>CM065731.1:8640463-8645463 GCA_033310375.1 Conus canariensis
TATCTATCTATCTTGTCCATCTAAATGTCCATTCATATCAAGAGTGATTACCTCAGCTGAACAGCAATCAACCGAACTAATGACATGCAAGAACACTTTGACCGAAGAAGCTAGGAGCAATAATTATGCAGTAACTGTTTGGGCGATTTGCACCTACAGGCCTGCAGGAAGTCAGCTATCCAGAATAACGCCTTGTTCTGGTTGACCAGGTATGACGCCTCCTTTGTCCTGATTGGCTGTTCGGCTGGAGCTTGTGGCTATGCAGACCAATGCGTGAGCGGCAGACTTCGTCACAAAGGTCACAGCTGTACACAGTGTCTGGGTTGCTGGAGTTGCTGCAGTCCTAGCTGCATGCACGCTTGCTTTCTGTAGCGCTCAACTTCTTCTTCAGAGTTCCCGACCATGTTTCATTGCTGTGGGCGAAGTTCACCATCTGCCTCAGTAACGTTGCCAGTCCGTACGGATTCTCCCTCAGGTCCTGGGCCACGTCTCCTGTTGTAGGGTGTCCCAGGTGGGCCAGGACTGGAGAGTGTGGACAGGCGTCTGTGGACCATTGCCACATGGGCAGTGTGTGTGAGAGATCCTCAGCCTGTAGAGATGCCAAAGAAGCGGACAGTGTCCAGTTCTCAGTTTGAAGATGGTGACCTGCCGCACCCTTTCCTGCAGACAGATGTCATCCTTTTCAGGTCCTGTCTACAGACGCTGTCTGCTTTCATAATTGAAGTGTCTTTTAAGGATGGTCTTCGCTTCATCATATGATATTCGGTTGGCAACTTGTTCCTGCTTACTGCTTGCCTTGGAGAGTTTGCAGGCGTCCTCATTGCTCATAATACCACAGTAGGAGGGATCCCCCGCAACACCAAGTATGTTTTTGAACCATGTTGCACTCAGCATCTCTTCTTCCCCTGTGTGGAGGTGTTGGTTTAGATACCTCTCCACATCGAGCAGTAGGCCGCGAGTCCCTCCCAAGGCAGGGGTGGATGCCATGAGCTTTCATGACTCTGTGACACACATCCACAGTGATGTATCTGCAGCCGAGGGTGGCCGATGGGTTTCAGAAGCCAGCTCTCTGTACAGGATGTCTTCTAGGGTATCATAATCCTGCAGACGAAGGACATGCCCCAACCAACATAGGTTCTGTGTCGCCTGAGCAGATGTCCCAACAGGATGATCAGATAACCATCCTGAGCGACTGAGATGTAGAGAATAACAAACGCGAATCAACAACATCTCAGTAATGTAGAAAATGCAGTAATGGAGGATTTGGAAACAGACGGCTGGGTTACTGTTAAGAAGGCGACATACAAATGAACACGTATCAAAGTAGTATTTTGGGATGCATTTGTTACGTCTTATGTCTTAGTAATCCAGGTAAATATCTTGCCTTTCATACTGACCAAAACATCTTTGTTATCATTATCATTTTTTCATCCATTTCTTTCTGTCTTTCGTGAACATTTTTCGAGCCATTTCAGAGGCAGTTCTCCTGAGCCGCTCATTCTGGCTCCTCGTTCACAGTCACGCACCTGTTTGTCCTACTGCTGACCAGGCACCATGACTTCACAGCAAGACATTAGTATCAAGCTGCCGCGAGACAACCCACCGCAGGCGACACTGCTGCCGAGTCACTTCACTGGTGTTCTGTGGTGCTTGCTCTGATGCAGTGCACGTAGGACATCACATACTAAGCCCCCTCCTAATGACAATGACTGCTCAGTTGCAGAACTGGCTTGAGTGAGCTTCCCCCTCTAGAGGGCGCCACCACGTCCGTTCAACGACAATGCCCATGAACCTGCCAATACTACCATGTCCGTTCAACGACAGTGCCCATAAACCTGCCTCGGCTACCGGCTACCTCGAAATAAACTCATCAAGGGCATAGACATGAGAAGAACTTGACACTGGGTCACCACGAGTGTAAGGGATAAAAGGCCGTATAATTTGATTCTTTAAAAGAAAATGATTGACGAGAAGTTAGATGGAGATATTAGTATGGAGCTCCATAATGGTTAGAGATGACATGGGAGGGCTGTACTCTATGCACACTCTCATAAATAATACCTGAAGTCATCCAGGTCCCAGGGATACAGACACCTGCAGTTGGTTTGAAAATTTCATCAACACTCTCAGAGACACGTCCATTAAGTGGATCATGAAGGTCGAGTGTGTAGTTTCAATCTTTCTACTGGAGTCCTTAGCGCAACTTTGGGTAGGAGTCAGGCGGATGAAAAAAAAAATCTTGCAAATAAATGGCTCAGATGGGAATCGAACCTACGATCTCCCAAACCGCAGTAACGACTGTAACCACAACCTTATGACAGTTGGTAATTGTAATAATGTACTGTGTATGTGTGCACATAAACACAAATTTGACTTATGTACATGCACACGCGTATACCCTACCTTGCTTTTAACACCACAATACTGAATCCAGTGGGAACGCCTTCTGCACAACTCCTCCAACGGAACAAACAAACAACAAATCTTACTCAACCACTGCACCAGAGAATCAGAAACCAGCCAGAAAGCACACGGATGCTCCTCGATTGAAACCTGACAGAACAACAGAGACGCACGCGACTTGAGTCTTTCAGCCGGATCGTCCAAATCACCCACACCACTGCCAAGGTGGGGAGAGGCGGAGACAGCAGTTAGAGTGTGACTCACATACACCACCTCATCCCACGACAGATCGATTGATCAAAGCTGTTGTTCAGTTATTGCGCACAGTGGCAGGTTGGACGGGAGGTATGCGGCGGGTTCTAAGCGGCTGTATGTTTCTGATAACTCCACGCTGTGGATTGGGATCGAACGAACGCACACGGGGGCAATTATCGTGCACACGTACCTCACTCGAATCTGTTCAAGAAGATATTGAAATCAGAGATGAAGCCGTGTATATGCGCGCACTGCATACATGTATGTGTATTCGTGTGTGTGCGTGTGTGAGTGTGTGAAGCATACAAGCCCGCAGGCTAGCACAAGCGCGCACGCACAAGCACGCACGCACGCATACAAGCCCGCACACACACACACACACACACACACACACACACACACACACACACACACACACACGGAGCATGAACGCACACACGTGCGCACACACACACATGCACGCGCACGCGCGCATGCACACACATACGGAGCACGAACGCACGCGCACACACACAAACACGCGCACGCTCTCTCTCTCTCTCTTTCTCTCTCTCTCTCTCTCACACACACACACACACACACACACACACACACACACACACACACACACGCAAATGAGCACGCACGGTTGCATGCGCGCACGCACACACACACACACACACACACACACACACACACGCACGCACGCACGCACGCACGCTCGCACGCGCGCGCGCACGCACACACACACACACACACACACACACACACACACACACTTCGACAGAAAAAGCACGTGCTACACGTCGGAAGGCTGACACGTCAGACAGTGAGATGAACAGTTCCAGTTCAGTTTGCAGACCAGCCCGACAAAGGCACCTTGAGATCAAAAACCGTACACTGCGGTCAATTGGAAGGTACGTAGTATTTTTCATTATAATTTTTCTTATTGTGTTGTTCCTGAAAAAGATAGCGGCAACAGTATTGGGACAAATTTTCCATTCGTACCCCTTCCCCCACTACAGGAGTTTCTTTCAGTTTAATCACTGATCGTTTATTTTGTATTATAAACGCCCATGGCGTATTAATGCCTTTTCGCTATTTTCTGCAACACTGACCTTAACGTTTGGCCGGAGAGAAGGAAAAGGGGAGGGGGATAGGTTGAAAGGGTGTGGATACTAAAATGGAAAGGGGGGGGGGGGGGGAGACTGGAGTACCTCGATTGGTAGCGAGCTGGACTCTGGATCTTCGTAATCCTGGGGCTTCGGGTTCGAAGCTCCGCCGGGCCGTTTCGGTAGAGGGGGATTGTTTCCTCGGAGTTAACAGTGGTTCTGTCTCCACTTCCCTAAAAGTCCCCCGAATGAGGCTATACACCGAGCATCCATGTGTGAACGCACGCAAAATCATCTTGCACACACTGAAAAACTCCGTCATGAACTTTCGGAAGAGGCCAGTTTGGCCATTGGTACGGATGATACATTTCATGCACCGAAAGAATGAAAAAATGAATTAAAAGCTGAGTGACTGACAGATTGAATGACGCGGCAAACGTCTGAATGTAGCGTTAGCAGACAGCTCTTCCGTCGGCTCTACCCAGGTAGGCAGCCTGCTGTGTGAACGAGGGTGTGGATTGTAAAGCGCCTTGAGCTTGGTCTCTAACCCAGTATAGGGACTTTTGTAGTACTCTTATAAGTAACAACGACAACAACAACAACAACAACCACAACAACAACAACAACAACAACCACAACGACAACAACAACAATCAAAATGATAATGACAAAAGTAAGAAGAACAACAACAACAGTTTCAGTTTCCTCAAGAAGGTGTCACTGTATGTGAACTAGTCCATATACGCTACACCACATCCGCTAAATTTCAAGACCACACTGTACATGATTTAAAGCCAATCGACAAACGAATTTAAGACTAAGATGAGGAAAGTTAAGAAGGTTTATGTCATGACCACGACTTAACAACAACAACAACAACAATACTAGTGATGATGATGATGATGATGATGATGAGGAGGAGGAGGAGGAGGAGGAGGAGGATCATCATCATCATCATCATCATCATCATCATCAAGTAACAGCCGATTCTGATAAGATACCACCTTTTCCTCCCGCGCCCTTCTTCATCCATTCGCCTTCTGACGCAGGCCAAAGCTGGGAAAGGGAATGCAGATGGTTTAAAGTATGGCTGTTTCTGAAATAACGGTCTGTCTGATGTCACAAATCTAAATCGACGTCATTGTTCTTTTCTGTTGTTGTTGGCGTTTTTTTTTTTTTTTTTTTTTTAATGCGATAAAAACTATTGCGATAATTGTTGGTGCTAAAGAAAAGAGAGAGAGAGAGAGAGAG
>CM065731.1:8650463-8662963 GCA_033310375.1 Conus canariensis
TTAATCCTCTTTTGGTAGCATTGTTGTGCTTTCTGTATTCCAGCATCTAACTGTAGTTGACATACGGTGGTTCTGTTTCCAAATTTGATGGAGCAAACTCTGTATTTGCTTGGATTTCCATTATCAATACACCTAAAAGACGTAGAATTGTAATTCATCTTTCACTACATAGCCTGATCAGGTATTAACTGACGCGTAGCCAATTGCAACCTCTATAATTTCTATTCGTTTATTGGCTGTATGAGCAGTCACACGAAGTAAGATGAACTGTACTTGATGTTTTGTGTATATCTAAATCGGCTGTCATGAAGACTTGAATTCAAGCTGACTGATCAGTACATACAGTAGTGAAAATTATGAAAAAAAATCCCACCTCATTTGTTGTCAATTTGAAAAAAAAAATTGAACTTGTTTTTTGTTTTGTGCAACAGCACGAGAAATCAGACCTGGGTCAAAGTCACCTGAACTCTGCAACGGACAACGTTGGAAACGAAAAGAAATCAAACTGCCTGCAACGGACTATCCTGACGTGAGTGTCCAATCCTGAACGTGTTAAACAGACTCACTCGGCAGCGAACGTCACGAAGCCATGTAAATCAAATGAAATTAAGTGTCACGAATTTGATCCAGATAAATGCACAAACAAGTAGCAAACTATCAACCAGTCTGACCAAACTCCAGCCACTGCGAGTTCTGTCGACCAGGCCCTCGACCCAGCTGACCTTTCACCAAGTCCTAGGGATATGTCGATCAGCGTGCAAGATTTCAGCATACTACCTCATATCATTTGGACTGACATTCTGTCGTATTTGAGTGCACGTGACAAACTGGTGATGGCTGTGACTTGCCGGAAATTACGTCGTATTTGTCGGTCACAGTCTGTCCTGTGGAGATCTGTTTTCATATCACTGGGTGTCTCAGGGTCAGACAGTGATGGACGGGTGACTCTGAATTCAACACAGAGATCAGTGCTCAAGGCACACAGTCATCAGATAATGAACGTATATTTTGTCCTGAAGAATGCCCACAGAGTGCAGTTTAGTGAAGATTCTTTCACGATCTTAAATGAAGCCGTGAGAAGTTGGCCATTGAAACTATTGTATATCGTATTAAAGGCTGATACATTTTTTTATCTGTTACCCATGCCCATAGTTGAGCTTTTGACCAACTGCCTGACCTCTGAAAGAGCATGCCATCTTGAGGAATTCGCTTTGAACTGCAGGCAGTGGTCTAGTCCCGGTAGGGATGAGCAGATAGTGGAACTATTGAAAACACTTGCTTTTCAGGACAGATTGAAATACTTGGCGATTATGAGGCATTCTCAGTCTGTTTGTACTAGTATGCAAAAAGAACATCACGTCTTGCAAGTTTCCTTCGTACTGAAAACTTTCCAGAATCTCAAGAAACTTCTGATTAAGTCTATTTACTTGAGAGACAGTCTTCTGGAGATGCTGCCGGAACATCTAGAAGAGTTGCACATTGTGGGTCAGACCTTTCCGCAGGTCATCACATCATGGTCTCGGGTGGCCAAGTCTTGTCCCAAACTGACGTGCTGGCTTGGCCTGGAAGTTCACACAGTTAGAGACTGGCACATTTTGCAGGCAGTCTTTCCTCCAACGTTTCCATTGGCTCGCGTGGAGTTGTATGCTGACCCAGCAGAGCCAACGTCAAGCGAATCGTTTAAGCTGGCGTTGCGTCACCTGTCGACATTTGCCCCATTCTTAACACATGCATTGCTCGTCTGCTTTGTGGCCCATTGCGACACCGAACTGACAGCGCTAGCTGAAAGTTGTCCGAGGCTGAAACACCTGACCTTCCCTGGGCGAATCCACAGTGGGACCATTTTTACTCTGGCGGCAATGAGACAATGGGAAACGTTTCTGTTTGTGGAGAAACACATTGTGTTTCCTGCCAGCAGCCACAGCCGTGAGGCGTTGCTCCACAACCTGGCTTTGGAAGTGTCCCGCCTCACGGGCAAGACGTGGAAAGCCGTCGGGCTCAGGGAGGCGATAGGCACATTGTCTTTCCCTGCTCAGACAGCATGGCCTTTTGAACTGCACGTGATAAATCATCGATTCCAGCTGGGGAGATTAAAGACTATACTCTCGTTTCTATGGACTCAAGAGGTTTGACGTGTAATTAGGTGTTATCTCCCCAAATACTCAAAAGTCATGAACAGCCTGGTTTCAGGGCCTTGTCAATAACGTTGTGCTTACTTTCTCTGTACTTGCATGTCTTTTCATATCCCCCTCCCCCCTCTCTCTCCTCTACCCCTCCGCCTCCCTCCCCCTTCTCTCCAGTCAATTTGTTTTTCTTTTCCACACACCCATGCATGTAAACACACACACACACACACACACACACACACACACACACACACACACACACACACACACCCCACGGCGCGCGCGCACACACACACACACACACAACCGCGCGCGCGCGTGTGACGCGCGCACGCACATACACGCACACACGCGTACAAGAACCCACACACGTGTGTGTGTGTGTGCATATAGTTTACAAAATGTCACTCCGCTAAACATGATTGTGTAAGAACTGAGAGTGAAGATTTTATGTTCTGCAAGACATGACTCTGTTCTGTTCAAAACCATGCCTTTTTCTTGAAATGCCCGCTGATCTTTGCCTTTTGTCATTATTAACTTTGTCATCCCCTCTTCTGTTTAATTATTTTTTATTGTTATTTGCTGTTCCCTTCCCTCCCCTTGTGTTGGAATGCCTGTTGTCGCTTCTTGTCATGAAATGCGTGATGTTGATTCATATCATTTGTGTTTGTTAATACAGGAACTCATCACTAAGAGCAAGAAGCAAGGATTGGCTTGTTGATTTTCCGATGTTCAAAGTATTGATACCATGTGCATGTGCATCATATATGAATAAACAAACAATAAATGAGCAGTTAGTGTTTATTGTCAACGTATTAATGTAAAAGCGTTCGTATGTTCATGTGAATTAACAAACTTAAAATGCACAGTAAGTGATTTTCCTGTATTTTCAAAGTACTTATGTAATGTGTCTTGTGATATTTATAAATTTGTAACTAAACATGTATGACATGCGCAGAAAGTGTGTGGTTTATTGAATTTAATCGTGTGTCTCAATCTGTCTGTCTGTCTGGCTGTCTATCTAATCTATCTATCTATCTGTGGGGTTGGAAGGTGTGCGTGCTTGTGTGTGTGTGTGTGTGTGTGTGTGTGTGTGTGTGGTGTGTGTGTGTGTGTGTGTGTTACATATTATGTTCGTGTTAATTGAAACGAACAAAAGAAAAAAAAATCAATGCGCCGTAAGTGTGTGGCTTGTTGATTTTTAAAGTGTTGATCCAATGTGTCTTCGTATTATCGTTAAGGTAAACATTTCAGTAAAACCTCAGGACCAATGAAAAAGACCATGCAACATGTTTTGTTTCTCAAATACCATAAGCCTTTTTCTTACATTTATGACCCGTTTAACACTGGAAGTGGGTAGCAGTCTATGCAAAGACAATCCTGCTGTTGCACATACTATGCAAAGACAATCCTGCCGTTGCACATACTATGCAAAGACAATCCTGCCGTTGCACATACTCAGGCGACAAAACCCTAGACACTTTGGCAAATCTGAAAATTTGTGCCAAACTTTTTTTGTACCTTACAACAGAATTTATCTGCCCCATGCTGAAACCATGCCTGTCAGAAAATCAGGTTTGTTTGGCTGGGAATTGTGCTCAGTCATTTGCCTTTAAAGATACATCAATTACCGTCCAAAGACTACATTTTTCAAGCAGACAGAGAAGTAAAAACGAGAGAAAAAAAAAAGAAAAGAAAAGAAAAAAAAAAAAAAGAAAAAAGAAATGAGCGTAAGAGTTAACTCCTATGGTCATTTAAAGAAATCAATAAAATGTTTGAAGATGCCTTTTGGTTCATTTGATTCATCTTCAAACCATTGACATAAAACTATATTGAACCTAATATGGATCTGCGCACCGTTTTTAATTACGCGTTTCAGACTTTTATTCAGTGCATTTACGGACTATGCTGCCCTTATATCAAGCGTACTGGTCTGTGTTGGTGTTCATGTGTGGCATATCATTTTTGGTTGTTGAGTCAATGAAGCGTTTCTCACATGAATATAGGCCATCTACTGACGCCACGGATGTTAATGTCTCTGAGTTTTCAGATTTCGTTATCAGTCGATTCTCCTGTTAAATCAACCACTCGCTTTTTGCAATTCCCATTACGTAATATTACCGTACTGTGCCGTGGATCACCTCACATCTTCATCCGTGATTCCTCCCTCTATAATCTTCCCTTCCACACACTGTTCAACTCTCCCCTTCCTCCCTCTTCCTTCCCTCAGTACCTTCCATTTTTTCAGATAACATTCTAAAGTGAAAATTATTGTTTGATTAGATTCCTTCAATCACCTTTTTGTGACCGGACATTAAAAAAAAAAATCACTTACCAACCACATCTTTAACATACTCCTCAAACAAAAACTACATGAAATAAAGCGACTGATCCTTCGCTTTTGTTGAAGTTTGTATTGAAACCAAACTGTATCTCAGCATTATTGTACATTTTGCAAATGAATCCCCACTACACATGTATTTGGGTAGGGTAAGTAAGTATCCATGCAGTTTATGGAAGACGCAGGATTGTCGTGTTGTATTAGGAATGTCCTGCAAATGCAGACTGGGGTCAACCAACTTTAGGATGCGTTTTTTTTTCTCCTAAACATAGTGTGTGTAAAGGACAGACACCCAGAAAGTGTGATTAAGAATGTAGGTTTCTGGATTCTGGATTCGATATTAGAAAAGTAGTTAGACTCAGAATCAAAAACTTACTTTGAGAATATTTCAACAGGGCCGCCCTGTCTTCTTCAGCTCACTGTTGCTGTTGTGGCAGCGAGGCCTGGTGGGGCGACTGTTGTGTGGGGTGAACAGTTGTCAGGATCTGATTGTAGATGGGGGGGAAGTTCAAAACCTTGATCTCTGTTCAGGCTGGTCTTGATTTCGATGGCTTCTTTAACTGTTCTTTTTGTGAGGAAGGGCTCTGTAGATAAGATCTTGGTTTGTTGGGGCTGAAATTGTGGCCTGTGGCTTGTAGGTGTTCATGTATGGCAGAAGTAGATCGGTTTTGGTGTTCCTGTAGATGGGTGGTGAGCGGTCTTGCTGTCTCGCCAATGTAGGTATTGGCACAGTCTTGACACCCTACCTGGTACACTACACTACACTGCTTGAGGGGGTACGTTTTGCGTGATAGTTGTCTCTAACAGAAAGCATTACTTAAGGCTTGGCGACAAAAAGGCCAAATAAGCGACAAAAAGGCCAAATAAGCGACAAAAAGGCCAAATAAGCGACAAAAACAGCAGATTTTGCTTCCATGCCGCGGTCCTCAAATCTACGGCATATGTTCTAAAGATGCCCAAGCCTTTTTTTTTTTTTTTTTTTTTTTGATCAGTCGTATTTGATTTCGAATCGTTAAGAACAAATGATATTTAAGGAATACAAAGCGCAAGCATGTCGTAGTAAGATAATAACAACAACAACAAAACATCTAAGCACAATCATAACCACACAGGGTTAACACTAAAACAATAATTTGATTTCGAATCGTTAAGAACAAATTGCATTTTAGGAATACAAAACGCAAACATATCGTAGTAAGACAACAACAACAACAACAACAACAACAACAAAACATCTAAGCATAATCATGACCACACAGGGTTAACACTAAAACAATAATTGTTAAATGAATCAAAACAAAATGACAGAAACATGTAAACAAATTAATCAAACACAGAAAACTGAGCAACCGGCCGTTGTCATATCATTTGTAAGCCTTGAAAAATGCAAACACTGATGAGCTAAAATAATTACAAACAAGTGCAGAACATTTCCTAAATAGATTTACTTCTTATAACTAGGGCATTTATTTAGATCCATGAAATTTCCTAACAATAACCACGTTTTGTTATGGCTCTCCATTTTTTTTCAAAGTCATCTACGTCCGAGCAGGAAGATTCTTCATGGAGTTTTGAAAAGCAAAAGTCCCCTCAAGTAAGTGTTTTGGCGCTCCACTTCTTATGCACGCGAGCTTTCTATTAATTAAATAATCTTCCACGTTAAATGATTAATCACCATATCACTAGATTAAACTCATACTTAGAAGACTAAAGACAATAGTTTCCCCAATTTTCTGCTTTTTGCATTTGTTTGCCCGTTAATACCTTGAGCTACTATAACTCAATTTAACATTTGCGAAATTATCGTTATCAGCCCGATAATGCTTGCACCCCATAAGAAAACGCCACACATACAGCGAAAGAAACTGGTATGGATCAGGCGGTGGACTGTACGATGACTATGTTTGGTACCGGCCGATCTGACGACAAAAGTCAGGTGCAGCTTTGAGTGCAATGGAGATATAGCTTCAAAACAAGTTTGAGCGGATGAAAATCGACCTGGCTTTGTGAGAAAAAAAAAAAAGTAAAAAAGAGGATTTCATCGTGGAATTTGGGGTCAGTAGATTAGTTCAATGTCATATGCCAGCAAAAATAGCAGAATGATGCATGACTTGTGGACTCCTTGTGTTTCTACGCCATTGGTAGGGCGCAAGGATTTGGGAGTGAGACGTCTAGCAGACGACAGGAAAATGGAGGGCCATGGACATGTGGATCGTGTTCGCATAGAAAAAGAAACGGACATAAGATCTGTTCAGATGCCACCACATAGGGGACAATGACAATGACAATGACAATGACAAAGATTTTATTGAAAATGACAACAGTCGAACAGTGTCCCGCGGATATGGATATGAAAACGGAAAAACAAACAAGATTACTACAAAGGTATTATTTTTTCGTTTTGCACGTACTTCCTGATAACACACACATACGCGCGCGCGCATACACACACACACACACACACACACACACACACACACACACACACACACACACACATATATATATATATATATATGTTGTGTGTGTGTGTGTGTGTGTGTGTGTGGTGTGTGTTTGAGAGAGAGAGAGAGAGAGAGAGAGAGAGAGAGAGAGAGAGAGAGAAGAGCTAAAACAATTAGTGAAGGGTAGAGGCGAAAGAAAGGCAATTACAAGAGATACACAATAAGCTTTCCATCCTGTCCCTACCCCTAACGTTCACCAATCGGTGCAGGCCAAAGCTTGTGGATGGAATTAATGCTGTTAAAGCAACACTAATTCGTGAATACTTTTGTCTAGTTTTGCATGTTGGAAACAAAGCAATAGTATTCTTTGTTCCTGTGTTTCTGCCTTTAATACACTGGTAACTGAAAAAAAACAAACAAACAACTTATGTTCATACGCCATCTCGTACTTATACATGAAGGTCTTCTTGGACGCCGAATGTAAGCAGGAAACTCTAACAAGACAAGGAGGCATGATTTACCATTAGATTTCAGCGAATGAGCTTCAACATTTGGACAGAAAGTTTTGATAACAGGGGGTATGATAGGAAAATTTGTCATCACCACAATAACTGTGAGCACGGAACGAAAGAGACAATTGATTGATATGGCAAGGTGCGTGAGTGTGTGTGTGTGTGTGTGTGTGTGTGTGTGTGTGTGTGTGTGTGTGTGTGTGCGTATGTACTTGCGTAACTCAAAGTGGGATGGAAATTCACACACATACAAAGGCAACAAAAAGCTTGGAATATCTTTCGTCAAAGATCCCACCAACTTTGTTACTGTCACAATCATACGTATTTGAAAATTGCTGAAAAGAGTTCGTAGTCAAGATTTGGAAAGTAATATGATGACCCCCATGCACCGTGAAATCAATGGAGGCCACAGTTAACGTATATGCAAGGCTATGTCCCACCCTGTCTCACTTTTGCTGTTGCCACGCTGAGCTAAAGCAATGCTTGAATGCACCGTCGACAAGTACAAAGTAGGAAGAACAAAGCCATTGACTCTGTTTTGATGCATAGGAGATAAGGTAGTGAAAATCACTCCACCCCAGGCAAAAAAAAAAAAAGTCCAAGAGACAAAGAGGCCACGGGAAAGGAAATCTCAAGTTCAGTCACATGACAGAAGACACAGTGACTGGGATCGTTAGAAACGATGAGGTCGTCTAAGGCACAAGAGAAAGCAACGAGAGACCTAGGATGAAGACATCAGTGGATGCCAAGAGTATCTAGTTGGTAGTCCAGTAAGGCCAGCAGAGGCAACAGACCACGTTGGTAAATGCCTCCAAGGACGTCAAAACTGGAATGAATGGATGGTCCCTCTTACGATCAGCTCCTGTGGCCTCTGCAGAAATATAATATCAGCAGTAATACGGCGGAATCATCGGAGGCCAAAGTCAACAAAAACACAAGGAAATGGTTGGGTGTCCCACCTGGTTCCACTGCTGTTGCTACTCTACCCGTCACAGAGCAAAACTGACGCACTGATCTCACAAGCTGATCCGTCCTGGAGGAGTACAAAGTGAGATTCACGAGATGAGCTTGTGAGATCAGTTCAGCGGAAGAAGCTGAAGACTGACAGAAAATGACAAGTCCTGGAGGCAGTGGGTGTGGCACAGGAAGAAGAAGGAAGTGAGGGGACGTACACAAACCCTGGGACAGGGGCTGGGATAAGCAGAAATGAAGGGAGATCAAAGGCAAAGGGGAAAGCGAAAAGCATATTGTGACTCAGGAGTTGAATATTTAGAAGGATACCGACAGTTCCCAAAAGACAGCACAGCAAGGCCAACAGGGGCAATGCACTATGTGGGAAACAGCAATCCAAGGAAGTCTCAGATGGAATGAAATATGACACCTGACACCTCCTAGGGTCAGCTTTATTATCAGATGGGTGTATGACCTCCTGCCCTCCAATTCAAAACCCTTGAAATGGGGGAAATCTTTAACTGTGCGTTGATTACTTCCACAGCCAGTTATGCATGATCATCGATGAAGAGAGAGAGAGAGAGAGAGAGAGAGAGAGAGAGAGGAGAGAGAGAGAGAGAGAGAGAGGAAGAGACAGACAGACAGACAGACAGACCGTAAGAGGGAGACAGAGAGGGGCACTTAGATATAATAAAATTCATGCACACACACATGCACACACTCACGAATGCACACACACACACACACACACACACACACACACACACACACACACACACACACACACATCCACACACACAAATACACACACATACATACACACACACACACACACACACACACACACACACACACACACACACACACACACACACATGCGCGCGCATACAGATGCACTCAAAAACATGCAAACATATCACACCACCTCCATTCCCCCCCACCATCACACCTCACTATCTCTCCGTCACACACGCGCGCACGCACGCACGCACGCACTCACGCGCGCACGCACGCACGCACACACTCACGCACTCACACACACACATGCACGCATTATCATACATGTATTCTAATAAATATCAGAACTGTTCTATCCAACGTTACACTGATTATGCTCATCTCTTAGGAAGGGGAGAGGCGGAGGAATAGGCGGTGGAGGGAGAATCAGGTTCACACCTTGGGTGTTCATTGCTTTAAAAAGAAAAGGCTGAACTTCTTTTTGATGGATGCGACCAATAAAGGACAGCGGCGACACGGAACTCCTTGACGCAGAAAGACAGAAATGTTTCCGGCGGACCACGAGGAAGCTGACTGCCAAGCAGAGAGGTGAACAGTGTTAATAATTCGTGGCTCAGCTGGACGACGAACAGGTCATCAGAACATTAAGTGGATGCTGCAACCGTCGCGGAGGTTCATAGGTAGGTTTTTAAGTTTCTGTTTCGTGTCGATGGTGGCTAAAAGTAAAGCAGCAGACGGCAGTTCAAGGAAAGAAAACAAGCAGAAATACTGAGAAAGATTTTTGACTTCACCCTCAACGATCTTTTCATGGGAAGGTTGGTCAGTTAAATTGATTTTTTTGTGAGGGGAATGGTGGTGGTAGGGTGGGGGGGAGGACGCGAGACAGAAGCGGGGTGGGGGACTAAATGTACATGAACACATACAGTGTAAATTCATGTGCATTTATATATATATATATAACACAAACAGATGATGTTGTGTTGATGTTACAACTGACAAAATGCACAAAACAACACTCCTCCAATAGCGGTCAGCATGAGAATGTTTCTCACAGTTTCCATGGTGACTGCCATAGGAGGAGTTTTGTTTTGTGCAGTACCTGTCTCCTTTGTATTGTATATCGAATCTTCGTACATTGTACCTTGGGTATTCGTTTGTATTCTGCCCTTTTTTATTCAGCCATGGTCTGTTTTACTTTCCGGAGATTGTTGAAGGCGTTGTTCGCTCTTAAACAATAGTAATCGTTTTCCATGTTTGAAACAAAACGTCATTATCGGCAGTCTCCTTTTCTACTAATTTAAGAAAAAAATGAAAATAGACAAATCCCTTATTATGATTGGGGGACTGAAGGTGAGAAAAAAATGGCAACAGGAAGGGGAGGTATGGTGATTTTCATAAACTGTTTCAAAGCGTGTTATAAATCGAGAAGTATAGATTAAGAAACGGGGGCACTCTAAGCTTCACGTTTTCTTCTTTTCTCCGCGAGTGGCCTTCATGAACTGCCGATTAGTCTGGCACTTTAACTGGATTGTTTGCAACAAACAAAACGGCAGTCCCCAAGCATGCAAATAAAGATTTCCAAATGAAGTTGCAAGAATAGGAACGGTCTATGCTGAGAGAATATCTGGTCATATCAGGTCTTGAAATTCTGCTCTCTTGAGACGTTCACTCCCTCACAGTGCAAACGGGTCTGAACCTGGCGTTAAGTCCACCCGTATGGCGCTCAGAGAACATGTTTTACATATGTAAAGAAGGTACGCTCGGTTCTGTCTCAGAAGTTTTAGCTTTTACATTTTCCAGTGAAGTGAGATAATGAGTCAGAAAAAAAATTAGTGAATGTTTAGTGCTATGTTTGGCAGTGAGCACTTCCGACACTATCCATAACAAACTGTGCTTAATCGACGACCAGTGGACGCTCTTAAGCAGTTCTGGGTGGTTAAAAGGAAATCTGTCTAACATGTATTTTCCTTCATAACTCCCACCCCACCCCCCATTTGTTCACCACCCCTACTTCCCTCCTCCTCCTTCACCCTCTTCACCCCTCTTTTAGCGTTCTTGGTTTGTTGACAACAAACGTGACCTGATGTAAACGGCATCTTGTCAAGCGATGGCTGTTTACCAGCAAAGGTTGACGTGGACTTACCGAACATCTTTATCCCCCCACGATCCCTCCACCTTACCTCACCCTCTTTCCTTTCCTCACCATATATATATATATTGTTCAGCATCATATATTTACAAAGAACAGATAAAAAACACAGTGTTGTACAGTTTCATTTTCTGGGTGTTTTTATCTGTTCTTTGTATTTTTACCTCAAGTGTGTGTTTGGGAGGTGCGGTGCCAAGCAGCATTGTGTGTTTTAATCAAGTGAAATATATATATGCAATGAAAACGCATTCAATGATGCAGCAACAGAATATCAAGAAGCATTACAAAAAAGTGGTTACAATTACAAACTACAATACAGTCCAGACAACAACACGAACAGAATTAAGAAAAATAGGAAAAGAAAGATCATATGGTACAACCCACCATACGATGGACAAGTAAAAACAAATGTAGGAAAAGAATTCTTTAAAATCTTGGCAACATCATTCCCAAAAGAACACAAACTGTCCCAAAATATTCAACAAAAACACCATTAAACTGTCATACTCATGTATGCCCAACCTCAAAAACATGATTGATTCATCTAACAAAATGAAAAGCAACATAAAAGAGAAGGGTGCCGAAAGGACATCTTGCAACTGCACTAAAAAAGAACAGTGCCCCCTGAGCAATAAATGTCTTCACAGCAACATTGTATACCAAGCTACGGTAACATCAGAAAATGAAGAAGAAACATATGTAGGGATTACTGAAAACACTTTCAAAACCAGATACGCAAACCACAAACAGTCATTCAAAAATGAAAAATACAAAAATCAAACAGAGCTGAGCAAATACACCTGGAGACTCAAAGATAAAAAAATAGACTACAACATATCATGGAAAATCATAAAAAGAGCAACACCATACAACAATATTTCAAAAAGATGCAATCTATGCTCCACAGAAAAATGGTTAATATTATGCAAACCACACTTAGCAACTCTGAACACAAAAGTAGAAATTGTAAACAATTGCAGGCACAAGTGGAAATCTTTGCTAGCACATTCCACCTGAACAGGCCCCAATAAGAACCACAGGCCGCACGTGCAGCAAATGAGATCCGCCTGCACACACAGAGTTGAAATCAAGTCCCGCACGCCATAAAAGATCGTTGGCGTGCCCCAAAAGACATCCTGAAGATAGCAACGCTAGAAACAAGCTTGTAGATTTTACCACTTC
Organism: Conus canariensis; assembly: GCA_033310375.1. Lineage (NCBI taxonomy): Eukaryota > Metazoa > Mollusca > Gastropoda > Neogastropoda > Conidae > Conus > Conus canariensis. Next base: position 8,662,907 of record CM065731.1, read on the forward strand.
ATTTTAAAAATATTTTTTAACAGATGTTGCTCCCCAAGGGGTTGAGCACCTTCAGAT
>CM065731.1:8672963-8688727 GCA_033310375.1 Conus canariensis
AGCTAGGTTTCCTTGGATGGAGAGATTTCTTTTACGCCATTTTTAAAATAGTTCTTTTCATGTGATCTGCTCTGGAAATTCAGTTATCTTCAATGTTTTTTGCCATCATGTCTGATCCAAAGTAAATGCCTGTATTTTCATTGTATTTTCATTGTTTTATTGTTGTGGCTGGCACAGTATGTGCTTCCTTTTGTATACCTATTTGTACAGCCTGTGTCTTCGGTGAATTCAGTTTCAAACCTGAAAATGTTTCAAACCAGGTGATTAGTTCCAACGATTTAGTCATGCTTTTCTTTGTTTTGCTTAAAAAGGGTTGAATCATCATGTCTTTGTTTTATCTTTATATCATTACATCTCTTTTTGCAGACTGAGGTAGGCTGATACCTTCAACAGCCTTATTTATGGTGGCTAGTAATTCTACAGCCAATACAAAGGTAGGGGAGAAAAAGGACATCCTTGTCCTATCCCGCAGGACACCGTTAAAGGTTCAGAAAGCCATTCTCCATGGTTCATACTACCCTGCTCAATACATGGATCTATTTTTGAAAGTCAGTTCCAAAGCCAAAAACATGCCAAAAAAAAGCATCATAAATGGTTTTGAGATTGAGTCAAAGGCTTCGGTGTAGTTGATTGCGAGTGTTTACCCAGTTTTAGTGTATTTAGATAGTTTATGATGTCACCTATTGATCTAATAATTGTGGCAATGCTTCCGCCCTTGATTAAAAGAAAAACCCACTTGATCGTCATTTATCAAAATGTGTATTACTTTGCTGTGTCTCTCGGGTAACACTTTACCAAGTATTTTATAATCAGATTCGGTCTCCAGTTGTATAGTAGTTCTCTGTCTAAATCCTTACCTTTGCACAGTGACGTAGTTATTGCTTGCTTTCGTGTAAAAGAGAGTTGTCTCGCACGAAAAGATTACTTTAGCCAATATACATCAAAAGACTTTTAAGAAATCGACTGTTATGCCGTCACCGCCGCGCCCAGAGCAGAACCATTTCTCAATGTGTTCAGTGCAGTCGTTGTTTTTTTCTACACAGATCATCCTTTCACATAAGTGAGCTTCGCTTGTACCAAGACGTGGGTATTTTACATTTCCTATAAACGGTTTATTGCTTCTTAAACTTTGCCTACAACTGTATATTGACTGTACAGATTTGTACAGAAAGTTACCTCTTCTTGTAATATGCTGTTTTTGTCATTCATATTTTCGCCCGTTTCTTTCGCGCAGTCTTGTAATCATTTTTCTCTTTCTTCTTGACTTTTCTAGACTGCAGAAGTGTTTTGTGTTCCTTTCTCCATCTTCGACCATTTTGTTCTCAATCTTACTTGCTTTGTCCATGTGCATTATTTCTAATTAAATATGTGGTTCAGTTGGAATCGCCAAATGCTTGCTTATTTGTCGTCGATGTCCTGAAGTAAAATATCCTCAGTTTCCTTTAACTGCATTTGCTTTTTTCTGAAGCCCTTTTTTTGCAAGACAGATCTTTCCCAAACTCAGTACAGAAGTTTCTGATTTCAACTTGACAAAATTCCCATTTGTCTATTCTAGAAATATTTACATTGGCATAGCTATGTAGCAGTTCTTTCAGTAAGCTGCTCAAGAAATTTGAGCTTTTCAAGTAACTGTTATTGAACTCCCAGTACTCTGGACTGCGTTTAAATTCACGAGCAATAAACTCCCACAATGCTGATTGTGATCAGGTTGAGGAACCGTCAACAATTCGCAAAAAACGCGAGTGTGCATTATTTCCTCTGAAGCAAAACAATAATCTGAAGGTACAGCTGTAAACGGATGGATTATTTCTCCTCCGTCTATAGTCCTCCCCATACCTGGGAAATGAACGCCATGCATCGATCAACATTAAAGATTTCGTTGGTTAATAAAATTTGTTTCCTTCAGAGTCATAATCGGGTTGACCTGATAATGGTATCCATTTCATTTTTAAGTACACAGTTGAAGTCCCCTATTGAAAGTAAGTTTGTGAAGAAAGCTCCCTACATTTTTCTCGTAGCTCCATGATGAAAGCCATTTTATATCCTACATTATTTGGAGCATATGCATTTATCAGAATGAAGTCATCATTTCCATTAATGACAGACACAATTAAAAGTCAACTGACCTTTCCTGAGTAGTTTTCTGAGACCAGAATGATCTCGCCTCTACTCCTTTTAGTTCATTCAGTGTAGGCGATATCCCCTCCCCATTGTTTCTCCCATATGGGGAAGTCGTTCCTCGTTAAATGTGCTTCCTGTAAGCAAACTTAATTAAAGCATTTGTCTTTTAAACACTGAAGTATTGATAACCTTTTAAATTCATCTTTAATCCACTAGTATTAAGGGTAACAAAACGGATTTTATCCGTTCAAAGATAAGTCTTGAATGTCCCGCTACCGAATCATCTGAAAACCACACTAGAGAACGAAATCGCAATCCTGAATCACAGTCCATGAATCACATCCTGGTCGTCAGCGGGTTGCCTGCGGTGAAGCGTTCGGTCACTTACCTCCCCTTCCTCGTGGTCGGAGTCAGGAGGGGGAGGGGAGTCAGACCGATCTGCTTCACGCCCTGGCTGCTGGTCACCTGAGTTGTCCGGGTGGTTAGAATCCCTCCAGCGTTTGGGCGTCACCCAGCGTTGACGTGTGGACCCACCGAGCGGCATGGAGGAATGGACTGTAGCCTGTCGTGAACTGGGACATCCTCTGGTTTCTCTGTGTCTCGTTTCCCTCTTGAATTTTTCTCCTCTCTCCGTCGTTCCAGCTTTCCACATCCACTTTCATTCTGTTCACTCTCACTGCAGTTTTTTTCCCCCGTTCACGCGGTCCTCTCAGACCACATCCATTCTCTTTCTCTTTCTTTGTTTCATCTCCAAGAAAAACCTCACACTGTGAGTCTCCACGTTTGTGGCCCGGTATCTGACAGGCCCTGCAAACAGTGTCGGTGGTACAGTCGGACACATGGTGACCTTGCTCCACACATATGGAATTCATTATTTTTTGTTGTGGACAAGTTCCTGTTCCCAGTGATAAATCTTTGCGTTAAAGATTTTCAATGTATTGTCCAAGGGCTTAGAGGGAACGGTGATGAAAACGACTCTCCTTCCAGCAAGGAATCGTGTCAGTCTATTGTCACCGTCCCTGGCTCTTTCACTTTTAATTTGAAAAAGAATTTCACAACCTGATCGTATGAATGTGACTCATACTTCTGAATTTGTCACGGATATAGGCACGTTGTCTATGCAGACTTTGGTGAAGGGTTTTTTCCTCCCCTCAATCATTCCTCAAAATAAAAGGATTTGTGTTTCTGACTTGAACTCAGACACCTCCCACCTGTATTCCGTGCACCAGGAGCTGCGATCTGGTGTCTTTGATCTTTGGATAGATCCCCCAGAGCTCCTTGATCAGCTGGGCGCCAGAGATCGATTCCTGTCTGTCATACGCACATCTCGCAGAGCGATCTGAGAAGACGTTCGGTATATTTCTTTTTCAGAAAACGGGGTTAACCCAGATGACTTTGTAATTCATCGGTAATGCGGCTTCGAAGGAAAGGTGGTATGAACTACAATATCTGTATTAAACAGCGATTTTGCTGTATAGCAGAGGTACGGAACGTTAAAATTGAGTCGAACGAACGAACTTAGCTTACACACGGCTTGCAAAGCGACAGACGGAAAAGTTTTACCAAAGGCCACGGCTGTCGCTCACCGAGCCCCTGAAACTGAAATCTCAGACGAAGCCATATTCCTTGCACCGTTCTTTCCTTGTGAAGCAGAAATACAAGTTATTTTGTCCTGTCTTTTTTGTTGGCATTGTTTTGCGTTCTAAATTTCAGGTGTCTTCATCTACATTTTGTTGACATTCAGCATGTTGTTTTCACCGCGTTTTATTCTTTGATTTTCGTTAGCTCAATACGTAATTGTAAACCTTATCTCACTACATAATCGGAGTTGTTATCAGCTGCTACTTGACCCGTTATACCCTCTGCAATTTCAGTTTGTGTGTGGGCTGTCTAAATAGTTACATGGAGGATACTTGAATGCATGCGGTGTTTTGAATATAAGTATATCAGAGCCCACCAAGGCTTAGATAACGACGACACACCATTGCAGTCCATTAGAAATCACCTACTCAGGCAAAGATTAAGTTTGAGACAAGAGGGCGGGGGGTTCGTACTGTTAAGTAAAACTGCCTCATTTGATGACTGCCAAACTGAAAGTGTTCAAATCATTTTCTTGTCCAACAGCACAGCCATGAGACCTTCCGATTCCGCTGAACTCTGCAAACGTTGGAGACAGAACCAATACCAAGCGCAGGCCACAGACTACCCTGAAATGATGTCAGATCCTGATTTCATGAGACAAGTTCACTGTGTATCAAACGCTATGATGCAGGCTACATCAGACAAAACTAATCCAGAGAAATGCGTGTACACACAGCAAACTATCAACCAGTCTTTCATCAGTTTACCCCTCATTGTATGGATTGACATTCTTTCATTTCTGAGTGCACGTGACAAACTGGTGATGGCTGTGACTTGCCGGACATTACATGATATTTGTCAGTCACAGTCTGTCCTGTGGAGATCTGTTGTCATTTCACTGGGTGTCTCAGAGTCAGACAGTGATGGACGTGTGACTCTGAATTCAACACAGAGATCAGTGCTCAAGACGCACAGTCATCAGATAAGGAACGTATATTTTTCCCTGATGAATGTCCACAGACTGCAATTTAGTGAAGAATCTCTCACGATCTTACGTGAAGCAGTGAGAACTTGGCCACTGAAAGTGTTGTACGTGTCTATGATGCCTGACACAGATCGTTACCCGCTACATGCATCTGTAATTGAACTTTTGACCAGCTGCGTGACCTCTGAGAAAGCTGGTCAGCTTGAGGAATTCGTCGTGAACAACTGGAACTGGTCAAATCCAACAAGAGATTGGCAGACATTGGAACTGTTGAGAGCATCTGCTTTCAGGGACAGTTTAAAGTATTTGGCGTTTACGAGGCATTCTGAACTTGTTTGTTATTTCAATCAATGCATATCGGAGCTTTCATCCATAATCCCGACTTTCCAGAATCTTAAAAAACTTTTTATTAACTCTATTCATCTGAGAGACAGCCTTCTGCTGATGCTGCCTGCTCATCTAGAAGAGTTACACGTTTGGGGTGACTTTTTCCCTCTGGTCATCACATCGTGGCCTCAGGTGATAGAGCTGTGCCCGAAACTTGGGTGCTGGCTCTTCCTTGTGTTACGCTCGGTTAACCAGTTGCACACTTTGCAGTCGATCTTCCCTCCAATTGCTCCTGTAGTTCACGTACAATTTTCTTGTCATGCAGATGAGCGGAACTATAAGAACATATACAAGCTTGCATTTTCTCATATATCGACATATGCACAGCATTTAACGTATGTAACATACACAGATATGGGGTGGGTTTCGGCTGAAAGCGACACTGAACTCGTAGCATTGACCCAGAACTGTCTCAAACTGAAACATCTTACGTTTTTTGGACCAATCCGCTGTCAGACTATTTTGACTCTGGCTTCTATGAGAGAATGGACGACGTTCGCCTTTCTGGAGAGCAACATCCGTTTTCCTGACTGCAGCCCGAGCCGTGAAGACCAGTTGAACAGCCTGTGTAGTGAAGTGTCCCGTATTATGGGCAAGGTACGGAAACCTGTCATGAAGATGCCTCAACCGCATTATTTACCTGCTGAGAAACGGTGGCCCTTCGGACTGCAAGTGATAAATATTCGGATCCGGTGGGCGACCTCAAGGATCTTGCCCTTATTAGATTGATTCACTTGGACTGTTAAGGCCTGACACAGGTCAAGTCGTCTTCCTGCAGGTTTAACATGTCTGTCTGTCTGTCTGTCTGTCTCTTCCTCTGTCTCTCTCTCTGCTTCTGTCTCTCGGTCTCTTTCTCTGTCTATATCTCGCTGCTTCTCTTTGCCTCTCTTTCTGTTCGTTTCTCTCTCTCTCTCTGTCTTTGTCTGTCTGCCTATCTGTCTGTCTGTCTGTCTGTCTGTCTGTCTGTCTCTCTCTCTGTCGCACGCATAGACACAAATGCGCTCGCGCGCTTGCCCCCCCCCCCCCTCCCCCACACACGCATATATGCATGCACGCACTCACGTGATGATGACTTTATTATCCCCTTTTCTTTCTGCTGATTGACGACTTTGTCATTACCCGCTCCTTCCATTTGTTGATTGAGTTTATTACAACCTGTCCCCATCAACGACTGACAACTTTACTAATCCCTGCTCTCTTCCCTGATTTATGACTTTGTTACCTCACTCTCCTTTCTTTGATTGATTACTATATAATTACCTGCTCCTGGCATTTATTGACGAGCTTATCACAAGATGTTTATTTCAATGATTGATGACTTATTATTCGAATTATTAGAATTGTGTATATTCTTTATTGATAGATGGCTTCATTATACAAAGGTCCCTTCGCTGATTGATGACTTTATTGTTCCCTGCTTCCTTCACTGATTTATGATTTTATTATTCTCTTTACCCTTTAATTACTGATGACCTTGCCATTTCATACTTATTCCACTTATTGATAATGTTGGAATTCCATATTCTTTTTACGGATTCACGACTTATTATTCTCCGCTTCCTTTAACTTTTGTGACTTGATCATGTGCTGTGAAGAGCGTGTACATAGTTTGATAAATGCCTTTTTTGAATTTGCTTGCCGTTATTTAAAGCATGATTTTGTTTTTTCTATCGATGTTGCTCTTCCCTTCTTGTGATCTCCATTTGTCAGTAAAACACGTGACAAACTGGTAATGGCTGTGACTTGCCGGATATTACATAATATTTGTCATTCACAGTCTGTCCTGTAGAGATATGTTATCATATCACTGGGTGTCTCAGGGTCAGACAGTAATGGACGTGTGACTCTGAATTCAACACAGAGGTCAGTGCTTAAGGCGCACAGTCATCAGATGAGGAATGTACATTTTGTCCTGAAGAATGTCCACAGACTGCAATTTAGTGAAGATGCTCTCACGATCTTACGTGAAGCAGTGAGAACTTGGCCCCTGAGAGTGTTGTACGTGTCTGTGAAGTCTGACACAGATCGTTACCCGCTACATGCATCTGTAGTTGAACTTTTGACCAGCTGTGTGACCTCTGAGAAAGCCGGTCAGCTTGAGGAATTCATTGTCAACAACTGGCGCTGGTCAAATCCAACAAGAGATTGGCAGATATTGTTGAGAGCATTTGCTTTCAGGGACAGTTTGAAGTATTTAGCGTTTATAAGGCATCATCCTATCGTTTATGATTTCAGCCAATATGAACGTTGCATATCGGAGCTTCCATTCGTAATCCTGATTATCAAGAATAAAAACATTACTTCTTATTAATTCTATTCATCTGAGAGACAGTCTTCAGCTGATGCTGCCTGCTCATACATAAGAGTTACACATTGCGGTTGACTTTTTTCCTCAGGTAATCACATCGTGGCCTCAGGTGATAGAGTCGTTCCCTAAACCTGCGTGCTGGTTCTTTTTTTTTTCCTTAACATCGGATGACAAGTTGCAGACTTTGCAATCGATCTTCTTTCCAATTGTTCCAGTAGTTCATGTACAATTTTCTTGTCATGCAGATGAGCTGAACTATAAGAAAATGTACAACCTTGCATTTTCTTATGTATTGACATATGCACAACATTTAACGTATCTAAGATACACAAATATGGGGTGGGTTTCGGCTGATTGCGACACTGAACTCGTAGCATTGACCCGGAACTGTCTCAAACTGAATCATCTTGCCTATTTTGGACCAATCCGCAGTCACATCATTTTGACTCCGGCATCTATGAGACGATGGACAACATTCGCCTTTCTGGAGAGCAACATCTTATTTCCTGACCGCAGCCTGAGCCGTGAAGACCAGATGAACAGCCTGTGTAGTGAAGTGTCCCGTATCATGGGCAAGATATGGAAACCTGTCATGGCGATGCCTCAACCATATTTTGTGCGTGCTCAGAAATCCTGGCCCTTTGGACTGCAAGTGATAACTCATTCGATTCGGTGGCCGATATTAAGGATCTGGCCCTCATTCACTTGATTCACTTGGACTGTTAAGGCCTGACACATGTCAAATTGTTAAGGTCTACCTACCACTGTTAATATGTAAACGTCCTGCAAATTTAACCTGTCTGTGTGTCTGTCTGTGTCTCTGTCTGTCTGTCTGTCTGTCTGTCTGTCTCTCTCTCTCTCTGTCTCTTCCTCTCTCTCTCTCTCTCTCTCTCTCTCTCTCTCTCTCTCTCTCTCTGTGCTTCTGTCTCTTGGTCTCTTTCTCTGCCCATATCATCATGCTTCTCTCTCTCTCTCTCTCTCTCTCTCTCTCTCTCTCTCTGTTCGCTTTTTTTCTCTCCCTTTGTCTGTATGTCTATCCTTCTCTCTGTCCGTCTGTCACTCTCTCTCTCTCTCTCTCTCTCTCTCTCCTCTCTCTCTCTCTCTCTCTCTCTCTCTCTCTCTGTTTGTCTCTCACGCAAACTCAAAACTGCGCCACCCGCCCCCAAATATATGCATGTAGGTATGCATGTATGCATGCATGCACTCACGTGATGATGGCTTTCTCCCTTTTCTTTCTGCTGATTGACGACTTTGTCATCACCCGCTCCTTCCATTTGTTGATTGAGTTTATTACAACCTGTCCCCATCAACGACTGACAACTTTATTAATCCCTGCTCTCTTCCCTGATTTATGACTTTGTTACCTCACTCTCCTTTCTTGACTGATTACTATATCATTCGCTGCTCCTGACATTTATTGATGACCTTATCACAAGATGTTTATTTCAGTCATTGATGACTTATTATTCCCTGGCCCCTTCATTGCTTGATGATTTTTGTCATTCCCTGCTCGCTTTACTGGTTGATGACTTCATGATTTCCTACTCCCTTCAACTATTGATGACTATCATTTCATTTCGCCTCATTGATTGACAACTTTATTATCACCTGCTCCCTTCACTGATTGATGACTTTAATATTTCCTGCTCTCTCCACTGCTTTATGACTGTATGATTTCGGATTGTTTCACCGACTGATGGCTTTATAATTCCCTGTTCCCTTCTCGGATCGACGACTTTAATATTTCCTGCTCTCTCCACTGATTTACGATTTTCTTATTTCCGGATTCTTTCACCGATTGATGGCTGTATAAATCCTGCTCCCTTCACTAATTGACGTTCTTATTACTTCGTCCTCCCTTCACTGATTGACGTTCTTATTACTTCGTCCTCCCTTCACTGATTGACGTCCTTATTAGTTCGTCCTCCCTTCACTGATTGACGTCCTTATTACTTCGTCCTCCCTTCACTGATTGACGTCCTTATTAGTTCGTCCTCCCTTCACTGATTGACGTTCTTATTACTTCGTCCTCCCTTCACTGATTGACGTCCTTATTACTTCGTCCTCCCTTCATTGGTTGACGATTTTGGTGAATTATTTAAACTTCATTGAGGGTAAATTAGACGTTGTCACAATCATACCACTAATGCTAATAATGAGAAAAAAAAACGGAAGAAGAAAGAAAGAAAGAAAGGAAGGAAGGAAGGAAGGAAGGAAGGAAGGAAGGCAGGAAGGAAGGAAGGAGGAAGGGAAGGGAAAGAACGAAAAAAAGCAAGAGAGATAAACAAAATCGAAACCAAAACCCCGAAGTCTGCATGGTGGGTAAGTGAAAAAAGAATTGATTAATCACTTAATTAGTTAGATAGTTAGTTATATTATTCTGAATTTATAATCATCTTCTCATAACGTCATCATGACACATCAATCCTCCCTGTCTTACATTTCGTTCTTATTTCTTTCTTTATCTTCCTATTTTCATCTCTGTTTCCATCTTTTGGATGGGTGGGCGTCTTGTCAACAAAACATTCACACACAAATAATGGCAACTATTGCGGAAAGAGGGAAGACCTTGGTCAATCTCCTCCATGTGTGTGGCCAAGTTCAACACATCACTTCTACCTGGAGCAAAGATGTTGTGAAAGGAAATTCTCACTAGGACCCATCGTGACTGTTGTGTTGTAAAGTTATGAAGTGGACTATTACTATGTGTGATTGACAGTCCAAGGATTAGTTACAAATATGTTTAATACCACGATGTGAGATCCATGTCACGATGAACGTTTGTAAAGGCCAATTGTACAACGTTGTTTCCACATAAGTTTCGTATATCTGCCTCCCTCTTCACTCCATTTCCCCCAGCCCTCACCCTACCCCGTTCCCCCATACCATTCCTCCATAGTTCGTTTTTTCTGAATGGGCCTTAATAGCCTAAACCACATTAAAGTATTGGCATTCGTATTCTCTCTCTCTCTCTCTCTCTCTCTCTCTCTCTCTCTCTCTCTCTGTCTGTCTGTCTGTCTGTCTGTCTGTCTCTGTCTGTGTGTGTGTGTATGTATGCTTGTGTATGTGTGTGTGTGTGTGTGTGTGTGTGTGTGTGTGTGTGTGTGTGTGTGTGTGTGTGTGTGGTTTGCGCGCGCGCATTTGTAAGTGCGAGCGAAATTGTATGTGCGAGCTGTGCGAGTCTGGGAGAGTGCTACATACGGGTGTGATTTTGTATGTATCTTTCGGTGTACTCAATGTACGATTATACAGTTGGTGTGAGCAAGTTTTGTAAATGATGGTGATCAGTAGCAATGTTACAGCGTCAGTGTGTGTGATTTCATTTTTGTTTCTTGATCTCATTGCATATAGGTTGGTGGCCTTTGCAATTAAAATTTTCCGAGTTCCGAGTTCTCTCTCTCTCTCTCTCTCTCTCTCTCTCTCTCTGAAATGTCACAAATTGAATACGTATGCAAATTAATACCTACATACCTAAATAAATACCTTTTAATTACAGAAAAAATACATAAATATATAAAGAAAAAGATAAATAAGTAAGTAGTATATAAGTAAAAAAATACGTACATGAGAAAAAAAGGAATATTTGATATACCATGAAGATTTTGGTGAATTATTTAAACTTCATTGAGGGTAAATTAGATGTTGTCACAATCATGCCACTAGTGCTAATAATGAAAAAAAAAAACGGAAGAAGAAAAAAGAAAGAAAGAAAGAAAGGAAGGAAGAAGGGAGGGAAGGAAAAGAACCAAAAAAATGCAAGAGAGATAAACAAAATGGAAAACAAAACCCCGAAGTCTACATGGTGGCTAAGTGAAAAAAGAATTGATTAATTAGTTAATTAGTTAGATAGTTAGTTCTATTATTCTGAATTTATAATCATATTCTTATAACGTCATCATGAAACATCAATCCTCCCTCTCTTACATTTCGTTCTTTTTGCTTTCTTTATCTTCCTATTTCCATCTCCTCTTTGTTTTTTGTTTTTTTTTGTACTCTATTCAATTATTCTTTTTATTTTCTTATATATGTATGTATACTGTTCAAAAAAAGAAACGCAACAAATGATATTTTGGAATACGATGCAATATATACATATTCCCAACATGAATGATGTTGACAAATAGCAGAATTGATTCACCCGTTCCTCTGCCATGTCAGTGTACAAGTTCAGCGCATGCCGTGCGATAAACACGTGCTGGTGGGCTAAAATCTAGTGCTGTAAACTTTCGACTGTCGACGGATTTGCAGACGGGAAATTCACGTGCAAAGCACAGAATACAATACTGACAACACCTCAATAGCAGGGTATAAAAGGGGTTTGGCTTCATTGGAAAATGAAACTAGAAACGAAAGGAAAGAATGCCAAATCTGAATAGCCAACAACGAGAAAATGCGATAGGCCGGTTGCAGGCCGGACAGAGTCAAGCGGCTGTTGCCAGACATTTCAATGTGGCCAGAAGCACCATCAGTAGGCTTTGGAACCGGTTTGGAACGACGGGGTCAACAGCAGATCGACCTCGTTCAGGACGGCCAAGGTGCACAACCCGAGCCCAAGATCGCTACATTACGCTCCACCATGTTCGGGATCGTTTCCTGTGTGCCTCCTCTACAGCCCAGGCCATCCCTGGCCACAGACGTGTAAGCGGGCAAACCGTAAACAATTGTCTACATGCTGTTGGAATGAGGGCTCGAAGACCTGTCCGAGGACCCGTTATGACTCAGCGTCATCGCCAGGCACGACTTCAGTGGTGCATGCAACATCTTCCCTGGGCTGTTCATCGTGAATGGAGACAGGTTTCACTCAGCGACGAATCACATTTCCTGCTGCAACACCATGACCGGAGGAGGAGGGTCTATCGCAGAACGAATGAACGCTATGCACAGAACTGTGTTGATCAGGCACCTCCCCATGGTGGTGGAGGGGTAATGGTATGGGGAGCCATCAATTTCAGTGGCAGAAGCCCCCTAGTACTGGTCCAGGGACGACTTAATGCTCAGCGCTACATTGCAGAAATCCTCCAGCCTCACGTTCTTCAACTCCTGGCTGCTCCTGGTTCCATATTTATGCATGACAATGCTCGGCCACACTCAGCCCGCTTAACACGACATTTCCTGGCTGCCAACAACGTCAATCTCCTTCCCTAGCCCTCTATGTCACCGGATTTAAACCCAATAGAGCACATTTGGGATGAGTTGGATCGCCGAGTCCGTGCCCGAGTTAATGCCCCTACAAATGAGCAAGAGTTGTTCCAGGCTCTTCAGGAGGAGTGGGACACCATTCCACTGCGCGTCATCCGCAGTCTGCTGCGATCCCTGCCCAGGCGACTTCAAGGTGTGATTGCTGCACACGGAGGACACACACGCTACTGACGTTCGAAAGGTGTGAGCTCTTCTGTAATGACTTTTTGGCACTGGTTTTTTCAACGCAAAATCAGATAAGCCATTATGTTTCAATCATCTCCACTTTAACGGTGTTTTGCAGTTACCTGAAAATGTACAATGTTTTGAAAATAGTAAAGGCAGGTGACCAATTGCTGCTGTTGCGTTTCTTTTTTTGAACAGTATATATACACATTTTCTTTCATTTTTAAAAACAATTACAAAGTTAGAGGCAGACAGAAAAAGGCTCTTTACTACTTGTAGTCTGTAGAAGCCAAAAACAAAAAAAAAACAAACATATTTTCATTAACTAACTACCTAACTAACTACCTTACTTACTACTTAAATAACTAACTAATTAACTGCCCTTCACATTTTATTTCTTCACATTTTTTCTTTGCTCGGCCAGGAGTCGAACCCACAGCTTTTGGATGGGTGGGCGTCTGAAGGCGTGCCTTTTCAGACGGATGTCTTACCCCACTGCTAACAGACACCTACTCTACATTGAGAAATTTATGCCTTATGAAGTTCACTTTTGTTCCTCCCTAACCAGCAGCTAGTTCAAATCTTCACTTGTTTCCTACACAAGTCTGTTCGTATGCCTGTTAGGAGTGTCCCGGAAACTGTACAAAGTATGCTCAACTCAGCACTGCACAACATGATGCTAACCCCGTTCAAAACTGAAGACAAAGGAAATCATATTGTCGTCGTCTTGAGGTTCAATACTATAACCGATTATTCTCTGTCACGTTACTACCACAACGTCCATGCTGTGTATCGCAGAAAGTGCCCCCTCCAGCTAAACAGGGATAAGACTGTGAAACACAGAAGAAGCCAAGGCAGCCTTTTCATCTCCATCTGATTTATTTCTGCCAACTCTGCCCAGTTTGTTCTATGGTGCATATGCTGACAGTGAAAAAATTGTTTATACTGATAAACATGTAGCTGACAATGATCATTGTTTGCCTGTTTCTGTTTCCCAGTCTTTGTATGACATTTAAAACAATGAACGGCAAATCAACATGAAACTGTGTGGCACCAATACACAGTTACTGATAGTTTGCCATGACTCTGAGAAAAAGTGCGTAGCAGAAACAGATTTGCATATGACTGTTAGTGTAAAAACTACTGAAGGAAAATAACATAACCGAACGTGATTCAAAATCGATGCACTTACCCAACACAGAGCACAAAACTAATGTTAGAACATCAAACACATGTGGCACAGATAGCGCCTAGCTCACTACAGAAGCTAATGTGCAGCAGCGCGCAGAATCTTGTCAACAAAACATTCACACACAAATAATGGCAACTATTGTGGAAAGAGGGAAGACCTTGGTAAGACTCCTCCATGTGTGTGGCCAAGTCCAACACATCATTTCTACCTGGAGCAAATATTGTTGTGAAAGGAAATCCTCACTGGACCCATCGTGACTGTTGTGTTGTAAAGTTGTGAAGTGGACTATTACTATGTGTGATTGACAGTCCAAGGATTAGTTATAAATATGTGTAATACCACGATGTGGGATCCATGTCACGATGAACGTTTGTAAAGGCCAATTGTACAACGTTGTTTCCACATAAGTTTCCTATATCTGCCTCCCTCCTCACTCCATTTCATAATCAAAGAAATAAATAGATGAGAAAGAAGAAGGAATGTTTGATATGCCGTGAAGATTTGGGCGAATGATTTAAACTTCATTGGGGGTAACATAGACGTTGTCACAATCATACCACTAGTGCTAATAATGAAACAAAAAACGGACCAATAAAGAAAGAAAAAGGAAGGAAGGAAGGAAGGAAGGAAGGAGGAGGGAAGGAAAAGAACCAAAAAAGCAAGAGAGATAAACAAAATGGAAAACAAAACCCCGAAGTCTACATGGTGGGTAAGTGAAAAAAGAATTGATGAATTACTTAATTAGTTAGATAGTTAGTTCTATTATTCTGAATTTATAATCATCTTCTCATAACGTCAGCATGACACATCAATCCTCCCTGTCTTACATTTTGTTCTTATTGCTTTCTTTATCTTCCTATTTCCATCTCTTCTTTGTTGTTTTTTTTGTACTCTATTCATTTATTTTTTTTATTGTTTTATATATGTATGTATATACACATTTTCTTTCATTTTTAAAGACAATTAGAAAGTTAGAGGCAGAGAGAAAAAAGCTCTTTACTACTTGTAAATAGATGAGAAAGAAGAAGGAATGTTTGATATGCCATGAAGATTTGGGCGAATGATTTAAACTTCATTGGGGGTAACATAGACGTTGTCACAATCATACCACTAGTGCTAATAATGAAACAAAAACGGAACAATAAAGAAAGAAAAAGGAAGGAAGGAAGGAGGGAGGGAAGGAAAAGAACCAAAAAAGCAAGAGAGATAAACAAAATGGAAAACAAAATCCCAAAGTCTACATGGTGGGTAAGTGAAAAAAGAATTGATTAATTACTTAATTAGTTAGATAGTTAGATCTATTATTCTGAATTTATAATCAACTTCTCATAGCGTCATCATGACACATCAATCCTCCCTGTCTTACATTTTGTTCTTATTGCTTTCTTTATCTTCCTATTTCCATCTCTTCTTTCTTTTTGTTTTTTTTTTTCTACTCTATTCATTTATTTTTTTTTTATTGTTTTATATATGTATGTATATACACATTTTCTTTCATTTTTAAAGACAATTAGAAAGTTAGAGGCAGAGAGAAAAAAGCTCTTTACTACTTGTAATCTGTTCAAGCCAAAAAAACAAAAAAAACTTAGTCCCATTAACTAACTAACTAATGAAATACCTAACTAACTACCTGACTAACTGACTAACTACTTTACTTACTACTTAAATAACTAACTAATTAACTATTCTTCACATTTTGTTTCTTCACATTTTTTCTTTGTTTGTCCGGGATTCGAACCCACAGCTTTTGGATGGGTGGGCGTCTGAAGGCGTGCCTTTTCAGACGGATGTCTTACCCCACTGCTAACAGACACCTACTCTACATT
>CM065731.1:8688827-8721327 GCA_033310375.1 Conus canariensis
GATGAACGTTTGTAAAGGCCAATTGTACAACGTTGTTTCCACATAAGTTTCCTATATCTGCCTCCCTCCTCACTCCATTTCATAATCAAAGAAATAAATAGATGAGAAAGAAGAAGGAATGTTTGATATGCCGTGAAGATTTGGGCGAATGATTTAAACTTCATTGGGGGTAACATAGACGTTGTCACAATCATACCACTAGTGCTAATAATGAAACAAAAAACGGAACAATAAAGAAAGAAAAAGGAAGGAAGGAAGGAAGGAAGGAAGGAGGGAGGGAAGGAAAAGAACCAAAAAAGCAAGAGAGATAAACAAAATGGAAAACAAAACCCCGAAGTCTACATGGTGGGTAAGTGAAAAAAGAATTGATTAATTACTTAATTAGTTAGATAGTTAGTTCTATTATTCTGAATTTATAATCATCTTCTCATAACGTCATCATGACACATCAATCCTCCATGTCTTACATTTTGTTCTTATTGCTTTCTTTATCTTCCTATTTCCATCTCTTCTTGTTGTTTTTTTTTGTACTCTATTCATTTATTTTTTTTATTGTCTTATATATGTATGTATATACACATTTTCTTTCATTTTTAAAGACAATTAGAAAGTTAGAGGCAGAGAGAAAAAAGCTCTTTACTACATGTAATCTGTTCAAGCCAAAAAAAAACAACAAAAAAAAACTTATTCCCATTAACTAACTAACTAATGAAATACCTAACTAACTAACTGACTAACTACCTTACTTACTACTTAAATAACTAACTAATTAACTATTCTTCACATTTTGTTTCTTCACATTTTTTCTTTGTTTGTCCGGGATTCGAACCCACAGCTTTTGGATGGGTGGGCGTCTGAAGGCGTGCCTTTTCAGACGGATGTCTTACCCCACTGCTAACAGACACCTACTCTACATTGAGAAATTTATGCCTTATGAAGTTCACTTTTGTTCCTCCCTAACCAGCAGCTAGTTCAAATCTTCACTTGTTTCCTACACAAGTCTGTTCGTATGCCTGTTAGGAGTGTCCCGGCAACTGTACAAAGTATGCTCAACTCAGCACTGCACAACATGATGCTATCCCCGTTCAAAACTGAAGACAAAGGAAATGACATTGTCGTCGTCCTGAGCTTCAATACTATAAGCGATTATTCCCTGTCACGTTACTACCACAACGTCCATGCTGTGTATCGCAGAAAGTGCCCCCTCCAGCTAAACAGGGATAAGACTGTGAAACACAGAAGAAGCCAAGGGTAGGCAAGGCAGCCTTTTCATCTCCATCTTTTTTATTTCTGCCAACTCTTCCCGGTTTGTTATATGGTGCTGATGCTGACAGTGAAAAAATTGTTTATACTGATAAACATGTAGCTGACAATGATCATTGTTTGCCTGCTTCTGTTTCCCAGTCTTTGTATGACATTTAAAACAATGAACGGCAAATCAACATGAAACTGTGTGGCACCAATACACAGTTACTGATAGTTTGCCATGACTCTGAGAAAAAGTGCGTAGCAGAAACAGATTTGCATATGACTGTTAGTGTAAAAACTACTGAAGGCTATGAAGAGGAAAATAACACAACCGAACGTGATTCAAAATCGATGCACTTACCCAACACAGAGCACAAAACTAATGTTAGAACATCAAACACATGTGGCACAGATAGCGCCTAGCTCACTACAGAAGCTAATGTGCAGCAGCGCGCAGAATCTTGTCAACAAAACATTCACACACAAATAATGGCAACTATTGTGGAAAGAGGGAAGACCTTGGTAAGACTCCTCCATGTGTGTGGCCAAGTCCAACACATCATTTCTACCTGGAGCAAACATTGTTGTGAAAGGAAATCATCACTGGGACCCATCGTGACTGTTGTGTTGTAAAGTTGTGAAGTGGACTATTACTATGTGTGATTGACAGTCCAAGGATTAGTTACAAATATGTGTAATACCACGATGTGGGATCCATGTCACGATGAACGTTTGTAAAGGCCAATTGTACAACGTTGTTTCCACATAAGTTTCCTATATCTGCCTCCCTCCTCACTCCATTTCATAATCAAAGAAATAAATAGATGAGAAAGAAGAAGGAATGTTTGATATGCCGTGAAGATTTGGGCGAATGATTTAAACTTCATTGGGGGTAACATAGACGTTGTCACAATCATACCACTAGTGCTAATAATGAAACAAAAAACGGAACAATAAAGAAAGAAAAAGGAAGGAAGGAAGGAAGGAAGGAAGGAGGGAGGGAAGGAAAAGAACCAAAAAAGCAAGAGAGATAAACAAAATGGAAAACAAAACCCCGAAGTCTACATGGTGGGTAAGTGAAAAAAGAATTGATTAATTACTTAATTAGTTAGATAGTTAGTTCTATTATTCTGAATTTATAATCATCTTCTCATAACGTCATCATGACACATCAATCCTCCCTGTCTTACATTTTGTTCTTATTGCTTTCTTTATCTTCCTATTTCCATCTCTTCTTTGTTGTTGTTTTTGTACTCTATTCATTTATTTTTTTTATTCTATTATATATGTATGTATATACACATTTTCTTTCATTTTTAAAGACAATTAGAAAGTTAGAGGCAGAGAGAAAAAAGCTCTTTACTACATGTAATCTGTTCAAGCCAAAAAAAAACAAACAAAAAAAACTTATTCCCATTAACTAACTAACTAATGAAATACCTAACTAACTACCTAACTAACTGACTAACTACCTTACTTACTACTTAAATAACTAACTAATTAACTATTCTTCACATTTTGTTTCTTCACATTTTTTCTTTCTTTGTCCGGGATTCGAACCCACAGCTTTTGGATGGGTGGGCGTCTGAAGGCGTGCCTTTTCAGACGGATGTCTTACCCCACTGCTAACAGACACCTACTCTACATTGAGAAATTTATGCCTTATGAAGTTCACTTTTGTTCCTCCCTAACCAGCAGCTAGTTCAAATCTTCACTTGTTTCCTACACAAGTCTGTTCGTATGCCTGTTAGGAGTGTCCCGGCAACTGTACAAAGTATGCTCAACTCAGCACTGCACAACATGATGCTATCCCCGTTCAAAACTGAAGACAAAGGAAATGACATTGTCGTCGTCCTGAGGTTCAATACTATAAGCGATTATTCCCTGTCACGTTACTACCACAACGTCCATGCTGTGTATCGCAGAAAGTGCCCCCTCCAGCTAAACAGGATAAGACTGTGAAACACAGAAGAAGCCAAGGGTCGGCAAGGCAGCCTTTTCATCACCATCTTTTTATTTCTGCCAACTCTTCCCAGTTTGTTATATGGTGCTGATGCTGACAGTGAAAAAATTGTTTATACTGATAAACATGTAGCTGACAATGATCATTGTTTGCCTGCTTCTGTTTCCCAGTCTTTGTATGACATTTAAAACAATGAACGGCAAATCAACATGAAACTGTGTGGCAACAATACACAGTTACTGATAGTTTGCCATGACTCTGAGAAAAAGTGCGTAGCAGAAACAGATTTGCATATGACTGTTAGTGTAAAAACTACTGAAGGCTATGAAGAGGAAAATAACACAACCGAACGTGATTCAAAATCGATGCACTTACCCAACACAAAACTAATGTTAGAACATCAAACACATGTGGCACAGATAGCGCCTAGCTCACTACAGAAGCTAATGTGCAGCAGCGCGCAGAATCTTGTCAACAAAACATTCACACACAAATAATGGCAACTATTGTGGAAAGAGGGAAGACCTTGGTAAGACTCCTCCATGTGTGTGGCCAAGTCCAACACATCATTTCTACCTGGAGCAAATATTGTTGTGAAAGGAAATCCTCACTGGGACCCATCGTGACTGTTGTGTTGTAAAGTTGTGAAGTGGACTATTACTATGTGTGATTGACAGTCCAAGGATTAGTTACAAATATGTGTAATACCACGATGTGGGATCCATGTCACGATGAACGTTTGTAAAGGCCAATTGTACAACGTTGTTTCCACATAAGTTTCCTATATCTGCCTCCCTCCTCACTCCATTTCATAATCAAAGAAATAAATAGATGAGAAAGAAGAAGGAATGTTTGATATGCCGTGAAGATTTGGACGAATGATTTAAACTTCATTGGGGGTAACATAGACGTTGTCACAATCATACTACTAGTGCTAATAATGAAACAAAAAACGGAACAATAAAGAAAGAAAAAGGAAGGAAGGAAGGAAGGAAGGAGGGAGGGAAGGAAAAGAACCAAAAAAGCAAGAGAGATAAACAAAATGGAAAACAAACCCCGAAGTCTACATGGTGGGTAAGTGAAAAAAGAATTGATTAATTACTTAATTAGTTAGACAGTTAGTTCTATTATTCTGAATTTATAATCATCTTCTCATAACGTCATCATGACACATCAATCCTCCCTGTCTTACATTTTGTTCTTATTGCTTTCTTTATCTTCCTATTTCCATCTCTTCTTTGTTTTTGTTTTTTGTACTCTATTCATTTATTTTTTTTTATTGTCTTATATATGTATGTATATACACATTTTCTTTCATTTTTAAAGACAATTAGAAAGTTAGAGGCAGAGAGAAAAAAGCTCTTTACTACTTGTAATCTGTTCAAAACCAAAAAAAAAAAAAAAAAAACCCCAACTTATTCCCATTAACTAACTAACTAATGAAATACCTAACTAACTACCTAACTAACTGACTAACTACCTTACTTACTACTTAAATAACTAACTAATTAACTATTCTTCACATTTTGTTTCTTCACATTTTTTCTTTCTTTGTCCGGGATTCGAACCCACAGCTTTTGGATGGGTGGGCGTCTGAAGGCGTGCCTTTTCAGACGGATGTCTTACCCCACTGCTAACAGACACCTACTCTACATTGAGAAATTTATGCCTTATGAAGTTCACTTTTGTTCCTCCCTAACCAGCAGCTAGTTCAAATCTTCACTTGTTTCCTACACAAGTCTGTTCGTATGCCTGTTAGGAGTGTCCCGGCAACTGTACAAAGTATGCTCAACTCAGCACTGCACAACATGATGCTATCCCCGTTCAAAACTGAAGACAAAGGAAATGACATTGTCGTCGTCCTGAGCTTCAATACTATAAGCGATTATTCCCTGTCACGTTACTACCACAACGTCCATGCTGTGTATCGCAGAAAGTGCCCCCTCCAGCTAAACAGGGATAAGACTGTGAAACACAGAAGAAGCCAAGGCAGCCTTTTCATCTCCATCTGATTTATTTCTGCCAACTCTTCCCAGTTTGTTATATGGTGCTGATGCTGACAGTGAAAAAATTGTTTATACTGATAAACATGTAGCTGACAATGATCATTGTTTGCCTGCTTCTATTTTCCAGTCTTTGTAAGACATTGAAAACAATGAACGGCAAATCAACATGAAACTGTGTGGCACCAATACACAGTTACTGATAGTTTGCCATGACTTTGAGAAAAAGTGCGTAGCAGAAACAGATTTGCATATGACTGTTAGTGTAAAAACTACTGAAGGCTATGAAGAGGAAAATAACACAACCGAACGTGATTCAAAATCGATGCACTTACCCAACACAGAGCACAAAACTAATGTTAGAACATCAAACACATGTGGCACAGATAGCGCCTAGCTCACTACAGAAGCTAATGTGCAGCAGCGCGCAGAATCTTGTCAACAAAACATTCACACACAAATAATGGCAACTATTGTGGAAAGAGGGAAGACCTTGGTCAATCTCCTCCATGTGTGTGGCCAAGTTCAACACATCACTTCTACCTGGAGCAAATATTGTTGTGAAAGGAAATCCTCACTAGGACCCATCGTGACTGTTGTGTTGTAAAGTTGTGAAGTGGACTATTACTATGTGTGATTGACAGTCCAAGGATTAGTTACAAATATGTTTAATACCACGATGTGGGATCCATGTCACCATGAACGTTTGTAAAGGCCAATTGTACAACGTTGTTTCCACATAAGTTTCGTATATCTGCCTCAATCCTCACTTCATTCCCCCAGCCCTCACCCCTACCCCGTTCCCCCATACCATTCCTCGATAGTCCGTTTTTTGAGAATGGGCCTTAATAGCCTAAACCACATTAAAGTATTGGCATTCGTATTCTCTCTCTCTCACTCCCCCCCCCCCCTCTCTTTCTCTCTCTCTCTCTCTGTCTCTCTCTCTGTCTCTCTCTGTCTCCCTCTCTGTCTCTGTCTGTCTGTCTCTGTCTGTCTGTCTCTGTCTGTCTGTCTGTCTCTGTCTGTCTGTCTCTCTGTCTGTTTGTCTGTCTGTCTATCTGTCTGTCTGTCTGTCTGTCTGAAAAGTCACAAATTGAATACGTTTGCAAATTGATACCTACATACCTAAATAAATGCCTTTTAAATACAGAAAAAAATACATAAATATATATAAAAAAAGATAAATAAGTAAATAAGTATATAACCAAATAAATAAATACATGAGAAAGAAGAAGGAGTGTTTGATATGCCAAGAAGATTTTGGTGAATTATTTAAACTTCATTGGGGGTAACATAGACGTTGTCACAATCATACTACTAGTGCTAATAATGAAACAAAAAAAAACGGAAGAAGAAAGAAAGAAAGATAGGAAGGAAAGAATGAAGGAGGGAGGGAAGGAAAAGAACCAAAAAAGCAAGAGAGATAAACAAAATGGAAAACAAAACTCCGAAGTCTACATGGTGGGTAAGTGAAAAAAGAATTGATTAATTACTTAATTAGTTAGATAGTTAGTTCTATTATTCTGAATTTATAATCATCTTCTCATAACGTCATCATCACACATCAATCCTCCCTGTCTTACATTTCATTCTTTTTGCTTTCTTTATCTTCCTATTTCCATCTCTTCTTTGTTTTGTTTTTTTACTCTATTCATTTATTCTTTTTTATTTCTTTTATATGTATATATATACACATTTTTGTTTAATTTTTTAAAGAAAATTACAAAGTTAGAGGTAGACAGAAAGAGGCTCTTTACTACCTGTAGTCTGTAGAAGCCAAAAAAATCAACTAATTCTCATTAACTAACTAACTAATTAAATACCTAACTATCTGACTAATTACCTTACTTACTACTTAAATAACTAGCTAATTAACTGTTGTTCACATTTTGTTTCTTCACATTTTGTTTCTTCACATTTTTTCTTGCTCGCCCAGGATTCGATACCACAGCTTTTGGATGGATGGCGTCTGAAGGCGTGCCTTTTCAGACGGATGTCTTACCCCACTGCTAACAGACACCTACTCTACATTGAGAAATTTATGCCTTATGAAGTTCAATTTTGTTCCTCCCTAACCAGCAGCTAGTTCAAATCTTCACTTGTTTCCAACACAAGTCTGTTCGTATGCCTGTTAGGAGTGTCCCGGCAACTGTACAAGGTATGCTGAACTCAGCACTGCAGAACATGACGCTATCCCCGTTCAATACTGAAGACAAAGGAAATCACATTGTCGTCGTCCTGAGGTTCAATACTATAACCGATAATTCCCTGTCACATTACTACAACAACGTCCATGCTGTGTATCGCAGAAAGTACCCCCTCCAGCTAAACAGGAATAAGACTATGAAAGACAGAAGAAGCCAAGGGTAGGCAAGGCAGCCTTTTCATCTCCATCTGGTTTATTTTTGCCAACTCTTCCCAGTTTGTTATATGGTGCTGATGCTGACAGTGAAAAAATTGTTAATACTGATAAACAAGTAGCTGACAATGATCATTGTTTGCCTGTTTCTGTTTTCCAGTCTTTGTATGACATTGAAAACAATGAACGGCAAATCAACATGAAACTGTGTGGCACCAATACACAGTTACTGATAGTTTGCCATGACTCTGAGAAAAAGTGCGTAGCAGAAACAGATTTGCATATGACTGTTAGTGTAAAAACTACTGAAGGCTATGAAGAGGAAAATAACACAACCGAACGTGATTCAAAATCGATGCACTTACCCAACACAGAGCACAAAACTAATGTTAGAACATCAAACACATGTGGCACAGATAGCGCCTAGCTCACTAAAGAAGCTAATGTGCAGCAGCGCACAGAATCTTGTCAACAAAACATTCACACACAAATAATGGCAACTATTGTGGAAAGAGGGAAGACCTTGGTAAGACTCCTCCATGTGTGTCGCCAAGTCCAACATATCATTTCTACCTGGAGCAAATATTGTTGTGAAAGGAAATCCTCACTGGGACCCATCGTGACTGTTGTGTTGTAAAGTTGTGAAGTGGACTATTACTATGTGTGATTGACAGTCCAAGGATTAGTTATAAATATGTTTAATACCACGATGTGGGATCCATGTCACGATGAACGTTTGTAAAGGCCAATTGTACAACGTTGTTTCCACATAAGTTTCCTATATCTGCCTCCCTCCTCACTCCATTTCATAATCAAAGAAATAAATAGATTAGGAAGAAGAAGGAATGTTTGATATGCCGTGAAGATTTGGGCGAATGGTTTAAACTTCATTGGGGGTAACATAGACGTTGTCACAATCATACCACTAGTGCTAATAATGAAACAAAAAACGGAACAATAAAGAAAGAAAAAGGAAGGAAGGAGCGAGGGGAGGAAAAGAACCAAAAAAGCAAGAGAGATAAACAAAATGGAAAACAAAACCCCGAAGTCTACATGGTGGGTAAGTGAAAAAAGAATTGATTAATTACTTATTTAGTTAGATTGTTAGTTCTATTATTAGAATTTATAAACATCTTCTCATAACGTCATCATGACACATCAATCCTCCCTGTCTTACATTTTGTTCTTATTGCTTTCTTTATCTTCCTATTTCCATCTCTTCTTTGTTTTTTTTGTACTCTATTCATCTATTCTTTTTATTTTATTATATATGTATGTATATACACACTTTCTTTCATTTTTAAAGACAATTAGAAAGTTAGAGGCAGAGAGAAAAAGTCTCTTTACTACTTGTAATCTGTTCAAGCCAAAAAAAAAAGATAAAATTTATTCCCATTAACTAACCAACTAATGAAATACCTAACTAACTACCTAGCTAACAGACTAACTACCTTACTTACTACTTACATAACTAACTAATTAACTGTTCTTCACATTTTGTTTCTTCACATTTTTTCTTTGTTTGTCCGGGATTCGAACCCACAGTTTTTGGAAGGGTGGGCTTCTGAAGGCGTGCCTTTTCAGACGGATGTCTTACCCCACTGCTAACAGACACCTACTCTACATTGAGAAATTTATGCCTTATGAAGTTCACTTTTGTTCCTCCCTAACCAGCAGCTAGTTCAAATCTTCACTTGTTTCCTACACAAGTCTGTTCGTATGCCTGTTAGGAGTGTCCCGGCAACTGTACAAAGTATGCTCAACTCAGCACTGCAGAACATGACGCTATCCCCGTTCAAAACTGAAGATAAAGGAAATGACATTGTCGTCGTCCTGAGGTTCAATACTATAACCGATAATTCCCTGTCACATTGCTACCACAACGTCCATGCTGTGTGTCGCAGAAGGTACCCCCTCCAGCTAAACAGGGATAAGACTGTGAAACACAGAAGAAGCCAAGGCAGCCTTTTCATCTCCATCTGATTTATTTCTGCCAACTCTTCCTAGTCTGTTATATGGTGCTGATGCTGACAGTGAAAAAATTGTTTATACTGATAAACATGTAGCTGACAATCATCATTGTTTGCCTGCTTTTGGATGGGTGGGCGTCTGAAGTCGTGCCTTTTCAGACGGATGTCTTACCCCACTGCTAACAGACACCTACTCTATATTGAGAGATTTATGCCTTATGAAGTTCACTTTTGTTCCTCCCTAACCAGCACTTAGTAAATATTCAGTTGTTCCCTACACAAGTCTGTTCGTATGCCTGTTAGGAGTCTCACAGCAACTTTAGAAAGTATGCTGAACTCAGCACTGCACAACATGACGCTATCCCCGTTCAAAACTGAAGGAAAAGGAAACCACATTGTCTTCGTCTTGAGGTTGAGTAGTATAACCGATTATTCCATGTCACGTTACTACCACAGCGTCCATGCTGTGTATCGCAGAAAGTGCCCCCTCCAGCTTAACAGGGATAAGACTGTGAAACACAGAAGAAGCCAAGGATAGGCATGGCAGCCTTTCCATCTCCATCTGGTTTTGCCAACTCTTCCCAGTTTGTTATATGGTGCTGATGCTGACAGTGAAAAAATTGTTTATACTGATAAACATGTAGCTGACAATGATCATTGTTTGCCTGCTTCTGTTTCCCAGTCTTTGTATGACACTTAAAACAATGAACAGCAAATCAACATGAAACTGTGTGGCGCCAATACACAGTTACCGATAGTGTGCCATGACTCTAAGAAAAAGTGCGTAGCAGAAACAGATTTGCATATGACTGTTAGTGTAAAAACTACTGAAGGCTATGAAGAGGAAAATAACACAACCGAACGTGATTCAAAATCGATGCATTTACCCAACACAGAGCACAAAAGTAATGTTTGAACATCAAGCACTTGAGGCACAGACAGCACTTTGCTCACTACAGAAGCTAATGTGCAGCAGCACGCAGAATCTTGTCAACAAAACATTCACACACAAATAATGGCAACTATTGTGGAAAGAGGGAAGACCTTGGTCAATCTCCTCCATGTGTGTGGCCAAGTTCAACACATCACTTCTACCTGAAGCAAAGATGTTGTGAAAGGAATTCCTCACTAGGACCCATCGTGACTGTTGTGTTGTAAAGTTGTGAAGTGGACTATTACTATGTGTGATTGACAGTCCAAGGATTAGTTACAAATATGTTTAATACCACGATGTGGGATCCATGTCACCATGAACGTTTGTAAAGGCCAATTGTACAACGTTGTTTCCACATAACGTTTGTATATCTGCCTCCCTCCACACTCCATTTCCCCCAGCCCTCACCCCTACCCCGACCCCCCATCCCATTCCTCCATAGTCCGTTTTTTGTGAATGGGCCTTAATAGCCTAAACCACATTAAAGTATTAGCGTTCGTATTCTCTCTCTCTCTCTCTCTCTCTCTCTCTCTCTCTCTCTCTCTCTCTCTGAAAAGTCACACATTGAATACGTATGCAAATTAATACCTGCATACCTAAATAAATACCTTAATAAATAAAGTTATAATACATAAATTATACAGAAAAAGATAAATAAGTAAATAAATAAATAAATAAATGAGAAAAAAAGAAGGAATATTTGATATACCATGAAGATTTTGGTGAATTATTAAAACTTCATTGAGGATAGCATAGACGTTGTCACAATTATACCACCAGATCAAATAATGAAAAAAACGGTAGGAAGGAAGGAAGGAAGGAAGGAAGGAAGGAAGGAAGGAAGGAAGGAAAAGAACAAAAAAAGCAAGAGAGAGAGAAACAAAATGGAAAACAAAACCCCGAAGTCTGCACGGTGGGAAAGTGAAAAAAGAATTGATTAATTACTGTATTAGTTAGTTAGTTAGTTAGTTAGTTTTATTATTCTGAATTTATAATTATCTTCTCATAACGTCTTCATGACACATCAATCCTCCCTGTCTTACATTTCGTTCTTATTTTGTTCTTTATCTTCCTATTTCCATCTCTTCTTTTTTTTGTACTGTATTCACTTATTCTTTTTATTTTCTTATATATGTATGTATATGCAATTTTTTTCATTTTTTTAAAAAAGACAATTAGAAAGTTAGAGGCAGACAGAAAGAGGCTCTTTACTACTTGTAGTCTGGTAGAAGCAAAAAAAAAAACCAAAAAAAAACCCGATGAAACTTATTCTCATTAACTGAGTAACTAATTAAACAGTTAGCTAAGTACCTAACTAACTAACTACCTTACTTACTACTTAACTAACTAACTTAACAAATCTTAAATAAATGGTTGCGAACTGCCCAGAGAACGTGGACAAACGAGTCACAAGACGAAACACAACGCGTTTCGACCTCTTAGGTCTTCATCAGGTGAGACATAAACGAATAAAACAACGAAAATTCACTTAGCTTTGATCTTCGAAGTGATCTGAAGCGATCAAAGCTAAGTGAATTTTCGTTGTTTTATTCGTTTATGTCTCACCTGATGAAGACCTAAGAGGTCGAAACGCGTTGTGTTTCGTCTTGTGACTCGTTTTGTCCACGTTCTCTGGGCAGTTCGCTAACATTTATTTAAGATTTGTTTAGATTTCCGCCTGCAGTCCTCTCGCTTTGCAACTAGATCTAACTAACTTAGTAATTAACAGTTTTTCACCTTTTTTTTCTTCACATTTTTTGTTTGCTCGGTCAGGATTCGAACCCGCAGGTGTGCCTTTTCAGACGGATGTCTTACCCCATTGCTAACAGACACCTACTCTACATCGAGAAATTTATGCCTTATGAAGTTCAAAACTGAGTCCACTGATCATGAAAGTATTGTTACAGCACATTATACAATCACACTTTAAAAAAAAAGGTTTGTGCAGACCCATGCGCTCATGTCCAGTCTGGTTTGATAAGATGGTACAGATGATTAAAAAAAATCAGAACAGACACACACACACACACACACACACACACACACACACACACACATGCACACACGCAGGCACCACACACACACACACACACACACACACACACACACACACACACACACACACACACACACACAACACAAACACATCAGGTTAAGTGGAGCAAAAGTTTGAGACAGTGACTGAAGAACACACGACTTTCAAAAGGGAATCAAAGTTGAGGGACAGGGGAGGGACATTCTGCTAGATAGTTTTCAGAAGATAGTATCATGTCACCATCTAAGTGACACAAATGATTTGATGCAAAAGCAAACTGCCAAGAATCATATTTCTCAACGGAAAAAAATAAAACAATCCGGGAGGAGAAGGGGGGAGATACCAGCAGCAAGAACAGAATGAACTCCTGGGAAAAGTAAAGACTGCCCTATAGACGTTGAACGGTAAATATTCGTCATTGGAATTCATGGTGTAACGCAATCATTAATTGTAGAAAGAACAAAACAAACATGTTTTTTGTCTTAATTAATGTCCCCCTCACGTATTCTGTTCGTTTTATGCGTGTACAGACACGTCCAAAATCATATCTAAAACTAATGCAGAGTAATTTAATAGAAAAAAATAATACGAAATAAAAAATACAGCTAAAACAACAAAGCCATAACAAGGCCTATGTAATTCTGTTACATTCAGTTAAATGTAACACATGAGAACACTAATCAACTGAAACAGATGTGAAAGCCACACCAAATTCCTGAAACAGTAGACTTCAATGGTCAACTCAAAGCACACAAAGCACTCTTTAAAAGTGCTTACAGATATTTCTGATGTAGATTTTGTCTTCGCTGAAGTTGATCAGCGGCCCGGGAAACAGCAACTTGTAAGACAGCCACATCCTGCTTGTTGGGGAGACAGCTGTGTAAACCACAATTGTTGTTTGCATCATGGTGGCAGCTGCCAAAATCTTCACGTCTGAGCCCCATGACCCTAGCTCCAGTGTGTTCTCATTGAGATATTCTTCAAGATTTTGTCCCAAGTATCTGGAGAATGGCTCATGATGTACGCACAAAAAATCTACGATTTGTGCTTGGATTTCTTTGTGGAAGTCTTGTGTACCACGCACTTCTAAACTCAAGGCACGATACAGACAGTTGCCATCCCCAACTATATTGCTGACATCTTTGCGGGCTGTGAGGACTGCTTGCCGTTTCCGTTCTGGCAACATGCGGGGCCAGGGGAGACCAAGCCGTGCACATTGTCGCGCACGCCAGTATGTATTTGCTGGAACGAATGCTTGCTCAGGTCCCATTTGATAGCCTGTGACGAAGACTCTCGCGTCCTTTTCTCCGACCCCTTTTCTGTCGCCCTCCTCTTTGTCTCTTTCTCCTCTTTTCCCACAGTCTCCTTCATTCTTTCTGTTATTCTCCTGTGTGTCTCTTTCTCTTCTCTCTCCACAGTATCCTTCACTCTCTCTGTCACTATCCTCTGTGTCTGTTTCTGCTTTCTCTTCAAACTCTCTGTCACTCTCCTCTGTGTCTGTTCCTCCTCTCTTCCCACAGTCTCCTTCACTCTTCTCTGTGTCTGTTTCTCCTTTCTCTCCATAGTCTCCTTCACTCTCCTCTGTGTCTGTTCCTCCTCTCTTCCCACGGTCTCCTTCACTCTCCTCTGTGTCTGTTCCTCCTCTCTTCCCACGGTCTCCTTCACTCTCCTCTGTGTCTGTTCCTCCTCTCTTCCCACGGTCTCCTTCACTCTCCTCTATGTCTGTTCCTCCTCTCTTCCCACAGTCTCCTTCACTCTCCTCTGTGTCTGTTCCTCCTCTCTTCCCACAGTCTCCTTCACTCTCCTCTATGTCTGTTCCTCCTCTCTTCCCACAGTCTCCTTCACTCTCCTCTATGTCTGTTCCTCCTCTCTTCCCACAGTCTCCTTCACTCTCCTCTATGTCTGTTCCTCCTCTCTTCCCACAGTCTCCTTCACTCTCCTCTATGTCTGTTCCTCCTCTCTTCCCACGGTCTCCTTCACTCTCCACTATGTCTGTTCCTCCTCTCTCCCCACAGTCTCCTTCACTCTCCTCTATGTCTCTTTCTCCTCTCTCTCCACAGTCTCTTTCGCTCCCTATATCACTCTCCTCTATGTCTCGCTCTCCTCTCTCTCCACACTCGCCTTCGCTTTCTCTGTTACCATCTTTCCTCTCTCTGTCACTATCTTCTTTCTTCCAGTCCTTGTCATTTTCCACACATGTACTTTCTCTGTTGTCTTTCTGGCCTTGCTTCAGCTTTTCATTCTTACTCCTCTGATTCTCACACCATTTTCTCTCACTTCCAGCTGGCAGTTTCTCGCTTTCACTCCCTCCTCACGCCTTCCTCTCTCTTTGTTCCTTTCCTTCCAAAAAAACTGATCGGTTGTAGTTTGACTCATAACATTGGCCACATGTCTGTTGAGGCTCTCTGTAAACTCGTGGAACTAGTCCAGGAGACTCTGGGACCCACGGGTTTGCATACAGTATATGTTGATTTTGTGCACATAATCCAGTACCTCTTTGTAGGTGACACGCTCTGGCTCCCCACAGTCATCATGCTCGGAATCCGAGACAGAATGGTCACTGACTTCTGCTGTTGATGGCGTTGATGATGGCTGTGGGCAGTGTGATGTGTTCTTTGGTGTCGCCTCGCAGTTCGATGTCTGAAGATCTGCATCAATGTCAAAATTATCCTCTGCTTTAATGTCCCATTCACTGCACAGTCTGCCCAGAAGTGGTTCCAGTTCTGCATCTTCATCGCTGGATCATGCACCTGGAGCACTGCTGGAAGAGGTGGTCACAAACCCTGCCTTTCTAAAGCAGTTTCTGATGGTGGTGGGCGTAACACGATCCCACGCCTGTTTCAGTGTTGCCCTGGCCTCGAGAAGACTGATGTGAAAGGTTTCTTTTGGCATTCCAGCATCCAGATTTGTGACCAGTTTCGAGAGGTTGGCTGTTCTGTAGTGCACCTTCACATTCTGTGTGATCCCTTGATCAAGTGGCTGCAGCGTTGTTGTGGCGTTGGGAGGGAGGAACAACAGCTCCGTGGCCTTCACGGATGATGAAACTTTCCATGTGCAGAGCAAATGTCCATCGCCAGCAACACTTTCTGCTTTTGAGAATGCATTGTTAGATCAAATTTTGTCAACCAGTTCTCAAGTAGCTCTGCAGTCATCCACGCCTTGACGTTAGCATCGTATTCAACTAGCAGCGTTTTGACACCCGTGAAACACCGTGGCCTCTTAATCCGTCCTATGGTGAAGAGTGGCATTTTCCAAGAGCCATCCATGTTTGTGCAGGCAAGGATGTAATTCTTTCCTTTGATTTCTTGCCATCAAAGCATTTCTCAGATTTGAACGTCAGTGTCTTATCTGGCCAAAGACGCCAAAAGAGGTCACTTTCATCAGCGTTGAAGATGTCTTTTGCTTAGTATCGGCGTAGGGTAGGTATTGACACGCTCTCGGTCCATGCGTTTGTAGCTTGCTCGTCTACAGAGTGTCTTTCACCACTCATTGTCTTG
Organism: Conus canariensis; assembly: GCA_033310375.1. Classification (NCBI taxonomy): domain Eukaryota; kingdom Metazoa; phylum Mollusca; class Gastropoda; order Neogastropoda; family Conidae; genus Conus; species Conus canariensis. The sequence goes on from CM065731.1 coordinate 8,704,837, forward strand.
AAAACCATATCATGTCTCTTTTTGAATCTGGATAGCCAGGCATTGTTGCAGTGCCAGTCTGGTGTGCCCAAATTCCGAGAGAACTCCTCTGCTTTCTGCTTGAGAATTGGACCACTAACAGGAACATTAGCTGACCTTGCATTGGCAAAGCAGTCAAGAAGAGCTTGGTCGATGCTCTGGCGTGCAGCATGGCGAACTCTCCACTTTCTGGAGTGAGTCTCGCTGCTGAAATACAGCTTCTTATATTTCTTGCGGTCCCTCATAATAGTTGACAATGTGTTGGGCGGAATGTTAAACTCTTCTGCTACGTTTTTTCCGTTCTTCAAAGGACTCCTCTCAACTTCACGAATTAGATCCAGTTTGCGCTTCAGGGAGAGCGTTTTTAATTTACGTTCAGCCATGGCGAACTATGATCGCAGAATGAGTCGTATGGCTTCACAATTTGTCCTCTTAACAAAGTCAACAGCATCGGAGCACGGTTTTTGTTTTTAATTGAATGAAAAGTGACTTGGATAAATCCAGACATTGGCCTACATTCACGAAAAAAGACGACGTGTGCTGTGGGGGGGGGGGGGGGGGGGGAGGGAGGGGAGAGAGAGAGAGAGAGAGAGAGAGAGAGAGAGAGAGAGAGGAGACTCGCACACACAGGCACAGACACTGTCACACAAACTCATGGTTACATTGTAATCATACAAACAGCAACAACAGATAGAAATTCTCTCTCTCTCTCTCTCTCTCTCTCTCTCTCTCTCTCTCTCTCTCTCTCTTCTCGACTTCGACTATCAGTGAATACAGGTGGGAAAAACACTTCGAGTTACATGAAAATCGAGATACACGACTTCGACATATCTTTGAAAATTAGTCTTCCAAAGAGCACGAACGGCCGGGAAATGAAAAAGACGTCGAGTTATGCGAACTTCGACTTATCCCTTACTCGAGTTAAGCGTACTGGGGTGTACAGTGTTGTAGTGCTCCTTTTGAATCATTTCTTCTCGAGCAAAAGGAGAAACGAGGTAAAAGTACAGAAGGAGGACGCCAATCGTTTATTGTGTTACATTTGAGTAAAGCCCGTGCCCTGTCCTTTTCCGGTCATACAATTGTATATAAGTGACACTGGTTGCTTCATCATTCGAAAAGTAACAAAAGAAACGGGACTGAGAAAACTACACAGGGAAACACTCAATAACATTTGCTGACCGTTACTCTTCTAATTAAAGTGGGGCTATGAATAGTTCAAGATCATCTGTCGATTAATGCGAGTACAATTCAAATGTTTGGATGTTCGTTGGATACGAAATAGAAAGCAAATGCGAAACAAAATGGAAGTAAAGTGCAAAAATGTGCTTGTTGGTTCTAAAGCAAAGGAAATCTCCTACTCTGCTGGGAAAAAAACAACATTAAACACGTAAAAATTGAAGTAAAACTGTATATGTAATTGAACTACGTTGCACACCTTGTCATATGTATAAGAACGCAAAGGACTAAGAAACCTGTATGTATCGAAAAAGTGGTGTAACACTTGCTCCCATGATGAAATAGATTCACGCCTATAATTCCAAACGAATCCTGCTTACGACACTGACTCACCTGCCAGAAATGAAACCATCTCGACACCATCCTTGACATCCCTTCCACACATCCATAAAAGGAGTTTTCAAACTCCCACCAGTCAGAGGTCATCGCTAACTTTCGGCGACTAGGGATTTAAAATAATGCCTGAATATCATTAGGAAAGATTTCCTTTTTACCCCAGCCGTTAAAGACAACATTCATCATGTTTGCATAGAGATGGATGTAAACAGAAAGAAGCTGGGTTAGACACTTGAACGTTTACTTTTTTCTTTTGTTTATATATCTTGAACTATAATAGTGTCCAATTATGTCATTCGCTGACTGCTATAAACTTACTTACGACAATTAACAGGAGCCGTGGAAATTTCGCTGTTGGAACACAACACAACACAACACAACACCACACCACACCACACCACACCACACCACACCACACCACACCACACCACACCGCACACCCAACACCCAACACCCAACTCCCAACACTCAACTCCCAACGCCAGACACAACACCAACCACAACACCAACCACAACACCAACCACAACATAACACAATACAAAACAACACAACACAACATCTCCAACCCACTCACACACACGCACGCACGCACGCACGCACGCACACACACACGCACACAGCACATCACAGGAACACACACACACACACACACACACACACACAACACACACACACACATGCATGCACACACACACACACACACACACACACACACACACACACACACACACACACACACACACACACACACACACACCCATGCACGCACTCTCGCACTCACGCATGCTCGCGCGTCCGCATACACGCACACACGCACGCACACACACACACACACACACACACACACACACACACACACACACACACACACACACACACACACGGGATCATATTGACAGAAATATCACGTGCAGAGCACAGAAAGATTGTCAAACAGTGAGGTGAACAGTTCTTGTTTTTGGTCCTACACGACAATAGCACCTTCAGAACGAAAATCAGACACTGCACCCACTTTGAAGGTACGTAAGATGATTTCTTTCTATTTTGAAGGGATTATTAGAGCAGTTGAGAGCTGGGGAAGATTTCTTATCGTACCCCCTCAAAACTCGAGACTCTTTTCATGTGATCTCACAGATTATTTGCTACAATTCAAATATCTTTACCTGTTTTGTTATCTGGACTAAAATAGCCTTGATAACTGACAGAACAGGTAGCGCACTGGAGGGGGGGGGGGGGGGGCAAAATTAAGAAATTTTAGGTAAAGAAAAAAACACTCATGCGCCTGTCCCTTTTTTGTGCTCTTTACCGACTGACAGGCACCAAAGTTAGTCAATGAAATTCAGGTTGTTTAAGGCTTGCCATTTCTAGCTGCCTCTTACTCAAGCACCATGCTTTTGTTTTGAAAAGGTACAGTTCTGTTTTGAGGCATCTTGCAGCTTCTCAAACCTATTTGAATTAGGCCGGATTTGGTATGCTCATGTTCATCTCGTTTTGCTTTTCGGTTTATTGGATCACCCACAACAGTGCTTGATCACTCTGATTGTAAGATATTGGACAAGAGAAAGGCTCGACCACTTCTCAGAGAGACTGTTTTACCACGTTGTTCACAGAAAGACTACTGTCTGCAAACAGTGTGTGTGTGTGTGTGTGTGTGTGTGTGTGTGTGTGTGTGTGTGTGTGTGTGTTGTATTCGCCATCATTTTCGGGAGGAAGGGGGCGGGAGGGGGGAGGGAATAGTTAGAGCTGTGGTGGGTGGATGGGCAGGTGAGTATCTGAAATTGACGATTGTTTAATGATAGCTCATGAAACTCTCCAGTTAGAATAGAACATCAATGAAACAATCGCCAATTTTCAAACAGAACACGAACGTCGTGAAACCCAGTTTACATGGCCACTTCTGAACATGAAATGAAGAAAGGAAGCATGTTTTGTAGTAAACAGAAAAATCACAAAGATATTATCTCCAGTGTGACTAATCAAAGTTTAGACAGTTTCAGTTGACAGATATAAAAAAAGCGAGCTTCTGTCCAGCTAAATCTTGCTGTTGTTGAAAGAGAACGACAAAAAAGTGTAATGACAAAAGCACGTGTTATGTGAATTAAAGAGGGCAAATAAAAGACTATTCTTTCTCACTTTCGAAAATTCAGTATGAACTATAATGAAATTTTGACCGAATAAATATTAAAACAATGGAGAGGCGATAACCTTTGGACAAGATATTCTCCATGCACGAAAAGAACAGATTTAACATCTTCACAGTAAGAAAAGTATCTCCAGATAGTTTTTATGAGAAGGAAGTTCTTAAATGGACATGTAATTCCTCAGTGAGATAAATACCGAAAGCAGGATGTCTGGGTTTCTCTCAACTGATGAGGCGACGACAGCTTTGATACCATTGAAGAAAGGGTCATTATTCTGAAATCATAGTTTCATTATTGAATTTCTTAAACTTTTTTGGACGAATATGAAATGGACCATTGTAGATTCATGTAATTAGTCTTTTCAGACAAAAAGAACTATCATACTCCGATCATATGCCCTGTTTACACATGGATAGGGATATAAACATAACCTCGCTTTCATCTGGGGGCCAATTTCTGTGAATAAATCGAATCATAAAACGATCTCAAAATGTGTTACAAAAAGAATATGTCCTGCAATTTCTTCCAGTATGCAAAATTAAAACACTACCTCGTGCCCTCCTGGCAGCTGATTTCAATCAAGCGTTTGATCATATGTCTACCAACAAAAACTATTTCATAAATTTAGTCTTGGGAGAGATTTTCATCAATGGGTAGGTGTTAAGATGGAAACAACAAAGAACTAGGTCAGCTATTGTGGTTTCATCCGTGAATCCTTCACAGTGCGTACAATAATTAGCCATGGATTTCCATTCTCCCCCTTGCCTTTCTCTTCACGCTGCGTTTGTTAGCCACCTGCATGAGAGAAGACAAATGAACTAAAAAATAGAAAGTACACACACCTTAATAAGAAAGTTTGTATAATTTTTGAATGAGCATAACAGGCAGAGATGTTACTGTTTTGAGGGATAAAGATGATATTTTTTTTAATTCTTAAAAGTAGTGTTTCTTTCATTTAGAGTCAGAGATAAACCGTTAAAACACAGAGGGAATGTGACTGGTGCTTGCAAAAACATCGAAGACAAGAAGGAAGTATGTGCTGAAATGGACATGTAGATTTAAAATGGTTGGATGTCATTAGGGCAATCTTTTACCTGCTTCAGTCACAGAAGGAAATTGGTCAAATCGAACTGATAGCAACCAGTTAATCAGTCATTTGTGACACAAACAGAGTACAGGTTATCATGGGAAGACTTGTAACATTGACAGTTCTGGTGTTCTCTAGTGAATATGTTTCATAAACGTTAAGTGCATTCCAGAGAAGACTGGAAATTAGATGAAAACATTGAGTTTTTGTGTGGATGAGAAAATCAAAAGCTGTGTGTTTAAAATGACTATAACAACATTGCAATGAAAGCCATGACAATCATGAAGCAACCCTTCCTTTGTGAATGGATAGACACATTGTTTATCTCTTCACTGAAATACTAGATTAAATGTTTATTTACGTTTGCAATTTCACGGTCGGGTGAATTGTTTGCTTGCTTCAAATCCAACATGCTGGGACATATGACAGGAATTAGTTCAATTAGCTCTAGTTTTTTAAGACAGGCTACGTAAACATCGGTGGAAGGCAAGCATCGTTCCTCAAAAAACATTCTACGTCCTGTTTTCATTTAAAACGATCTAAATCTGTCAAAATACTGAATCATTTTAGGAACATTGGATTCAAAAGGGCACTGTACATGTCTCTCGCGTAATTGAGGACAAAAATGTCTTGACTGTTCATCACCTACCGGACAAAGTGGATTTACACCTTCGTTTTTAAAGACAGTGTTGTAGTGCTCCTTTTGAATCATTTCTTCTCGAGCAAAAGGAGAAACGAAGTAAAAGTACGAAAGGAGGAAGCCAATCGTTTATTGTGTTACACTTGAGTGAAGCCCGTGCCCTGTCTTTTTCTGGTCATACAATTGTATATAAGTGACACTGGTTGCTTCATCATTCGAAAACTAACAAAAGAAACGGGACTGAGAAAACTACACCGGAAAGCACTCAATAACATTTGCTGACCGTTTCTCTGCTAATTAAAATGGGGCTATGAATAGATCAAGATCATCTGTCGATTAATGCGAGTACAATTCAAATGTTTGGATGTTCGTTCGATATGAAATAGAAAGCAAATGTGAAACAAAATGGAAGTAAAGTGCAAAAAATGTGCTTGTTGGTTCTAAAGCAAAATAACGCTCCTACTCTGCTGGGAAAAAAAGTTAAACACGTACTAATTGAAGCAAAATTGTGTATACGTAACTGAATTAAGTTGCGCACCTTGTGATATATATAAGAACGCAAAGGGCTAAGAACCCTGTATATAACGAACAAGTAGTGTAACGCTTGCTCCCGTGATGAAATAGATTCACGCCTATAATTCCAAACGAATCCTGCTGACGACACCGAATCACCCCTTGACCTCCCTTCCACACATCCATAAAAGGAGTTTTCAAGCTCGCCCACATAACACGTACCTGACACATCTATACAGCAATACCAACTGTAGAAGTGAACAAACACAAATCAACATTTACTCAAGACTGGCACAGCCTTTTGATCTTGAATATAATCAAACGAACACGCGGATGGACAAAACAAATACAGTTAACCACGATGTTATTGATATGAAAGGAAATCTTAAATAAGCCAGACAGCAGTAAACAGTAAATAACAAAGAAGTAGAGTACCTCTTGTTCCCATGATGAAATAAGCACACGCACATGACTCCAACCGAATGCTGCTTATGACATCGAATCACCTTGCAGACATGAGAATGCAGAGCGCACAGATAGGATTTCCTTTCATACCAATCAAATGGACGTCAACTGTATTAGTTGCTGTTCGTCCTGTGTTTATCTGACTATATTCAAGATCGAAAGGCTGAGCCAGTCTTGAATAAATGTTGATTTGGGTTTGTTCATTTTTTCCAGTTGCTGTGTAGACGTGTTTGGCGCGGGGTATATGGGCAAGCTTGGAACATCCTTCTTGGGGAGATGTCTCCTTTTTTGTTGTGTGTGCTGTACTACTAGGGGGAACCTGGTGCATAGTTCTGTGGGGAAGAAACCAAAAGTACGTTGGTATGGCAATGCAACAAGATAAAACGTCCTCATTTAAAGAAACTGCCAGGAAACTGTAGATGAAGGTGGAGTGTGTGTGTGTGTGTGTGTGTGTGTGTGTGTGTGTGTGTGTGTGTGTGTGTGTGTGTGTGTGTGTGTGTTTGTGTGTCGAAGAGGGGATACAGAAGACAAGTTCGATAAAAGATAAACTAAGAATGCCTACGCACGGGGAAACCACTTGTAGAGACTAAAATTAAGGCAAACAACCGACAAACCAGCACACAGGAGTGCGTGGAGTTTCGGGAAGAGGATAATAGAAAAAGAGAATTGAACTTCTTGCCACTTTTATGTTATTGTAGTTACAGTGTTGTGTGCAAGATTAAAGTTTTGTTTTGGTGTCGAGATGGCTGCAGCATTCCATTGATCGTTTAAAGACAATAAAAGTATAATGGTAATGTGTATGAAAATAAAACGATCTCCATTGCCAAGAGAAACAAAGGAGTAATAGTTTATCCAATTTCCATACTTCTATATCGTCCGCTTCTTAAATCAAGCCATATTCCTTACTTGTTTTTTCTTTTATCAAAATAATTCCGAGTTATGTTCTCACTTTTCTTCATTGGTATCGATTTGCTTTTTAAATTACAGGCATCTTCATTTAAATTTTGTTGACATCCGGTACTTTGTTCTTGCTGTCTGATTATCATCAGCACTGTACCCAACAGACGAGAGTCATTTAATACATTATTATAAATTCTCTCTCACCTGATAATCTGAGCTGTTATCAGCTGACACGTCTCCCACTATAGCCTCTGCAATTTCAGCTAGTGGATCTGCTGTATAAATAGTTATACGCAGGAATCTGAAAATGAAATTGATGTTTTGCGCTTCTTTCTCCCTCCTTCCCTCTCTCTCTCTCTCTCTCTCTCTCTCTCTCTCTCTCTCTCTCTCTCTCTCTCTCTCTCTCTCTCTCTCTCTCTGTGAATCTGTAAATCGTAGCTTATTAAAACGTTTATGTCATTGACGTCCATTTGTAATCAAATACATAGCAAAAGATCAATTTTGAGGCGAGAAGGCGGGTACGAATATTATGAGGTAAACAAGTTCATCTAATAACTGTCAAATTGAAAGCATTGAAATCATTTTCTTGTCTAACAGCATAAACATCAGACCTTCATCCAATCCAGTTAAACTCTGAAATCGTTGGAATCAGAGAGAATACCAGATGTGGGCAACAGACTACCCTGAAGTGTCCATCAAATCCTGATTTTGTCGGCTACATTCAACGGATACCAACCGCTATGGAGCAGTCTACATCAGACGAAGGTAATCCAGACAAATGTGAATACAGTCAGCAAGTTATCAACCAGTCTGACCTAAAACCACCCACACTAAACTCTGTCAATCAAGTCCTCAACCCAGCTGACCTTTCGCAATGTCCGAGGGATCTGTCGTTTCGTTCACAAGATTTCTCCGAACTACCCCTCAATGTATGGATTGATATTCTTTCATTTCTGAGTGCACGTGACAAACTGGTGATGGCTGTGACTTGCTGGAAATTACATAATATTTGCTCAGAGTCTGTCCTGTGGAGATATGTTATCATATCACTGGGTGTCTCAGGGTCAGACAGCGATGGACGTGTGACTCTGAATTCAACAGAGAGGTCAGTACTCAAGGCGCACAGTCGTCAGATAATGAACGTATACTTTATCCTGAAGAATGTCGACAGACTGCAATTTAGTGAAGATTCTCTCACAATCTTACATGAAGCAGTGAGAACTTGGCCACTGAAAGTGTTGTACGTGTCTGTGAAGTCTGACACAGATCGTTACCCGCTACATGCATCTGTAGTTGAACTTTTGACCAGTTGCGTAACCTCTGAGAAAGCCGGTCAGCTTGAGGAATTCGACGTAAGAAACTGGCATTGGTCAAATCCAACAAGAGATTGGAAGATATCAGAACTGTTGAGAGCATCTGCTTTCAGGGACAGTTTAAAGTATTTAGCGTTTATAAGGCATCTTCATATGGTTTATTATTTCAACCAATATGAACGTTGCATATCGGAGCTTTCATCCATAATCCCAATTTTCAAGAATCTGAAAAAACTTCTTATTAACTCTATTCATCTGAGAGACAGTCTTCTGCTGATGCTACCTGCTGACCTGGAAGAGTTACACGTTGCGGTTGACTGCTTTCCTCAGGTAATCACATCGTGGCCTCAGGTGATAGAGTCGTGCCCTAAACTTGCGTGCTGGCTCTTTTTTTCCGTAAAATCGGATGGCAAGTTGCAGACTTTGCAATCGATCTTCCCTCCAATTGTTCCAGTAGTTCATGTACAATTTGCTTGTCATTCAGAAGGTGAGCTTAACTATAAGAAAATGTACAAGCTTGCATTTTCTTATGTATCGACGTATGCACAACATTTAACGGATGTAAGATACGTAGCTGTGGGGTCGGTTTCGGCTGATTGCGACACTGAACTCGTAGCATTGATCCGGAACTGTCTCAAACTGAAACATCTTACATTTTTGGGACCAATCCGTGGTCGGAACATTTTGACTCTGGCTTCAATGAGACAATGGACGACGTTCGCCTTTCTGGAGAGGAACATCCGATTTCCTGACTGCAGCCAGAGCCGTGAAGACCAGATGAACAGCCTGTGTAGTGAAGTGTCCCGTATCATGGGCAAGACATGGAAACCGGTCATGGAGATGTCTCAACCATGTTTTGTACGTGCTCCGAAACCCTGGCCCTTTGGACTGTATGTGATAAATTATCGGATCCCTTCCTCATTCACTCGATTCACTTGGACTGTTCAAGCCTGACACATGTGAAATCGTTAAGGTCTACCCACCACTGTTATCATGTAAACTTCCTGCAAATTTAACCAGTCTGTGTGTGTGTGTGTGTGTGTGTGTGTGTGTGTGTGTGTGTGTGTGTGTGTATGTGTGTGTGTCTGTCTGTCTGTCCGTGTGTCTGTCTGTCTGTCTGTCTGTCTGTCTCTCTCTCTCTCTCTCTCTCTCTCTCTCTCTCTCTCTGCTTCTGTCTCTTGGTCTCTTTCTCTGCCTATACATCTCAGCTGTTCTCTCTCTCTATTTCCGTTCGTTTCTCTATCTCTCTGTCTGTCTGTCTGTCTGTCTGTCTGTCTGTCTGTCTGTCTGTCTGTCTCTCTCTCACACACACACACACACACACACACACACACACACACACACACACACACACACACACACACACACATACACAGAAATGCGCTCGTGCGCTTGCTTCCCTTCCCTCCCAAATATATGCATGGAAGCATGCATGTATGCATGCACGCACTCACGTGATGATGACTTTATTATCCCCTTTTCTTTCTGCTGATTGACTACTTTGTCACTACCCGCTCCTTCCATTTGTTGATTGAGTTTATTACAACCTGTCCCCATCAACGATTGACAACCTTACTAATCCCTGCTCTCTTCCCTGATTTTTGACTTGGCTACCTCACGCTCCTTTCTTTGACTGATCACTTTATCATTACCTGCTCCTGACATTTATTGATGAGCTTATCACAAGATGTTTATTTCAATCATTGATGACTTATTATTTCCTGGCCCCTTCATTGGTTGATGATTTTTATCATTCCATGCTCGCTTTACTGGTTGATGACTTCATGGTTTCCTACTCCCTTCAACTATTGATGACTATCATTTTATTTCGCCTCATTGATTGACAACTTAATTATCACATGCTCCCTTCACTGATTGATGACTTTAATATTTCCGGCTCTCTCCACTGCTATATGACTTCGGATTGTTTCACCGACTGATGACTTTATAATTCCTGCTTCCTTTCCCTGATTACTCTCTCTATTCCTCTCACTGCTTGATGGCTTTATTACTCTCCGTTCCCCTCACTGAATGATGGCTTTATTACTCTCTGTTCCCCCACTGATTGATGGCTTAATTACTCTCTGTTCCCCTCACTGATTGATGGCTATATTACTCTCTGTTCCCCTCACTGATTGATGGCCTTATCACGCTCGGTTCCACTCACTAATTGATGGCCTTATTACTTTCTATTCCATTCACTGATTGATGGCTTTATTACTCTCTGTTCCCCCCACTGATTGATGGCTTTATTACTCTCTGTTCCCATCACTGATTGATGGCTTTATTACTCTCTGTTCCACCCACTAATTGATGGCCTTATTACTCTCTGTTCCACTCACTGATTGATGGCCTTATTACTCTCTGTTCCCCCCACTGATTGACGGCTTTGTTACGCTCTGTTCCCCTCACTGATTGATGGCCTTATTAATCTCTGTTTCCCCCACTGATTGATGGCTTTGTTACGCTCTGTTCCCCTCACTGATTGATGGCTTTGTTACTCTCTGTTCCCCTCTCTCATTGATGGCCTTATTGCTCTCTGTTCCACTCACTGATTGATGGCTTTATTACTCTCTGTTCCCCTCACTGAATTATGGCTCTATTACTCTCTGTTCCCCTCACTCAATTATGGCTTTATTACTGTCTGTTCCCCTCACTGATTGATAGCTTTATTACTCTCTGTTCCTCTCATTGATTCATGGCTTTATTACTCTCTGTTCCGCTCATTGATTGATGGCTTTATTACTCTCTGTTCCCCTCTCTGATTGATGGCTTTATTACTCTCTGTTTCCCTCTCTGATTGATGGCTTTATTACTTTCTGTTTCCCTCTCTGATTAATGGCTTTGTTACCTCTCTTCCATGTTTGATTGATGACTATATCTTTCTCTGTTCCCCTCACTGGTTGATGGTTTTATTACTCTCTGTTCCTCTCAATGGTTAATGGCTTTATCACCCTGTTCCCTACTATCATTGATGACTTCATGATTCCTTGTTTTCGTCACTAAAGGATGATATCATTATTTTGTGCTCCCTCCATTGTTGACTGTTCTTATTCCCTTCTCTCTCCATTGATGGACGAGTCTTTTTTTTTAATTCCCTGTTCCCTTCATTTATAGACTGTTGCAGTATCCCCCATCTCCCTCTACTGCTTAATGGCTTTATCATGCCCTACTCCCTTTACTGATTGATATCATGTTTGTTCCCTGCTCAAATTCCTAGCTCCCCTCAATGAATAATGACCGTGATTCCTAGGTCCCCTGGGTGTTTAATTGCTTTATCATTCTGATAACCATTTAATAATAGACGGCTTTACAACTGTCTATATTTTTTATTGAGTGATGGCTTCATTATTCGGTGGTCCCTTCGTTGATTGATGACTTTATTGTTCCCTGTTTCCTTTACTGATTTATGATTTTATGATTCTCTTTCCCTTCAATTTTTGATGACCTCGCCTTTCATGCTTATTCCACTTATTGATAACGTTGGCCTTCCATATTCTCTTTACGGACTCACGACTTATTTTTCTCCGCTTCGTTTAATTTTTGTGACTTGATCATGTGCTGCTCCCTGCTTGTGTAGTGAAGAGCGTGTACACAGTTTGATAAATGTCTGTTTTGAATTTGCTTGCTGTTATTTAAAGCATGATATTGTTTTCCTATAGATGTTGCTCTTGCCTTCTTATCTTGCCTTCTTGTGATCTCCATTAATTTGTCAGTAAAACATGTAACAAACTGGTGATGGCTGCGACTTGCCGGACAATACATGATATTTGTCAGTCACAGTCTGTCCTGTGGAGATATGTTATCATATCACTGGGTGTCTCAGGGTCAGACAGTGATGGACGTGTGACTCTGAATTCAGCTCAGAAATCAGTGCTCAAGATGCACAGTCATCAGATAAGGAACGTATATTTTGTCCTGAAGAATGTCGACAGACTGCAATTTTGTGAAGATTCTCTCACGATCTTACATGAAGCAGTGAGAACTTGGCCACTGAAAGTGCTGTACGCGTCTGTGATGTCTGACACAGATCGTTACCCATTACATGCATCTGTAGTTGAAATTTTGACCAGTTGCGTGACATCTGAGAAAGCCAGCTAGCTTGAGGAATTCGTCGTGAACAGCTGGCCCTGGTCAAATCCGACAAGAGATTGGCAGATATTGGAACTGTTGAGAGCATCTGCTTTCAGGGACAGTTTAAAGTATATAGCGTTTATAAGGCATCATCCTATCTTTGATTATTTCAGCCAATATGAACGTTGCATATCGGAGCTTTCATCCGTAATCCCGATTATCAAGAATCTGAAAAAACTTCTTATTAACTCTATTCATCTGAGAGACAATCTTCTACTGAGGCTGCCTGCTCATCTAGAAGAGTTACACGTTGCGGTTGACTTTTTTCCTCAGGTAATCACATCGTGGCCTCAGGTGATAGAGTCGTGCCCTAAACTTACGTGCTGGCTCTTTTTTCCCCTTAAAATCGGATGGCAAGTTGCAGACTTTGCAATCGATCTTCCCTCCAATTTTTCCAGCAATCGATCTTCCCTCCAATTGTTCCAGTAATTCATGTAAAATTTTCTTGTCATGCAGATAAGCTGACCTATAAGAAAATGTACAACCTTGCATTTTCTTATGTAATGACATATGCACAAAATTTAACGTATCTGAGATACACAAATATGGGGTGGCTTTCGGCTGATTGCGACACTGAACTCGTAGCATTGACCCGGAACTGTCTCAAACTGAATCATCTTGCCTATTTTGGACCAATCCGCAGTCACATCATTTTGACTCGGGCATCTATGAGACGATGGACAACGCTCGCCTTTCTGGACAGCAACATCTTATTTCCTGACCGCAACCAGAGCTGGGAAGACCAGATGAACAGCCTGTGTAGCGAAGTGTCCCTTATCATGGGGAAGATACGGAAACCTGTCATGGAGATGCCTCAACCATATTTTGTGCGTGCTCAGAAATTCTGGCCCTTTGAACGGCAAGTGATAAATCATTCGATCCAGTGGCCGATATCAAGGATCTGGCCCTCATTCACTTAATTCATTTGGACTGTTAAGGCCTGACACATGTCAAATTGTTAAGGTCTACCCACCACTGTTATCATGTACACGTCCTGCAAATTTAACCTGTCTGTGTGTCTGTCTGTGTCTCTGTCTGTCTGTCTCTCTCTCTCTCTCTGTCTCTCTCTCTCTCTCTCTCTCTCTCTCTCTCTCTCTCTCTCTCTCTCTCTCTCTCTCTCTCTCTCTCTCCTGTGTGTGTGTGCTTCTGTCTCTTGGTCTCTTTCTCTGCCTGGATCACTATGCCTCTCTCTCTCTCTCTCTCTCTCTCTCTCTCTCTCTCTCTCTCTCTCTCTCTCTCTCTCTCCCTCTGTGTGTGTGTGTGTGTGTGTGTGTGTGTGTGTGTGTGTGTGCGCGCGCGCGCGCTTTTTTCTCTCCCTTTGTCTGTATATCTATCTGTCCTTCTGTCTGTCCGTCTGTCAGTCCCTCTCTCTCTCTCTCTCTCTCTCTCTCTCTCTCTCTCTCTCCTCTCTCTCTCTCTCTCTCTTTTTCTGTCTCACGAATTCACAAAAATGCGCCCCCCCCCCTCCGCTCCCAAATACATGCATGCAGGTATGCATGTATGCATGCATGCACTCACGTGATGATGGCTTTCTCCCTTTTCTTTCTGCTGATTGACGACTTTGTCATTACCCGCTCCTTCCATTTGTTGATTGAGTTTATTACAACCTGTCCACATCGACTGACAACTTTACTAATCCCTGCTCCCTTCCCTGATTTATGACTTTGTTGCCTCACTCTCCTTTCTTAACTGATTACTATATCATTCCCTGCTCCTGACATTTATTGATGACCTTATCACAAGATGTGAATTTCAATCATTGATGACTTACGATTCCCTGGCCCCTTCATTGATTGATGATTTTTATCATTCATTGCTCGCTTTGCTGGTTGATGACTTCATGGTTTCCTACTCCCTTCAACTATTGATGACTATCATTTCATTTCGCCTCATTGATTGACAACTTTATTATTACCTGCTCCCTTCACTGATTGATGACTTTAATATTTCCTGCTCTCTGCACTGCTTTATGACTGTATGATTTGGGATTGTTTCACCGACTAATGGCTTTATAATTCCCTGTTCCCTTCTCGGATCGATGACTTTAAGATTTCCTGCTCTCTCCACTGATTTACGATTTTCTTATTTTCGGATTCTTTCACCGATTGATGGCTGTATAATGCCCTGCTCCCTTCACTGACTAATGTCCTTATTACTTCGTCCTCCCATCACTGGTTAACGATTTTATTACTCTCTGTTCCCCTCACTGATTGATGGTTTGTTTGTTTTTACTCTCTATTCCCCCACTGATTCGTGGCTTTATTAGTCTCTGTTCCCCTGTCTGATTGGTGGCTCTATTTTTCTCTGTTCTCAATTCCGATTGATGGCTTTATTATCCTCTGTTCCCATCTCTAATTGATGGTTTTATTGTGGTCTGGTCCCCTCACTGATTGATGGCTTTATTACTCTTTGCTCCCCTCTCTGATTGATGGCTATATAACTCTCTGTTTCCTCTACTGATTGATGGCTTTATTACTCTCTATTCCCCTCTCTGATTGATAGCTTCATTACTCTCTGTTCCTATCTCTGATTAATGGCAATATTACTCTCTGTTCCCCTCACTGATTGATGGCTTTATTTTGTTTCTGTTCACCTCTCTAATTTGTGGCTATATTACTCTCTGTTCCTATCTCTGATTAATGGCAATATTACTCTCTGTTACCTTCACTGATTAATGTCTTTATTTTTCTCTGTTCCCGTCTCGGATTAATGATGATATTACTCTCTGTTCCCCGCACTGGTTGATGGCTTTATCACTCTGTTCCCTACTTTCATTGATGACTTTATTATTTATTGTTTTCGTCACTGAAGGATGATATCATTATTGTGTGCTCCCTCCATTGTTGACTTTTCTTACTCCCTTCTCTCTTCATTGATGGACGAGCCTTTTTTTTAAATTTCCTGTTCCCTTCATGTATAGACAGCTGCAGTATCCCCCATATCCCTCTACTGCTTAGTGACTTTATCAAGCCCAACTCCCTTTACTGATTGATATGTTTGTTCCCTGCTCAATTCATCAACTGACGACGTCATTATTCCCAGCTCCCGTCAATGACTAATGACCGTGATTACTCGGTCTCGTGGGTGTTTAATTGCTTTATCATTCCGATAACCATTTAATGATAGACGGCTTTACAATTGTCTATATTCTTTATTGATTGATGGCTTCATTATTCGGTGGTCCCTTCGTTGATTGATGACTTTATTGTTCCCTGTTTCCTTCACTGATTTATGATTTTATGATTCCCTTTTCCCTTCAATTTTTGATGACCTCGCCATTTCATGCTTCTTCCACTTATTGATAACGTTGTCCTTCCATATTCCCTTTACGGATTCATGACTTATTATTCTGCACTTCCTTTAAATTTTGTGACTTGATCATGTGCTGCTCCCTGCTTGTGTAGTGAAGAGCGTGTACATAGTTTGATAAATGTCTTTGTTGAATTTGCTTGCTGTTGTTTAGAGCGTGATACTGTTTTTCTATAGATGTTGCTCATGCCTTCTTGTGATTCCCATTTGTCAGTAAAAACCAGCGATTACTGCCTTTGTTGTGTGCTGATTTCGAACATCGAACGTAATTTCAGTTTGTGGCTTGCTGCTCTGAAAAAAACTGTGCCATAAATTTGTCTTTGTAACTATTTGCGCACAACGAAGATCTTAACAACTTTGAAGGGGCAGTAAACAATGCAGTCTTTCTTAATTTCAAG
>CM065731.1:8726327-8731327 GCA_033310375.1 Conus canariensis
GGTATCTTAATTTCAATTTTGTTGACATCCGGCACTTTGTTCTTGCTGTTGTCTGATTATCATTACCACTGTACCCAATGAACGAGATTCATTTAATACATTATTATAAATTCTCTCTCACTATATAACTTGAACTGTCATCAGCTGACACGTCTCCCACTATAGCCTCTGCAATTTCAGTTTGTAGATCAGCTGTATAAGAAGTTATATGCAGGAAACTGAAATGAAATTGATGTTTTGTACTTTTCTCTCTCTCTCTCTCTCTCTCTCTCTCTCTCTCTCTCTCTCTCTCTCTCTCTCTCTCTCTCTCTCTCTCTCTCTCTCTGAATCTGCGATTCGTAGCTTATCACGACTTTTAGGCCATTCACGTCCATTTGGGATCAATTACACAGCCAAAGATCAATTTTGAGACATGAAGGTGGAGATGAATATTATTAGGTAAACAAGCTCACCTAATGACTGTCAAATTGAAAGCGTTGAAACCGTTTTCTTGTCTAACAGCATAAACATCAGACCTTCAGCTAATCCAGTTAAACTCTGCAAACGTTGGAAATGGAGAGAATACCAGATGTGGGCAACTGACTACCCTGAAGTGACTGTCAAATCCTGATTTTGTCAGCTGTATTCAACGGATACCAACCGCTATGGAGCAATCTACATCAGACAAAGGTAATCCAGACAAATGTGAATCCAGTCAGCAAGTTATCAACCAGTCTGACCTAAACCTAACCACACTAAACTCTGTCAATCAAGTCCTCAACCCAGCTGACCTTTCACAAAGTCAGAGGGATCTGTCGTCTGGTTCACAAGATTTCTCCGAACTACCCCTCAATGTATGGATTGATATTCTTTCATTTCTGAGTGCACGTGACAAACTGGTGATGGCTGTGACTTGCTGGAAATTACATAGTATTTGTGAGTCAGAGTCTGTCCTGTGGAGATCTGTTTTCATATCACTGGGTGTCTTAGGGCCAGACAGTGATGAACGTGTGACTCTGAATTCAACACAGAGATCAGTGCTCAAGGCGCGCAGTCATCAGATAATGAACGTACGTTTTTTTCCTAAACAATGTCCACAGACTGCAATTTAGTGAAGATTCTCTCACGATCTTACATGAAGCAGTGAGAAGTTGGCCACTGAAATTGTTGCACGTGTCTGTGAAATCTGACACAGATCCTTACCCAATACATGCATCTGTAATTGAACTTTTGACCAGCTGCGTGACCTCTGAGAAAGCCGGTCATCTTGAGGAATTTCTCGTGAACAACTGGCCCTGGACAAATCCAACAAGAGATTGGCAGATACTGGAACTGTTGAGAGCATCTGCTTTCAGGGACAGTTTAAAGTATTTAGCGTTTATAAGGCAACATCAGAACGTTTATTATATCAGCCAATATGAACGTTGCATATCGGAGTTTTCGTCCGTAATCCCGATTTTCAAGAATATTAAAAAACTTCTTATTAACTCTATTCATCTGAGAGACAGTCTTCTGCTGATGCTACCTCCTCATCTAGAAGAGTTACACGTTAATGTTGACTTTTTTCCTCAGGCAATCACATCGTGGCCTCAGGTGATAGAGTCGTGCCCTAAACTTACATGCTGGCTCTTTTTTCCCTTAAAATCGGATGGCACGTTGCAGACTTTGCAATCGATCTTCCCTCCAATTGTTCCAGTAGTTTATGTACAATTTTCGTCTCAAACAATAGATGAGCTGAAGTATAAGAGAATGTGCAAGCTTGCATTTTCTTACGTATCCACATATGCACAGCATTTAACGTATCTAAAATACACAGGTATGGGGTGGTTTACGGCTGATTCCGACTCTGAACTCGTAGCATTGACCCAGAACTGTCTCAAACTCAAACATCTGACCTTTTTTGGACCAATCCGCAGTCACATTATTTTGACTCTGGCATCTTTGAGACAATGGACAACGTTCGCCTTTCTGGAGAGCAACATCTTATTTCCTGACCGCAGCCAGAGCCGTGAAGACCAGATGAACAGCGTGTGTAGTGAAGTGTCCCGTATCATGGGCAAGATATGGAAACCTGTCACGAAGATGCCTCAACCATATTTTTTACTTACTCAGACATCCTGGCCCTTTGGATTGCAAGTGATGAATCATTCGATCCGGTGGGCAACATCAAGGATCTAGCCTTCATTCACTTGATTCACTTGGACTGTTAGGACCAGACACATGTCAAATCGTTAAGGTCTACCCATCACTGTTATCATGTAAACTTCCTGCAAATGTAACCTGTCTGTGTGTCTGTCTGTGTCTCTGTCTGTCTGTCTGTCTCTCTGTCTCTTCCTCTCTCTCTCCCTGCTTATGTCTCTTGGTCTCTTTCTTTGCCTATATCACTACGGCTCTCTCTCTCTCTCTCTCTCTCTCTCTCTCTCTCTCTCTCTCTCTCTCTTCGTCTCTCTCTCTCTCTTTCTCTCTCTCTCTCTCTCTCTCTCTCTCTCTCTCTCTCTCTCTCTCCACGCATGCACAGAAATGTGCTGGCGCACTGCCCCCCCCCCCACCCCGCCAAATATATGCATGCAAGCATGCATGTATGCATACACGCACTCAAGTGATGATGATTTTCTCATCACCCGCTGCTTCCATTTGTTGATTGAGTTTATTACAACCTGTCCCCATCAACGACTGACAACTTCACTAATCCCTGCTCTCTTCCCTGATTTTTGACTTGGCTACCTCACGCTCCTTTCTTTGACTGATCACTTTATCATTACCTGCTCCTGACATTTATTGATGAGCTTACCACAAGATGTTTATTTCAATAGTGGATGACTTATTATTCCCTGGCCCCTTCATTGATTGATGATTTTTATCATTCCATGCTCGCTTTACCGGTTGCTGACTTCATGATTTCCTACTCCCTTCAATTATTGATGACTATTATTTCATTTTGCCTCATTGATTGACAAATTAGTATCCTCCCTTCACTGATTGATGACTTTAATAATTCCTGCTTTCTCTGTTGCTTTGTGACTTTATGATTTCGGATTCTTTCACTGATTGATGGCTTTATAATTCCTGGCTCCCTTCCCTGATTACTCTCTCTATTCCTCTCACTGATTGATGGCTTTATTACTCTCTGTTCTCCTCTCTGATTGATGGCTTTGTTACTCTCTGTTCCCCTCTCTGATTGATGGCTTTGTTACTCTCTCGTCCCTGTCTGATTGATGGCTTTATTACTCTCTGTTCCCCTCACTGATTGATGGCTTTGTTACTCTCTGTTCCCTGTCTGATTGATGGCTTTATTACTCTCTGTTCCCCTCACTGATTGATGGCTTTGTTACTCTCTCGTCCCTGTCTGATTGATGGCTTTATTACTCTCTGTTCCCCTCACTGATTGATGGCTTTGTTACTCTCTCTTCCCTGTCTGATTGATGGCTTGATTACTCTGTTCCCCTCACTGATTGATGGCTTGATTACTCTCCATTCCCCTCACTGCTTGATGGCTTTATTACTCTCTGTTCCTCTCATTGGTTAATGGCTTTATCACTCTGTTCCCTACTTTCACTGATGACTTGATGATTCCTTGTTTTCGTCATTAAAGGATGATTTTTCATTATTGTGTTCTCCCTCTATTGTTGACTTTTCTTATTCCCTTCTCTCTCTATTTATGGACGAGTCTTTTTTTTTTTATTCCATGTTTCCTTCATTTATGGACTGCTGCAGTATCCCCCATCTCCCTCTTCTGCTTAATGACTTTATCATGCTCAACTCCCTTTACTGATTGATATATTTATTCCCTGCTCAATTCATCAACTAATGACGTCTTTATTCCCAGCTCCCGTCAATGACTTATGACAGTGATTCCTAGGTCTCTTGGGTGTGTAATTGCTTTATCATCCAGAAAACCATTTAATAATAGACGGCTTTACAATTTTCTTTTTTTTTTATTGATTGATAGCTTCATTATTCGGTGGTCCCTTCGTTGATTGATGACTTTATTGTTCCCTGCTTCCTTCACTGATTTATGATTTGATTATTCTCTTTTCCCTTCAATTTTTGATGACCTCGCCATTTCATGCTTCTTCCACTTATTGACAACGTTGTCCTTCCATATTCCCTTTACGGATTCACGACTTATTATTCTCCACTTCCTTTAATTTTTGTGACTTGATCATGTGCTACTCCCTGCTTGTGCAGTGAAGAGCGTGTACATAGTTTGATAAATGTCATACTTGCTGTTATTTGAAGCATGATATTGTTTTTCTATAGATGTTGATCTTGCCTTCTTGTGATCTTCATATGTTAGTAAAACACGTGACAAACTGGTGATGGCTGTGACTTGCCGGACAGTACATGATATTTGCTCAGAGCCTGTCCTGTAGAGATACGTTATCATATCACTGGGTGTCTCAGGGTCAGACAGTGATGGACGTGCGACTCGGAATTCAACTCAGGGTCAGTGCTCATGACACACAGTCATCAGATAAGGAACGTGTATTTTGTCCTGAAGAATGTCCACAGACTGCAGTTCAGTAAAGATTCTCTCACGATCTTACGTGAAGCAGTGCGAACTTGGCCACTGAAAGTGTTGCACGTGTCAGTAAAATCTGACACAGATCGTTACCCGCTACATACATCTGTAGTTGAACTTTTGACCAGTTGCGTGACCTCTGAGAAAGCCGGTCAGCTTGAGAAATTCATCGTGAACACCTGGCCTTGGTCAAATCCAAAAAGAGACTGGCGGATATTGGAACTGTGGAGAGCATCTGCTTTCAGGGACAGTTTAAAGTATTTAGCGTTTATAAGGCATCATCCTATCGTTTATTATTTCAGCCAATATGAACGTTGCATATTGAAGATTTCATCCATAATCCCGATTATCAAGAATCTTAAAAAAAACTTCTTATTACCCCTATTCTTCTGAGAGACATTCTTCTGCTGATGCTGCATGCTCATCTGGAAGAGTTACACGTTTGGGGTGACTGTTTTCCTCAGGTAATCACATCGTGGCCTCAGGTGATGGAGTCGTT
>CM065731.1:8736327-8738827 GCA_033310375.1 Conus canariensis
GTTCAGCAGGTGCGTTGTATCCTTGAGATACGAGGGTAGTCTCTGAACGATGGGTTGGAGCCAAAAGTCCACCAGTTTGGAGAGGCGCTCTGTGGGTCCGTCAACTCCAGACACTATAGGCCTACCAGGGGGGTCGTTGAGGCGTTTGTGAATTTTCGGCAAATGGTAGAAACTGTGTGTCCTCACCGTGTCCTGATTCACGATTGCCCAATCTTTGGTCTTGTCGTTGATGAACTCGGCGTTGTGCAGCTTTCTGACGAGTTCATTGGATGCCCTGGCAATTTCCTTAGTTGGGTCTGATTGGAGTTGTTCATAATGCTCTGGATTGGTCAGCTGGCGCATCGCTTCCTTGTGATATTGTTCAAAGTCTTGGACGACCACGGCACCCCCTTTGTCAGCTGTTGAGATGCGTAGTACCCTGTCATCCACCTGTTTCTTGAGTTCAGCGAGGGCGTGGCGACATGTGTGGCTGATGTTAACGTGATTGGGAGGTATAGGAGTGTAAGACGTCACTTGTGATAGCAGAGTGGCCGCAAAGGCTTCCATGGCTGAGTCCCGGTTCTTGGGTGGTTCACAAAAGGACTTTTTGTGGAACCGCAAAGTAGAGGGTAGCTGTGTGGGGGCATCCTCTTCAAAGAAGAACTCCTTGAGTCGCATTCTTCTCAGGCCTTCCTCCGTGTCCTCCTTCTTAAAAGTAAGAATTCTAACCAATTTTGCTGTCGTTCCCAGGTAAATTGACATATGCTTTCAAATCGACAGGGTTGGTAAAGTTGAAATATAAGAGGAGAGTGAAATCTTAATGAACATTTGTCTTTCAGTGAGGTCAGATATTGAGTAAGATTCCATTTAAATTACATGACAACAACAAAGGGATTACACCGTATCAAATCATCATCTACATTATAATAAGAACCATTGGCAAACGGGGACAGCAGAAGGTCTTCAGAGAACACCCCCGTCCTCCTCCTCATGTCCTCATCGTTTACACTCTATAACGTTTGGGAATTCTATTCTTTCCAATAATCATCTCAGGCAGTACATCACTAATCTGTGCCATTATTGACACTGCATTGAAATTTTGCTTCAAAGACGAAAAATATCACTCCCTCGTTCGCCTCCACTGACATTTTTACTCTTCAGTTCTGTCAGCTACAAACAACTTGATTAATCAGTTACTCTATGAATCAGTCTACTCCTACATCACTCCATAACAACAAATTAAACATGCGTCAAACATGCACATGATAAAATACTCAGAAAGACCCGATAGTGTGTTAATTTCTTTCTCTTCAGGATGTAATTTTTCTATTCGGAATCTACTCAGAATGTGGCCTTGTTCCCATGAGTGACAGCCCTGGAAAGGCTCTGTCTGGTCGGCTGGGTCACAACGTGCTCGGTCCAACAAAACTGCAGGAACACAGTTATGTGTGAAACAGCACCAAATCGAAGGATCATCTAACAATATTATAATATTTTCCAGTTACCCTTCTACTCTCTGTCTCTGTCTCTCTGACTCAGTCTGTCTGTCTGTCTGTCTCAGTATTTTTCCCTGTCTTTGTCTCTGCCTCTGTCTCTGTCTCTGTCTGTCTGTCTGTCTGTCTCTCTCTCTCTCTCTCTGTCTCTCTCTCTCTCTCTCTCTCTCTCTCTCTCTCTCTCTCTCTCTGTATCCATGTAGATGTTAATGTCCGTCCGTCCGTCTCCACACTCCATCATTGTGGAAAATCATGAAAAGCTACAGCATCCCACAGACAGTTGTGTCGGCCATTGAGCAGATTTACATAAACTCCAAGTGCAGAATCAGAACAGAAGATGGCTACAGCGACTGTTTAATGTTGTCACCGGAGTAAGGCAAGGTTGTATACTCTCCCCTCTCCTCTTTGCATTTGCCATTGACTGGGTTCTGAAACACGCAACCCAAGGAAAGGGAATCAAGTGGACAGAAGGAAACAGCCTTTCAGATCTAGATCTTGCCGATGACATTGCCGCTCTTGCAAGCACCACTCAAGATCTGCAGGTGCTTGTAGACAATATCAGCAAGTTTGCAAGCAACATATGGCCTCATTATCAGTGCCAAAAAGACTAAAAACATGCTTACCGGTAAACACAAAGGGCCAACAGACGTTCTCATCGACCAAAAGCAAGTGGAAGTAGTAGAGAACTTCACATACCTGGGCAGCTCTATCAACAACGCCGATGACTTCGACCATGAACTGAAGAGTCGCATTGGGAAAGCAACATCAGCATTCAATCAGCTGAACAAAATATGAAACAGCAAGAAATTCGCCCTTGGAATCAAACTGAAATTGTATAACTCCTGTGTGATTTCAACGCTGTTAAATGGCTGTGAAACCTGGCAACTGAAGACCACCCAGAAGAAGAAACTCTTTTGAAACGCTTTTGATACTAAGTGCCTGCGTAAGATCTTGGGCATCATATGGTCAGACTTTATACCAAACGAAGACGTCAGGGAGAGTTCCAAACAGCTTCCCATGTCAACCAT
>CM065731.1:8743827-8788827 GCA_033310375.1 Conus canariensis
ATTTAAGGGCCGCATTCATTTTTGATATGGTTTACATAATACAGCGTAGCATAAAACATGAAATGTTTATGGCCAATTTATTCACTCAAAGTGTGACAAGTGCTTCACAGAAAACTGGTTTTGGTAATTGTTCAGTCGAATCTGTGTCAAAGGTGTTACACTGGTCTGCAAAAGAAGCTCAAAAACCACGAGAGAAAGGACGCAATGTGAGTGCGCCTAGCTGGCGCAGCAGTGTTCGGCTGTCTGAAAACTGCATTGCACATGCAAGCTGGACCTTTAATGAACACTTGTCAACCTGATTCGCTGACCAGTGGCTTTATTAAGGGCCGCTTCTGGGGGGGTGTTCAAACATGCCACCAAGACGCAAACTTAGTGACGCTGAGAGAGGGATGGCTGTGGCCTGGCTACAAGAAGGCGAAGCGGTCCGAGAAGTTGGCAGACGACTTAGAGTAACACATTCTGTCATTCAAAGACTGAGAGACCGGTACAACAACTATGGGAGAGTTCAAGAAGCACGCAGACCTGGACGCCCCAGAGCGACCAACAGACGACAGGATCGCTTCATCACCCTGGCGGCACTACGCAATAGAACCGCCACCGCCAACGTGCTCAGGGGGCAGCTGAGAGCAGCCAGCAACGTCCTCGTCAGCGACCAGACGGTTCGCAACCGCCTGCGTGAGGCCAACATGCGGTCAAGGCGTCGAGCATTGCGACCTCCACTGACCAGAGCTCACTGTGCTGCTCGTCTGGCTTGGGCTCAACGACACCTGGCCTGGACAAGTACCAGGGTGCTCTTTTCTGATGAATCCTGCTACACCCTGTCCTTCAACGACGGCAGGATTCGCGCCTGGAGGCGTGTTGGAGAGCGCTTCATTGACGCCACTGTTGCGGAGCATGACCGCTATGGTGGTGGGTCCCTGATGGTGTGGGGTGGCTTCAGTCTTCATCACAGAACACCCCTGCACAGTGTCCAAGGCTACCTGACCGGCTTAGCCTACAGGGACGACATTCTGGAGCCAATCGCTGTACCAGCTTTGCAGGCCATGGGACCAGAAGCCATACTACAGGACGATAATGCCAGGCCGCACAGAGCTCGGGTCGTACAGAACTTTCTCCAGCAGCAGCATGTCACCAGGATGGACTGGCCTGCCCGCTCACCCGATCTGAACCCCATCGAACATCTTTGGGATGTTCTGGGCCGTCGTATACGCAACAACCACCCTCCTGCATACAATCTCGACGTCCTGTTCAGGAATCTGGAGCAGGAGTGGCAGGCGATCCCCCAGAACACCCTCCAGACTTTGGTCAGATCCATGAGACAGCGCTGCCTTGACTGCATCAACGCCAATGGCGGTCACACACGATATTGACTCTTGACATTCTGACAGTCGGTTGTTCTGAATTTGCAAAGTGGGGGTGTGTCCATGTCAATGAAATTTTCGCGATAATTAATTTGAACTTCTTGATGAAATTGTGTGCAATCGATGATCAAATGATTGAATTAAATGTTTGTTGGTTGATTTCAGCTGTCTGACTTATGAGTTATTATTGGGGAGTGATGAACTGTGTGGCCCTCAAATTCTTTTGAGTAGTATACATGCTGGGACATATAAAAGGAATTAGTTCAATTAGCTCTAAGTTATTTTTTGAGACAGGCTACGTAAACATCGGTGGAAAGCAAGCATCGTTCCTCGAAAAAAAATTCCACGTCTTGTATTCATTTAAAATGATCTAAATCTGTCAAAATACTGAATTATTTTAGGAACATTGGATTCAAAAGGGCACTGTACATGTCTCTCGCGTAATTGAGGACAAAAATGTCTTGACTGTTCATCACCTACCAGACAAAGTGGATTTACGCCTTTGTTTTTAAATACAGTGTTGTAGTGCTCCTTTTGAATCATTTCTTCTCGAGCAAAAGGAGAAACGAGGTAAAAGTACGAAAGGAGGAAGCCAATCGTTTATTGTGTTACATTTGAGTAAAGCCCGTGCCCTGTCCTTTTCTGGTCATACAATTGTATATAAGTGACACTGGTTGCTTCATCATTTGAAAAGTAACAAAAGAAACGGGACTGAGAAAACTACACCGGAAAGCACTCAATAACATTTGCTGACCGTTACTCTTCTAATTAAAGTGGGGCTATGAATAGTTCAAGATCATCTGTCGATTAATGCGAGTACAATTCAAATGTTTGGATGTTCGTTGGATATGAAATAGACAGCAAATGCGAAACAAAATGGAAGTAAAGTGCAAACATGTGCTTGCTGGTTCTAAAGCAAAGGAACTTTGCTACTCTGCTGGTAAAAGACGTTAAACACGTTATAATTGTAGCGAAATTGTGTATAACTAATTGAACCAAGTTGCGCACCTTGTCATATATATAAGAACGCAAAGGGCTAAGAAACCTGTATATAACGAACAAGTAGTGTAACTCTCGCTCCCGTGATGAAATAGATTCACACCTATAAGTCCAAACGAATCCTGCTTACGACACCGAATCACCTACCAGAAATGAAACCATCTCCACACCATCCTTGACCTCCCTTCCACACATCCATAAAAGGAGTTTTCAAGCTCGCCCATATAACACGTACCTGACACATCTATACAGTGATACCAACTGTAGAAGTGAACAAACACAAATCAACATTTACTCAAGACTGGCACAGCCTTTTGATCTTGAATATAATCGAACGAACACACGGATGAACATAACGAATACAGTTAACCTCGATTTTATTGATATGAAAGGAAATCTCAAATGAGCCAGACAGCAGTAAACAGTAAATAATGAAGAAGTTGAGTGTTTAGGAACGATGCTTGCTTTCCACTGACGTTTATGTAGCCTGTCTTAAAAATTAGAGCTAATTGAACTAATTCCTGTCATATGTCCCAGCATGTATTAGATTTGAAGCAAGCAAACAATTTACCCGACCGCGAAATTGCAAACGTAAATAAAAATTTAATCTAGTATTTCAGTGAAGAGATAACCAATGGGTCTATCCATTCACAAAGGAACGGTTGCTTCATGATTGTCATGGTTTTCATTGCAATGTTGTTATAGTCATTTTAAACACACAGCTTTTGATTTTCTCATCCACACAAAAACTCAGTGTTTTCATCTAATTTCCAGTCTTCTCTGAAATGCACTTAACGCGTATGAAACATACTCACCAGAGAACAACAGAACTGTCAATGTTACAAGTCTTACCATGATAACCTGTATTCTGTTTGTGCCACAAATTACTGATTAACTGGCTGCTATCAATTCGATTTGACCAGTTTCCTTCTATGACTGAAGCAGGTAAAAGTTTGCCGGACGACCCCCAACCATTCTAAATCTACATGTCCATTTCAGCACATACTTCCTTCTTGTCTTCGATGTTTTTGCAAGCACCAGTCACATTCCCTCTGTGTTTTAACGGTTTATCTCTGACTCTAAATGAAAGAAACACAACTTTTAAGAACTAAAAAAATTATCATCTTTATCCCTCAAAACAGTAACATCTCTGCCTGTTATGCTCATTCAAAAATTATACAAACTTTCTCATGAATGGTGTGTTTACTTTCTATTCTTTTAGTCCCTTTGTCTTCTCTCATGCAGGTGGCTAACAAATGCAGCGTGAAGAGAAAGGCAAGGGGGAGAATGGAAATCCATGGCTAATTATTGTACGCACTGTGAAGGATTCACGATAAAACCACAATAGCTGACCTAGTTCTTTGTAGTTTCCATCTTTACATCTACCCATTGCTTGAAATCTCTCCCAAGACTGAATTTATGAAATATACAATTTTTTTTTTATCGTAGACATTTGATGAAACGCTTGATTGAAATCAGCTGCAGGAGGGCACGAGGTAGTTCTTAAATTTTGCACACTGGAAGAAATTACAGAACATATTCTTTTTGTTACACACTTTGGGACTGTTTAGATTTATTCACAGAGACTGGCCCCCAGATGCAAGCGAGGTTCTGTTTATATCCCTTTCTCTGTGTAATCAGGGCATGTGATCAGGGGTATAATAGTTCTTTTTCTCTGAAAAGACTAATTACATGAATCTACAATGGCCCGTTTCAAATTAATCCGAAAAAATAGTTTAAGAAATTCGATGATTAAAATAGGATTTCAGAATAATGATCCTTTCTCCAATGGTATCAAAGCTGTCGCTCCTCATCAGTTGACCTGCACCCTGAAATCCTGTTTTCGGTATTTATCTGAGGAATTACATGTCCATTAAAGAACTTCCTTCTCATACAAACTATCTGGAGACACCTTCCTTACTGTGAAGATGTTACAACTGTTCTTTTCGTGCATGGAGAATATCTTGTCTATAGGTTATCAACTCTCCGTAGTGTTAATATCTATTTGGTCAAAATTTCATTGTAGCTCATACTGAATTTTCGACACTGAGAAAGAATCGTCTTTTGTTTGACCTCTTTAATTCAGTTAACACATGCTCTAGTCCGGCATATCAAATCCGGCCTAATTCAAATAGGTTTGAGAAGCTGAGAGCTGCCCCGTAACAGAACTGAACCATTTCAAAACAAAAGCATGGTGCTTGAGTTAGAGGCATCCAGAAATGGCTAGCTTTAAACAACCTGAATTTCATTGACTAACTTTGATGCCTATCAATCAGTAAAGAGCATAACAAGATGCAAAGCATATAAACATACTCCCAGTACAGTGACAAACAGGGGAGACGATTTCCAGTTAGTGAAAGAAAAAAAAAAATCGACAGTGCGGTAGGTATTTCCTTTATTGGACTGGAGTTTTTAAAATTATCATTTATAGCCGCTAATAACGGCTTTTGTGGTAAAATAAAAATCGGGCATCATCCGTGACCCATAATAAACATACCTACAAATTTTCAGAAAGATCGGCCCAGAAGTTTTGTCTGGAGCTAGTGGAACACATTTTGACCATGGACAGACAGATACACAGACAGCAGTTCTTTGTTCCCATTGTAAAGTACTCACTGTTATATAAGACTACAGGGGCAGGGGCATGAGTATTATTTTGCCTAGAATTTCTTAATTTTGTTCCCCCTCTATAAATTATCAAAGCTATTTTAGTCCAGATCATAAAACAGGCAAAGGGAACATGTTACACATTCAAATTGTAGCAAATAATCTGAGAGGTATAAAGACTCAATATTCACCTACCCCTTGCAACTCCATTTCCTAACAACCCTCTTCGCTCTCCTCTGCCCCTCAAAACTTTTCTTTCTTCTACTGTAATGTCCCAAGGTAGTAAAATAAGTTTGCGCTATTGTGTTGTCTTGTGGTGATGATTGAGGTGTTGGGTTGTGCTGTACTGCGTTGCGCTGCTTTGCATTGCGTTACGTCACCTTTTGTGTGGTGTGGTGTGGTGTGGTGTGGTGTGGTGTGGTGTGGTGTGGTGTGGTGTGGTGTGGTGTGGTGTGGTGTGTGTGTGTGTGTGTGTGTGTGTGTGTGAGTGTATGTGTGTGAAAGAGAGAGACAGAGACACAGACAGAGAGACAGACAGACAGACAGATAGAGAGAGAGAGAAGGGGAGAGAGAGAGTGAGTGTAAGTGTGTGAGTGTATGAGATGGATTTATATAGATGCTCGTGCGTCTTGCGACACATGAGGCAGTCAAGGCGCTCCACTGTGCACGGTCCTCGGCCAGTTTGCTAGTGTCACGCCATCCTCTGTCAGCAAGTCCGAGGTCTCTCTCCACTGTCTGTCGCCAGCTCATCCAGAGTCGTACTCTTTTTCTCTGGCCTGCTGGGGTCCATTTAATGGTCTGGTTTACAGGTCTTGAAGAAGGTCATCTTAAAACATGACCCAGCCAGTGCAGGCGCCGTCTGCAGACAATGGTTGACACGGGGAGCTGTTTGGAACTCTCCCTGACGTCTTCATTTGGTATACAGTCTGACCACATGATGCCCAAGATCTTTCGCAGGCACTTAGTATCAAAAGCGTCGAGTTTCTTCTCCTGGGTGGTCTTCAGTTGTCAGCTTTCATAGCCATATAACAGCGTTGAAATCACACAGGAGTTATACAATTTCAGTTTGATTCCAAGGGAGAATTTCTTGCTGTTTCATATTTTGTTCAGCTGATTGAATGCTGATGTTGCTTTCCAAATACGGCACTTCAGTTCATGGTCGAGGTCATTGGTATTGTTGATAGAGCTTCCCAGGTACGTGAAGTTCTCTACTACATCCACTTGTTTTTGGTCGATGAGAACGTCTGTTGGCCCTTCGTGTTTACCAGTAAGCATGTATTTAGTCTTTTTGGCACTGATAATGAGGCCAATGTTGCTTGCAAACTTGCTGATATTGTCTACAAGCACCTGCAGATCTTGAGCGGTGCTTGCAAAAGCGGCAATGTCATCGGCAAAATCCAGATCTGAAAGGCTGTTCCCTTCTGTCCACTTGATTCCCTTTCCTTGGGTTCCGTGTTTCAGAACCCAGTCAATGGCAAATGCAAAGAGGAGAGGGGAGAGTATACAACCTTGCCTTACTCCGGTGACAACTTTAAACCAGTCGCTGTAGCCATCTTCTGTTCTGATTCTGCACTTGGAGTTTATGTAAATCTGCTCAATGGCCGACACAGCTTTCTCTGGGATGCTGTAGCTTTTCATGATTTTCCACAATGATGGTCTGTGGAGACGGACGGACGGACATTAACATACACATGTATACAGAGAGAGACAGAGAGAGAGACAGACAGACAGACAGACAGACAGACAGAGACAGAGACAGACAGAGAGAGAAAGACAGGCAGACAGACAGACTGAGATAGAGAGACAGAGACAGAGAGCAGAAGGGTAATTGAAAAATATTAGAATATTGTTCAATCATCTTTCGATCTGATGCTGTTTCACACGTAACTTTGTTGATGTTGTTTTGTTGGACCGAGCACGTTGTGACCCAGTCGACCACACAGAGCCTTGTGAGGGCTGTCACTCATAGGACATAGGAACAAAGCCACATTCCGAGTAGATTCCGAACAGGAAAATTACATCCTGAAGAGAAACAAATTAACAACACACTATCGGGTCTTTCTGAGTATTTTATCATGTGTATGTTTGACGCATGTTTAGTTTGTTGTTATGGAGTGATATAGGAGTAGACTGATTCATAGAGTAACTGATTAATCAAGTTGTTTGTAGCTGACAGAACTGAAGAGTAAAATGTCAGTGGAGGCGAACGAGGGAGTGATATTTTTCGTCTTTGAAGCAAACTTTCAATGCAGTGTCAATAATGGCACAGAGATTAGTGCTGTACTGCCTGAGATGATTATTGGAAAGAATAGAATTCCCAAAATTCATAAAGTTTAAAACAATGAGGACATGAGGAGGGGGACGGGGGTGTTCTCTGAAGACCTTCTGCTGTCTCCGTTTGCCAATGATTCTTATTATGCTGTAGATGATGATTTGATATGGTGTAATCCTTTTGTTGTTCAGTTCAGTTAAACTCTGCAAACGTTGAAAACGGAGAGAATACCAGATGTGGACAACAGACTACCCTGAAGTGACTGTCAAATCCTGGTTTTGTTGGCTACATTCAACGGATACCAACCGCTATGGAGCAGTCTACATCAGACGAAGGGAATCCAGACAAATGTGAATACAGTCAGAAAGTTATCAACCAGTCTGACCTAAACCCAAGCACACTAATCTCTGTCAATCAAGTCCACAACCCAGCTGACCTTTCACAAAGTCAGAGGGATCTGCCGTCTGGTTCACAAGATTTCTCCGAACTACCCTTCAATGTATGGATTGATATTCTTTCATTTCTGAGTGCACGTGACAAACTGGTGATGGCTGTGACTTGCTGGAAATTACATTATATTTGTCAGTTAAATTCTGTCCTGTGGAGATATGTTATCATATCACTGGGTGTCTCAGAGTCAGACAGTGATGAACGTGTGACTCTGAATTCAACACAGAGATCAGTGCTCAAGGCGCACAGTCATAAGATAAGGAACGTATATTTTGTCCTAACGAATGTCCACAGACTGCAGTTTAGTGAAGAATCTCTCACGATCTTACATGAAGCAGTGAGAACGTGGCCACTGAAAGTATTGTGCGTGTATATGAGATCTGACACAGATCGTTACCCGATACATGCATCTGTAGTTGAACTTTTGACCAGTTGCGTGACCTCTGAGAAAGCCGGTCAGCTTGAGGAATTCGTCGTGATAAACTGGCACTGGTCAAATCCAAGAAGAGATTGGCAGACATTGGTACTGTTGAGAGCATCTGCTTTTAGGGACAGTTTAAAGTGTTTAGCGTTTACGAGGCATCATTATAGCGTTCATTATGTCAGCCATTGTGAACGTTACATATCGGAGCTTTCATCCGTAATCCCGATTTTCAAGAATCTTAAAAAGCTTCTTATTAACTCTGTTCATCTGAGAGACAGTCTTCTGCTGATGCTGCCTTCTCATCTAGAAGAGTTCCACATTTGGGTTGACTGTTTTCCTCAGGTAATCACATCGTGGCCCCAGGTGATAGAGTCGTGCCCTAAACTTACGTGCTGGCTCTTTTTTTCCTTAACATCGGATGACAAGTTGCAGACTTTGCAATCGATCTTCCCTCCAATTGTTCCAGTAGTTCATATACAATTTTCTTGTCGTGCACATGAGCTGAACTATAAGAAAATGTACAAGCTTGCATTTTCTTATGGATTGACATGTGCACAGCATTTAATGGGTGTAAGATACACAGATATGGGGTGGGTTTCGTCTGATGGCGACACTGAACTCATAGCATTGACCCGGAACTGTCTCAAACTGAAACATCTGACCTTTCTTGGACCAATCTGCAGTCAGGTCATTTTGACTCTGGCTTCCCTGAGACAATGGACAACGTTCGCCTTTCTGGGGAACAACATCCTATTTCCTGACCACAGCCAGAGCCGTGAAGACCAGATGAACAGCCTGTGTAGTGAAGTGTCCCGTATCATGGGCAAGATATGGAAACCTGTCATCGAGATGCCTCAACCGTATTGTTTACCTGCTTCGAAAGCCTGTCCCTTTGGTCTGCAAGTGATAAATTATTGGATCCGGGCCTCATTCACCTGATTCACTTGGACTGGTAAGGCCTGACAATGTCAAATCGTTAAGGTCTACCCACCACTGTTATCATGTACACTTCCTGCAAATTTAACCTGTCTGTGTGTCTGTCTGTCTGTCTCTCTTTCTCTCTGTCTCTTCCTGTCTCTGTCTCTCTGTCTGTCTGTCTGTCTGTTTCTCTCTCTCTCTCTCTCTCTCTCTCTCTCTCTCTCTCCTCTCTCTCCTCTCTCTCTCTCTCTCTCTGGTTCTGCCTCTTGGTCACTTTCTCTGCCTATATATCTCTGCTTCTCTCTCTATATATCTATTCGTCTCTCTCTCTGTGTTTGTCTGTCTATCTATCTGTCTGTCTGTCCGTCTGTCTGTTTGTATCCTCTCTCTCTCTCTCTCTCTCTCTCTCTCTCTCTCTCTCTCTCTCTCTCTCTCTCTCTCACGTATACACAGAAATGCGTTCGCGCGCTTTCTCCTCCCCCCACCCCCCCACCCCCACCCCCACCCCCCACCCCCGCCTCCTCCATGCACTCACGTGATGATGGCTTTCTCCCTTTTCTTTCTGCTGATTGACGACTTTGTCATCACCCGCTCCTTCCATTTGTTGATTGAGTTTATTACAACCTGTCCCCATCAACGACTGACAACTTTACTAATCCCTGCTCCCTTCCCTGATTTATGACTTTGTTACCTCACGTTCCTTTCTTTGACTGATTACTCTATCATCACCTGCTCCTGAAATTTATTGATGAGCTTATCACAAGATGTTTATTTCAGTGATTGATGACTTATTATTCCCTGGCCCGTTCATTGATTGATGATTTTTATCAGTCTCTGCTCCTTTTGCTGGTTGATGAATTCATGATTTCCTACTCAACTCGATGATTGATGACTATTATTTCATTTTGCCTCATTGATTGACAACTTCATTATCACCTGCTCCCTTTAACGATTGATGACTATTATTACATTTCGCCTCATCGATTGATAACTTTATTATCACCTGCTGTCTGATTTATAGTATTTTCTGCTCTCTCCACTGCTTTATAACTTTATGATTGCGGATTGTTTCACCAATTGATGGCTTTATAATTCCCTGCTCCCTTCACTGGCTGACGACTTTATTACTCTCTATTCCCCTCGCTCATTGATAGCTGTATTACTCTCTGTTCCCATCTAAGATTGATGGCCTTATTATTCTCTGTTCCCTCTCTGATAGATGGTTTTATAACTTCGTGTTCCCTTCTCTGATTGATGACTTTATTACTCTCCGTTCCCTTCACTGATTGTCGGCTTTATTACTCTCTGTCCCTCTCACTGGTTGTTGGCTTTATTACTCTCTGGCCCCTCACCGATTGGTGGCTTTAATACTCTTGTTCCCCTCTCTGATTGATGGATTTATTACTTTCGATTTCACTCTCTGATTAATGGCGTTATTACTCTCTGTTCCCCTCACCAATGGATGGCTTTATTACTCTTGTCCCCCCACTTATTGATGACTTTATTACTCTGTCCCCTTCAATGATTGATAGCTTTATTACTCTGTGTTACCCTCTCTGATTGATGGCTATATTTCTCTTTGTTTCCCCACTGATTGATGGCTTTATTACTTTCTGTTCCCCTCACTGGTTGATGGCTTTATCACTCTGTTCCCTACTTTCATTGATGACTTTAAGATTCCTTGTTTTCGTCACTAAATGATGATACCATTATTGTGTTCTCCCTCCATTGTTGACTTTTCTTATTCCCTTCTCTCTCCATTGATGGAAGAGTCTTTTTTTTACTTGCCTGTTTCCTTCATTTACGAACTGCTGCAGTATCCCCCCATCTCCCTCTACTGCTTAATCACTTTATCAAGCCCTACTCCCTTTACTGATTGATATGTATGTTCCCTGCGCAATTCATCAACTGACGACGTCTTTATTCCCAGCTCCCGTCAATGACTAATGACTGTGATTCCTAGGTCTCTTGGGTGTTTAATTGCTTTATCATTCCGATAACCATTTAATGATAGACGGCTTTACAATTGTCTATATTCTTTATTGAGAAATGGCTTCATTATTCGGTGGTCCCTTCGCTGATTGATGACTTTATTGTTCCCTGCTTCCTTCACTGATTTATGATTTGATTATTCTCTTTTCCCTTCAATTTTTGATGACCTCGCCATTTCATGCTTCTTTCACTTATTGATAATGTTGTCCTTCCATATTCCCTTTACGGATTCACGACTTATTATTCTGCGCTTCTTTTAAATTTTGTGACTTGATCATTTGCTACTCCCTGTTTGTGCAGTGAAGAGCGTGTGCATAGTTTGATAAATCTCATTTTGAATTTGCTTGCTGTTATTTAAAGCGTGATATTGTTTTTCTATAGATGTTGCTCTTGCCTAAGTGTGATTCCCATTTGTGAGTAAAACCCAGTGGTTATTGCCTTTGTTGTGTGTTGCTTTCGAACATCAAATGTAAGTTTTGTTTGTGGCTTGCTGACTTGGAAAAAAGTGCCATAAATTTGTGTCTGTAATCATTTGCGCGTAACGAAGACCTTAACAATGTTGAAAGTGCAACGAAAAATCAATGCAGGCATTTTTTTATTTGAAGTATCGCAAAAATAAATAGCAGAAAAATGACTGTGCCACCGAACGGAACAAACAAAATCACGCGATAAACACGACGCGTTTTGACCTCTTTGGTCTTCTTCAGACATGACAAACAACATTCACGACAATGGAAACAAAGAACAAACAGACAGTCACGTATCTCCTGAAAGTGGGAGGCATTGTAATTTTTCTTTCAAATTTGTTTCAATTTCATTTTGAGACTAATTATTGCAAAATGCATTTAATATTCTTGCGAGTATTGCGCACATCACGCTAGAGTGTGGATAGCAGTCTTTGTGATAACAATTCCGTCAAGCACATATGCACGGGATAACAAAAACAACACTTTTGCGAAACTCTCATAATTGTGCCCAAATTTACTCTGTGTAATCTTGCAACAGAATTCACCTTTTACTGCTAAAACATTTCTTATGGACACCCTTATAGTTAACACCGCCACCACCACCACCACCATCATCATCATCATCATCATCATCATCATCATCATCATTATCATCATCATCATCATTATTGTTATTATTATTATCATATATTATCATTAGTAGTAGTGGTGGTGGTGGTGGTGGTGGTGTAGTAGTAGTAGTAGTAGTAGTAGTAGTAGTAGTAGTAGTAGTAGTAGTAGTAGTAGTTGTAGTAGTTGTAGTTACATAGCGCCTGTCCTTGGTTAAGAACCAGGCTATAAGCGCTTTAACAGTCCATGCCATCATTTACACAGGGCTGCCTCCCTGGGTATAGCCAACTGAGGAGCTGCCTGCTGGCACTACATTCGGTCATTTCCCGTAGTGTTCTGTCAGCATTAGTCCTTCAGCCTTTTTCTTTCATTCTGTCGATTTATCAGGGACGGTGCATGCTATGTGTAAGGTGTCACCCATAGCAACGGCCCAAGTAGCCTTCTCGTCCTAAAGCTGCTGATAGGGTTTTACATTTGTGCAAGATGACATACCTGCCTTCACACAGCTCGATGGAGATTCGAAGCTCAGTGCTCTACTGGCTGAGCTATTCCGGCCACAGTTTGTCTGTGGATTCTGCTCAGTCACTGACATTGAAGATCCTTTGCTTGGTAATAATAGACTGCATTCCCAACGTGCTCCCCTTATGAAAACTACATGAAATAAGACCGCCGGTCTTTAACATTTGTTGCGGTCTTCATTTCAAGAAAAGACAAACAGTCGTAGCAACTTTTCCTTACAAAATTTAAAAGTAAAAATTCTCACCAATACTGCTTCTCAGGTAAACTGACATAAGCTTTCAAATCGACAAGGTTGGTAAAGTTGAAATATAAGAGGAGAGTGAAATCTTGATGAACACTTATCTTCCAGTGAGGTCAGATATTGAGTAAGACTCCATTTAAATTACATGACAACAACAAAAGGATTACACCATATCAAATCATAATCTACATCATAATAAGAATCATTGGCAAACGGAGACAGCAGAAGGTCTTCAGAGAACACCCCCGTCCCCCTCGTCATGTCCTCATTGTTTTAAACTTTATGAATTTTGGGAATTCTATTCTTTCCAATAATCATCTCAGGCAGTACAGCACTAATCTCTGTGCCATTATTGACACTGCATTGAAATTTTGCTTCAAAGACGAAAAATATCACTAGTGCTCCCTCGTTCGCCTCCACTGACATTTTACTCTTCAGTTCTGTCAGCTACAAACAACTTGATTAATCAGTTACTCTATGAATCAGTCTACTCCTATATCACTCCATAACAACAAATTAAACATGCGTCAAACATACACATGATAAAATACTCAGAAAGACCCGATAGTGTGTTGTTAATTTGTTTCTCTTCAGGATGTAATTTTCCTGTTCGGAATCTACTCGGAATGTGGCCTTGTTCCTATGTCCTGTGAGTGACAGCCCTCACAAGGCTCTGTGTGGTCGACTGGGTCACAACGTGCTCGGTCCAGCAAAACAACATCAACAAAGTTACGTGTGAAACAGCATCAGATCGAAGGATGATTGAACAATATTCTAATATTTTTCAATTACCCTTCTGCTCTCCGTCTCTGTCTCTCTGTCTCAGTCTCTCTGTCTGTCGTCTGTCTCTCTCTGTCTGCCACTGTCTCTGTCTGTCTGTCTGTCTGTCTCTCTCTCTCTCTCTCTCTCTCTCTCTCTCTCTCTCTCTCTCTCTCTCTCTCTCCCTGTCTCTGTCTCTCTCTGTATACATGTATATGTTAATGTCCGTCCGTCCGTCTCCACAGACCATAATTGTGGAAAATTATGAAAAGCTACAGCATCCCAGAGAAAGTTGTGTCGGCCATTGAGCAGATTTACATAAACTCCAAGTGCAGAATCAGAACAGAAGATGGCTACAGCGACTGGTTTAAAGTTGTCACCGGAGTAAGGCAAGGTTGTATACTCTCCCCTCTCCTCTTTGCATTTGCCATTGACTGGGTTCTGAAACACGCAACCCAAGGAAAGGGAATCAAGTGGACAGAAGGGAACAGCCTTTCAGATCTAGATCTTGCCGATGACATTGCCGCTCTTGCAAGCACCACTCAAGATCTGCAGGTGCTTGTAGACAATATCAGCAAGTTTGCAAGCAACATTGGCCTCATTATCAGTGCCAAAAAGACTAAAAACATGCTTACTGGTAAACACAATGGGCCAACAGACGTTCTCATCGACCAAAAACAAGTGGATGTAGTAGAAAACTTCACAAGCTCTATCAACAATGCCAATGACCTCGACCATGAACTGAAGTGCCGTATTGGGAAAGCAACATCAGCATTCAATCAGCTGAACAAAATATGGAACAGCAAGAAATTCTCCCTTGGAATCAAACTGAAATTGTATAACTCCTGTGTGATTTCAACGCTGTTATATGGCTATGAAAGCTGACAACTGAAGACCACCCAGGAGAAGAAACTCGACGCTTTTGATACTAAGTGCCTGCGAAAGATCTTGGGCATCATATGGTCAGACTTTATACCAAATGAAGACGTCAGGGAGAGTTCCAAACAGCTCCCCGTGTCAACCATTGTCTGCAGACGGCGCCTGCACTGGCTGGGTCATGTTTTAAGATGACCTTCTTCAAGACCTGTAAACCAGGCCATTAAATGGACCCCAGCAGGCCAGAGAAAAAGAGGACGACCCTGGATGAGCTGGCGACAGACAGTGGAGAGAGACCTCGGACTCGCTGACAGAGGATGGCGTGACACTAGCAAACTGGCCGAGGACCGTGCACAGTGGAGCGCCTTGACTGCCTCATGTGTCGCAAGACGCACGAGCATCTATGTAAATCCGTCTCATACACTCACACACTTACACTCACTCTCTCTCTCTCTCCCCTTCTCTCTCTCTATCTATCTGTCTCTGTCTGTCTCTCTGTCTGTGTCTCTGTCTCTCTCTTTCACACATACACTCAAACACACACACACACACACACACACACACACACACACACACACACACACACACCACACCACACCACACCACACCACACCACATCAACCACACAAAAGGTGACGTAACGCAATGCAAAGCGGCGCAACACAGTACAGCACAACACAACACCTCAATCATCACCACAAGACAACACAATAGCGCAAACTTATTTTACTACCTTGGGACATTACAGTAGAAGAAAGACAATTTTTGAGGGGCAGAGGAGAGCGAAGAGGGTTGTTAGGAAATGGAGCTGCAGGGGGTAGGTGAATATTGAGGCTTTATACCTTTAAAGGTAACGTTCTGTAAAGAAATGGCCATAGTCAGAATGATGGAAGAGACAGAACGATTATGAAGACCGCCGACACTTCCCACCAGTCAGAGGTCATGAATAACTTTCGGCGTCTAGGGTATTAAAATAATGCCTGAATATAATTAGGAAAGATTTCCTTTTTACCCCAGCCATTAAAGACAACATTCATCATGTTTGTATAGAGATGGAAGTAAACAGAAAGAAGCTGGGTTAGAAACTTGATCGCTATTTTTTTTCTTTTGTTATATATCTTGAGCTACAATAGTGTCCGAATATGTCATTTGCTCACTGCTACAAACTTCCTTACGATTAGTAGCAGGAGCCGTGGAAATTTCACTGTTGGAACACAACACAACACAACACAACACAACAACGCCACGCCACGCCACGCAACACCACACCACACCCAACACCCAACACCCAACTCCCAACACTTAACTCCCAACACCAACCACAGCACCAACCACAACACCAACCACAACATAATATAACACAAAACAATACAGCACAACACCCCCAACACACACACACACACATACACACACACACGCGCGCGCGCGTGCGCGCGCGTGCGCGGACGCATGTACACATGTACGCACGCACACACACACACACACACACACACACACACACACACACACACACACACACACACACACGCACGCACGCACGCACGCACGCACGCACGCACGCACATACACAGCACAGCACAGTAACACACAAACACGCTTACACACAAACACACACACACAGCACAGCACAGTAACACACACACACACACACACACACACACACACACACACACACACACACACACACACACACACACACACGGGATCATATTGACAGAAACATCACGTGCAGAGCACAGGGAGATTGTCAAACAGTGAGGTGAACTGTTCTTGTTTTTGGTCCTACACGACAAAAGCACCTTGAGAATGAAAATCAGACACTGCACAAACTTTGAAGGTATGTAACGATGTTTTCTTTCTCTCTTGAAAGGATTATTAGAGCAGTTGAGAGCTGGGGAAGATTTCTTATCGTACCCCCTCAAAACACAGAATTCTTTTCCTGTGATCTCTCAGGTTATTTGCTACAATTTGAATGTGTAACATGTTCCCTTTGCCTGTTTTATGATCTGGATTAAAATAGCTTTGATAATTTATAGAGGGGGAACAAAATTAAGAAATTCTAGGCAAAATAATACTCATGCCCCTGCCCCTTTTTGTACTCCCAGTTCTTATAGAACAGGGATTACATTAGAATGGAAATGAAGAAATGCTGTCTGTGTGTGTGTCTGTGTGTCTGTGTGTCCATGGTCAAAATGTGTTCCACTCGCTCCAGACAAAACTACTGGGCCGATCTTTCTGAAAATTTGTAGGTATGTTCATTATGGGCCACGGATGATGCCCGATGTTTTAGTTTACCGCTATAGCCGTTACTAACGGCTGTAACGGCCTATAACGGTTTTTCTTCTTTATGGAATATCTCAGAAAGTACTTGGCCAATTTATAAGTGGTTTGGATGATCTTGTGACAAATCGGAGCCTCTGTCCATATGTAAGTGCTGTAATGCTGAAAATGGATTAAACAACCATTAAAAACCGTTATTCAGCCGTTATTTCTTATATATAGGTGGATTTTAATGAAATTTGGTAGATAGAAAGGTTATCACACACAAATAGCACTTCTATATAGTGTTTCAAAATTTGACCGTTAAAAACCGTTATTCTTGACATATTGTCCGATTTGGATGAAATTTGATATGTACACAGGCTTTAGCCCAGTGAGGACTAAAATACCAGTTTCAAAAAAGTGTTTATCGGTTATATAACCGTTAAACCGTTATTTTGTCGTTATTGTTTTTATATATTGGTGGGTTTTAATGAACTTTTGTATATAGAAAGGTTATCACACACAAATGGCACTTCCATGTAGTGTTTCAAAATCTGGCCGTTAAAAACCGTTAAAAACCGTTATTCTTGACATATTGTCCGATTTGGATGAAATTTGGTATGTACACAGACTTTAGCCCAGTGAGGACTAAAATACTAGTTTCAAAAGTGTACATCGGTTAAATAACCGTTAAAACCCTTCTTTTGCCTTTATTTCTTATCTCACAAAGCACTTGCCCGATTTATATGCGGTTTGGAAAACTGGGAGTACGTTTATATGCTTCGCATCTCTTGTTGTATTCCCAGTTCTTATATAACAGTGAGTACTTTACAATGGGAACAAAGAACTGCTGTCTGTGTATCTGTCTGTCCATGGTCAAAATGTGTTCCACTAGCTCCAGACAAAACTTCTGGGCCGATCTTTCTGAAAATTTGTAGGTATGTTTATTATGGGTCACGGATGATGCCCGGTTTTTATTTTACCAGAAAAGCCGTTACTAGCGGCTATAAATGATAATTTTAAAAGATCCAGTCCAATAAGGGAAATAACCACCGCACTGTCGAGTTTTTTTTCCCACTAACTGGAAATTGTCTCCCCTGTTTGTCACTGTACCGGAAGTATGTTTGTATGCTTTGCATCTTGTTATGCTCTTTACTGATTGATAGGCACCAAAGTTAGTCAATGAAATTCAGATTGTTTAAAGCTAGCCATTTCTGGATGCCTCTAACTCAAGCACCATGCTTTTGTTTTGAAATGGTTCAGTTCTGTTACGGGGCAGCTCGCAGCTTCTCAAACCTATTTGAATTAGGCCGGATTTGGTATGCCGGACTAGAGCATTTGTTAACTGAATTAAAGAGGTCAAACAAAAGACGATTCTGTCTCAGTGTCGAAAATTCAGTATGAACTACAATGAAATTTCGACCAAATAGATATTAACACTACGGAGAGTTGATAACCTATAGACAAGATATTCTCCATGCACGAAAAGAACAGTTTTAACATCTTCACAGTAAGGAAGGTGTCTCCAGATAGTTTGTATGAGAAGGAAGTTCTTTAATGGACATGTAATTCCTCAGATAAATACCGAAAACAGGATTTCAGGGTGCCAATCAACTGATGAGGAGCAACAGCTTTGATACCACTGGAGATAGGATCATTATTCTGAAATCCTATTTTAATCATCGAATTTCTTAAACTTGTTTTCGGATTAATTTGAAACGGGCCATTGTAGATTCATGTAATTAGTCTTTTCAGAGAAAAAGAACTATTATACCCCTGATCACATGCCCTGATTACACAGGAAAAGGGATATAAACAGAACCTCGCATGCATCTGGGGGCCAGTCTCTGTGAATAAATCAAAACAGTCCCAAAGTGTGTAACAAAAAGAATATGTTCTGTAATTTCTTCCAGTATGCAAAACTTAAGAACTACCTCGTGCCCTCCTGCAGCTGATTTCAATCAAGCGTTTCATCAAATGTCTACGATAAAAAGAAAATTGTATATTTCATAAATTCAGTCTTGGGAGAGACTTTCAGCAATGGGTAGATGTAAAGATGGAAACTACAAAAAACTAGGTCAGCTATTGTGGTTTTATCGTGAATCCTTCACAGTGCGTACAATAATTAGCCATGGATTTCCATTCTCCCCCTTGCCTTTCTCTTCACGCTGCATTTGTTAGCCACCTGCATGAGAGAAGACAAAGGAACTAAAGAATAGAAAGTACACACACCATTCATGAGAAAGTTTGTATAATTTCTGAATGAGCATAACAGGCAGAGATGTTACTATATTGAGGGATAAGGATGATAATTGTTTTGTTCTTAAAAGTTGTGTTTCTTTCATTTAGAGTCAGAGATAAACCGTTAAAACACAGAGGGAATGTGACTGGTGCTTGCAAAAACATCGAAGACAAGAAGGAAGTATGTGCTGAAATGGACATGTAGATTTAGAATGGTTGGGGGTCGTCCGGCAAACTTTTACCTGCTTCAGTCATAGAAGGAAACTGGTCAAATCAAATTGAGAGCAGCCAGTTAATCAGTAATTTGTGGCCCAAACAGAATACAGGTTATCATGGTAAGACTTGTAACATTGACAGTTCTGTTGTTCTCTGGTGAATATGTTTCATACGCGTTAAGTGTATTTCAGTGAAGACTGGAAATTAGATGAAAACATTGAGTTTTTGTATGGATGAGAAAATCAAAAGCTGTGTGTTTAAAATGACTATAACAACATTGCAATGAAAGCCATGACAATCATGAAGCAACCGTTCCTTTGTGAATGGATAGACACATTGTTTATCTCTTCACTGAAATACTAGATTAAATTTTTATTTACGTTTGCAATTTCGCGGTCGGGTAAATTGTTTGCTTGCTTCAAATCTAATACATGCTG
The DNA here is from genome assembly GCA_033310375.1 of Conus canariensis. Taxonomy (NCBI): domain Eukaryota; kingdom Metazoa; phylum Mollusca; class Gastropoda; order Neogastropoda; family Conidae; genus Conus; species Conus canariensis. The sequence continues at coordinate 8,763,478 of CM065731.1, forward strand.
GGACATATGACAGGAATTAGTTCAATTAGCTCTAATTTTTGAGACAGGCTACATAAACATCGGTGGAAAGCAAGCATCGTTCCTAAACAAAAATTCCACGTCCTGTGTTCATTTAAAATGATCTGAAACTGTCAAAATACTGAATCATTTTAGGAACAGTGGACTCGAAAGGGCACTGTACATGTCTCTCGCGTAATTGAGGACAAAAATGTCTTGACTGTTCATCACCTACCGGACAAAGTGGATTTACGCCTTTGTTTTTAAATACAGTGTTGTAGTGCTCCTTTTGAATCATTTCTTCTCGAACAAAAGGAGAAACGAGGTAAAAGTACGAAAGGAGGAAGCCAATCGTTTATTGTGTTACATTTGAGTAAAGCGCGTGCCCTGTCCTTTTCTGGTCATACAATTGTATATAAGTGACACTGGTTGCTTCATCATTTGAAAAGTAACAAAAGAAACGGGACTGAGAAAACTACACCGGAAAACACTCAAAAGCATCTGATGACCGTTTCTCTCCTAATTAAAATGGGGCTATCAATAATTCAAGATCATCTGTCGATTAATGCGAGTACAATTGAAATGTTTGGATGTTCGTTGCAGATAAAATAGGGAGCGAATGCCAAACAAAATTGAAGTAAAGTACAAAAATGTGCTTGCTGGTGCTAAAGCAAAGGAACTCTCCTACTCTCTTGGGAAAAACGTTAAACACGTAATAATTGAAGCGAAACTGTGTACACGTAATTGAACTAAGTTGCGCACCTTGTCGTATACATTGGAACGCAAAACGCGAGAAAACCTGTATATAACGAACAAGTAGTGTAACTCTTGCTCCTGTGATGAAATAGATTCACGCCTATAATTCCAAACGAATCCTGCTTACGACACCGAATCACCTACCAGAAATGAAACCATCTCGACGCCATCCTTGACCTCCCTTCCACACATCCATAAAAGGAGTTTTCAAGCTCGCCCATATGACACGTACCTGACACATCTATACAGCAATGCCAACTGTAGAAGTGAACAAACACAAATCAACATTTACTCAAGACTGGCACAGCCTTTTGATCTTGAATATAATCAAACGAACACACGGATGAACAGTAACAAATACAGTTAACCTCGATTTTATTGATATGAAAGGAAATCTTAAACGAGCCAGACAGCAGTAAACAGTAAATAACGAAGAAGTAGAGTACCTCTTGCTCCCATGATGAATTAAGCACACGCACATGACTCCAACCGAATGCTGCTTATGACATTGAATCACCTTGCAGACATGAGAACGCAGAGCGCACATATAGGATTTCCCTTCATACCAATCAAATGAACGTCAACTGTATTAGTTGCTGTTCGTCCTGTGTTTGTCTGACTATATTCAAGATCGAAAGCCTGAGCCAGTCATGAATATATGTTGAGTTGTGTTTGTTCATTTCTCCAGTTGCTGTGTAGACGTGTTTGGCGCGGGGTATATGGGCAAGCTTGGAACATCCTTTCTGAGGAGAAGCTACTTTTTTGTTCTGTGTGCTGTACTTCTGGGGGGACCCTGGTGTATAGTTCTGTGGGGAAGAAACCAAAACTACGTTGGTATGGCAATGCAACAAGATAAAACGTCCTCACTTAAACAATCTGCCAGGAAACTGTAGATGAAGGTGGAGTGTGTGTGTGTGTGTGTGTGTGTGTGTGTGTGTGTGTGTGTGTGTGTGTGTGTGTTGTGTGTGTGTAAGAGGGGATACAGAAGACAACATCGATAAAAGATGAACTAAGAATACCTACGCACAGGGAAACCACTTGTAGAGAATAAAATTACGGCAAACAACCGACAAACAAGCATACAGGAGTGCGTGGAGTTTCGGGAAGAGGATAATAAATAAAAGACAATTGAACTTCTTGCCACTTTTATGTTATTGTAGTTACAGTACTGTGTGCAAGATTAAAGTTTTGTTTTGGTCTCGAGATGGCTGCAGCATTCCATTGATCTTTTTAAGACAATAAAATTATAATGGTAATGTGTATGAAAATATAATAACTTCCGTTGCCAGGAGAAACAAAGGAGTAATAGTTTACCCAATTTCCATATTTCCATATCGTCCTCTTCTTAGATCAAGCCATATTCCTTACATGTTTTTTTCTTTGATCGAAATGAATGCGAGTTATTTTCTCCTTTTCTTCATTGGTATCGTTTTGCCTTTAATATTTCAGGTATTTTCATTTCAATTTTGTTGACATCTGGTACATTGTTCTTGCTGTTGTCTGATTATTATTAGCACTGTACCCAACAGACAAGAGTCATTTAATACATTATTATAAATTCTATCTCACTATATAATCTGAGCTGTTATCAGCTGACACGTCTCCCGTTATAACCTCTGCAATTTCAGTTGGTAGCTCGGCTGTATAAGTAGTTATATGCAGGAAACTAAAATGAAATTGATATTTTGCACTCTTCTCTCTCTCTCTTCTCTCTCTCTCTCTCTCTCTCTCTCTCTCTCTCTCTCTCTCTCTCCTCTCTCTGTGAATCTGTCAATCGTAGCTTATCAAGACATTGACGTCCATTTGTGAGCAATTACACAGCCAAAGATCAATTTTGAGACAGGAAGGTGGGGATGAATATTATTAGGTAAACAAGCTCATCTAATGACTGTCAAATTGAAAGAACTTAACCGATCTCTTGTCCAACAGCGTAAACATCAGATCTTCATCCAGTTCAGTTAAACTCTGCAAACGTTGAAAACGGAGAGAATACCACATGTGGACAACAGACTACCCTGAAGTGACTGTCAAATCCTGGTTTTGTTGGCTACATTCAACGGATACCAACCGCTATGGAGCAGTCTACATCAGACGAAGGGAATCCAGACAAATGTGAATCCAGTCAGCAAGTTATCAACCAGTCTGACCTAAAACCACCCACACTAAACTCTGCCAATCAAGTCCTCAACCCAGCTGACGTTTCGCAATGTCCGAGGGATCTGTCGTTTGGTTCACAAGATTTCTCCGAACTACCCCTCAATGTATGGATTGATATTCTTTCATTTCTGAGTGCACGCGACAAACTGGTGATGGCAGTGACTTGCAAGACGTTACGTCGTATTTGTCAGTTAAATTCTGTCCTGTGGAGATATGTTATCATATCACTGGGTGTCTCAGAGTCAGACAGTGATGAACGTGTGACTCTGAATTCAACACAGAGATCAGTGCTCAAGGCGCACAGTCATAAGATAAGGAACGTATATTTTGTCCTAAAGAATGTCCACAGACTGCAGTTTAGTGAAGAATCTCTCACGATCTTACATGAAGCAGTGAGAACTTGGCCACTGAAAGTATTGTGGGTGTATGTGGGGTCTGACACAGATCGTCACCCGCTACATGCATCTGTAGTAGAACTTTTGACAAGTTGCGTGACCTCTGAGAAAGCCGGTCAGCTTGAGGAATTCGTCGTGATAAACTGGCACTGGTCAAATCCAAGAAGAGATTGGCAGATATTGGTACTGTTGAGAGCATCTGCTTTTAGGGAGAGTTTAAAGTGTTTAGTGTTTACGAGGCATCATTATAGCGTTCATGATTTCAGTTATTATGAACGTTCCATATCGGAGCTTCCATCCGTAATCCCGATTTTCAAGAATCTTAAAAAGCTTCTTATTAACTCTGTTCATCTGAGAGACAGTCTTCTGCTGATGCTGCCTTCTCATCTAGAAGAGTTCCACATTTGGATTGACTGTTTTCCTCAGGTAATCACATCGTGGCCCCAGGTGATAGAGTCGTGCCCTAAACTTACGTGCTGGCTCTTTTTTTCCTTAACATCGGATGACAAGTTGCAGACTTTGCAATCGATCTTCCCTCCAATTGTTCCAGTAGTTCATTTAGAATTTTCTTCTCATGCAGATGAGCTGAACTATAAAAAAATGTACAAGCTTGCATTTTCTTATGGATTGACATGTGCACAGCATTTAATGGGTGTAAGATACACAGATATGGAGTGGGTTTCGGCTGATGGCGACACTGAACTCATAGCATTGACCCGGAACTGTCTCAAACTGAAACATCTGACCTTTCTTGGACCAATCTGCAGTCAGGTCATTTTGACTCTGGCTTCCATGAGACAATGGACAACGTTTGCCTTTCTGGGGAACAACATCCTATTTCCTGACCACAGCCAGAGCCGTGAAGACCAGATGAACAGCCTGTGTAGTGAAGTGTCCCGTATCATGGGCAAGATATGGAAACCTGTCATGGAGATGCCTCAACCGAATGATTTACCTGCTTCGAAAGCCTGTCCCTTTGGATTGCACGTGATAAATTATTGGAGCCGGGCCTCATTCACCTGATTCACTTGGACTGGTAAGGCCTGACAATGTCAAATCGTTAAGGTCTACCCACCACTGTTATCATGTACACTTCCTGCAAATTTAACCTGTCTGTGTGTCTGTCTGTCTGTCTGTCTCTCTTTCCCTCTGTCTCTTCCTCTGTCTGTCTGTCTGTCTGTCTGTCTGTCTGTCTGTCTGTCTCGCTCTCTCTCTCTCTCTCTCTCTCTCTCTCTCTCTCTCTCTCTTCTCTCTCTCTCTCTCTCTCTCTCTCTCTCTCTTTTGGTTCTGCCTCTTGGTCACTTTTTCTGCCTATATCTCTCTGCTTCTCTCTATATATATCTGTTCGTCTCTCTCTCTGTGTTTGTCTGTCTATCTATCTGTCTGTCTGTCCGTCTGTCTGGTTGTATCCTCTCTCTCTCTCTCTCTCTCTCTCTCTCTCTCTCTCTCTCTCTCTCTCTCACGTATACACAGAAATGCGTTCGCGCGCTTACTCCTCCCCCCCCCCCCCCCCCCCGCCTCCTCCATGCACTCACGTGATGATGGCTTTCTCCCTTTTCTTTCTGCTGAATGACGACTTTGTCATCACCCGCTCCTTCCATTTGTTGATTGAGTTTATTACAACCTGTCCCCATCAACGACTGACAACTTTACTAATCCCTGCTCCCTTCCCTGATTTATGACTTTGTTACCTCACGTTCCTTTCTTTGACTGATTACTCTATCATCACCTGCTCCTGAAATTTATTGATGAGCTTATCACAAGATGTTTATTTCAGTGATTGATGACTTATTATTCCCTGGCCCGTTCATTGATTGATGATTTTTATCAGTCTCTGCTCCTTTTGCTGGTTGATGAATTTATGATTTCCTACTCAACTCGATGATTGATGACTATTATTTCATTTTGCCTCATTGATTGACAACTTCATTATCACCTGCTCCCTTTAACGATTGATGACTATTATTACATTTCGCCTCATCGATTGATAACTTTATTATCACCTGCTGTCTGATTTATAGTATTTTCTGCTCTCTCCACTGCTTTATAACTTTATGATTTCGGATTGTTTCACCAATTGATGGCTTTATAATTCCCTGCTCCCTTCACTGGCTGACGACTTTATTACTCTCTATTCCCCTCGCTCATTGATAGCTGTATTACTCTCTGTTCCCATCTAAGATTGATGGCCTTATTATTCTCTGTTCCCTCTCTGATAGATGGTTTTATAACTTCGTGTTCCCTTCTCTGATTGATGACTTTATTACTCTCCGTTCCCTTCACTGATTGTCGGCTTTATTACTCTCTGTCCCTCTCACTGGTTGTTGACTTTATTACTCTCTGTTCCCCTCACCGGTTGGTGGCTTTAATACTCTTGTTCCCCTCTCTGATTGATGGATGTATTACTTTCGGTTTCACTCTCTGATTAATGGCGTTATTACTCTCTGTTCCCCTCACCAATGGATGGCTTTATTACTCTTGTCCCCCCACTTATTGATGACTTTATTACTCTGTCCCCTTCAATGATTGATAGCTTTATTACTCTGTGTTACCCTCTCTGATTGATGGCTATATTTCTCTTTGTTTCCCCACTGATTGATGGCTTTATTACTTTCTGTTCCCCTCACTGGTTGATGGCTTTATCACTCTGTTCCCTACTTTCATTGATGACTTTAAGATTCCTTGTTTTCGTCACTAAATGATGATATCATTATTGTGTTCTCCCTCCATTGTTGACTTTTCTTATTCCCTTCTCTCTCCATTGATGGAAGAGTCTTTTTTTTACTTCCCTGTTCCCTTCATTTACGGACTGCTGCAGTATCCCCCATCTCCCTCTACTGCTTAATCACTTTATCAAGCCCTACTCCCTTTACTGATTGATATGTATGTTCCCTGCTCAATTCATCAACTGACGACGTCTTTATTCCCAGCTCCCGTCAATGACTAATGACTGTGATTCCTAGGTCTCTTGGGTGTTTAATTGCTTTATCATTCCGATAACCATTTAATGATAGACGGCTTTACAATTGTCTATATTCTTTATTGAGAGATGGCTTCATTATTCGGTGGTCCCTTCGCTGATTGATGACTTTATTGTTCCCTGCTTCCTTCACTGATTTATGATTTCATTATTCTCTTTTCCCTTCAATTTTTGATGACCTCGCCATTTCATGCTTCTTCCACTTATTGATAATGTTGTCCTTAGATATTCCCTTTACGGATTCACGACTTATTATTCTGCGCTTCTTTTAAATTTTGTGACTTGATCATTTGCTACTCCCTGCTTGTGCAGTGAAGAGCGTGTGCATAATTTGATAAATCTCATTTTTGAATTTGCTTGCTGTTATTTAAAGCGTGATATTGTTTTTCTATAGATGTTGCTCTTGCCTTCGTGTGATTCCCATTTGTGAGTAAAACCCAGTGGTTATTGCCTTTGTTGTGTGTTGCTTTCGAACATCAAATGTAAGTTTTGTTTGTGGCTTGCTGACTTGGAAAAAAGTGCCATAAATTTGTGTCTGTAATCATTTGCGCGTAACGAAGACCTTAACAATGTTGAAAGTGCAACGAAAAATCAATGCAGGCATTTTTTTATTTGAAGTATCGCAAAAATAAATAGCAGAAAAATGACTGTGCCACCGAACGGAACAAACAAAATCACGCGATAAACACGACGCGTTTTGACCTCTTTGGTCTTCTTCAGACATGACAAACAACATTCACGACAATGGAAACAAAGAACAAACAGACAGTCACGTATCTCCTGAAAGTGGGAGGCATTGTAATTTTTCTTTCAAATTTGTTTCAATTTCATTTTGAGACTAATTATTGCAAAATGCATTTAATATTCTTGCGAGTATTGCGCACATCACAACTAGAGTGTGCATAGCAGTCTTTGTGATAACAATTCCGTCATTCACATATGCACGGGATAACAAAAACAACACTTTTGCGAAACTCTCATAATTGTGCCCAAATTTACTCTGTGTAATCTTGCAACAGAATTCACCTTTTACTGCTAAAACATTTCTTATGGACACCTTATAGTTAACACCGCCACCACCACCACCACCATCATCATCATCATCATCATCATCATTATCATCATCATCATCATTATTGTTATTATTATTATCATATATTATCATTAGTAGTAGTAGTGGTGGTGGTGGTGGTGGTGGTAGTAGTAGTAGTAGTAGTAGTAGTAGTAGTAGTAGTAGTAGTAGTTACATAGCGCCTGTCCTTGGTTAAGAACCAGGCTATAAGCGCTTTACAGTTCATGCCATCATTTACACAGGGCTGCCTCCCTGGGTATAGCCAACTGAGGAGCTGCCTGCTGGCACTACATTCGGTCATTTCCCGTAGTGTTCTGTCAGCATTAGTCCTTCAGCCTTTTTCTTTCATTCTGTCGATTTATCAGGGACGGTGCATGCTATGTGTAAGGTGTCACTCATAGCAACGGCCCAAGTAGCCTTCTCGTCCTAAAGCTGCTGATAGGGTTTTACATTTGTGCAAGATGACCTACCTGCCTTCACACAGCTCGATGGAGATTCGAAGCTCAGTGCTCTACTGGCTGAGCTATTCCGGCCACAGTTTGTCTGTGGATTCTGCTCAGTCACTGACATTGAAGATCCTTTGCTTGGTAATAATAGACTGCATTCCCAACGTGCTCCCCTTGATGAAAACTACATGAAATAAGACCGCCGGTCTTTAACATTTGTTGCGGTCTTCATTTCAAGAAAAGACAAACAGTCGTAACAACTTTTCCTTACAAAATTTAAAAGTAAAAATTCTCACCAATACTGCTTCTCAGGTAAACTGACATATGCATTCAAATCGACAAGGTTGGTAAAGTTGAAATATAAGAGGAGAGTGAAATCTTGATGAACACTTATCTTTCAGTGAGGTCAGATATTGAGTAAGATTCCATTTAAATTACATGACAACAACAAAAGGATTACACCATATCAAATCATCATCTACAGCATAATAAGAATCATTGGCAAACGGAGACAGCAGAAGGTCTTCAGAGAACACCCCCGTCCCCCTCGTCATGTCCTCATTGCTTTAAACTTTATGAATGTTGGGAATTCTATTCTTTCCAATAATCATCACAGGCAGTACAGCACTAATCTGTGCCATTCTTGACACTGCATTGAAAGTTTGCTTCAAAGACGAAAAATATCACTCCCTCGTTCGCCTCCACTGACATTTTTACTCTTCAGTTCTGTCAGCTACAAACAACTTGATTAATCAGTTACTCTATGAATCAGTCTACTCCTATATCACTCCATAACAACAAACTAAACATGCGTCAAACATACACATAATGAAAAACTTAGAAAGACCCGATAGTGTAGTGTTAATTTGTTTCTCTTCAGGATGTAATTTTCCTGTTCGGAATCTACTCGGAATGTGGCCTTGTTCCTATGTCCCATGAGTGACAGCCCTCACAAGGCTCTGTGTGGTCGACTGGGTCACAACGTGCTCGGTCCAACAAAACAACATCAACAAAGTTACGTGTGAAACAGCATCAAATCGAAGGATGATTGAACAATATTCTAATATTTTTCAGTTACCCTTCTGCTCTCTGTCTCTGTCTCTCTATCTCAGTCTGTCTGTCTGTCTGTCTCGCTCTCTCTCTCTCTCTCTCTCTCTCTCTCTCTCCTCTCTGTCTCTGTCTGTCTATCTCTCTCTCTCTCTCTGTTTGTCTGTCTCTGTCTCTGTCTGTCTGTCTCTCTCTCTATGTCTCTCTCTGTCTCAATGTAGATGTTAATGTCCGTCCGTCCGTCTCCACAGACCATCATTGTGGAAAATCATGAAAAGCTACAGCATCCCAGAAAAAGTTGTGTCGGCCATTGAGCAGATTTACATAAACTCCAAGTGCAGAATCAGAACGGAAGATGGCTACAGTGACTGGTTTGAAGTTGTCACCGGAGTAAGGCAAGGTTGTATACTCTCCCCTCTCCTCTTTGCATTTGCCATTGACTGGGTTCTGAAACACGCAACCCAAGGAAAGGGAATCAAGTGGACAGAAGGAAACAGCCTTTCAGATCTGGATTTTGCCGATGACATTGCCGCTCTTGTAAGCACCACTCAAGATCTGCAGGTGCTTGTAGACAATATCAGCATGTTTGCAAGCAACATATGGCCTCATTGTCAGTGCCAAAAAGACTAAAGACATGCTTACCGGTAAACACAAAGGGCCAACAGACGTTCTCATCGACCAAAAACAAGTGGATGTAGTAGAAAACTTCACAAGCTCTATCAACAATGCCAATGACCTCGACCATGAACTGAAGTGCCGTATTGGGAAAGCAACATCAGCATTCAATCAGCTGAACAAAATATGGAACAGCAAGAAATTCTCCCTTGGAATCAAACTGAAATTGTATAACTCCTGTGTGATTTCAACGCTGTTATATGGCTATGAAAGCTGACAACTGAAGACCACCCAGGAGAAGAAACTCGACGCTTTTGATTCTAAGTGCCTGCGTAAGATCTTGGGCATCATATGGTCAGACTTTATACCAAATGAAGACGTCAGGGAGAGTTCCAAACAGCTCCCCGTGTCAACCATTGTCTGCAGACGGCGCCTGCACTGGCTGGGTCATGTTTTAAGATGACCTTCTTCAAGACCTGCAAACCAGCCCATTAAATGGACCCCAGCAGGCCAGAGAAAAAGAGTACGACCCTGGATGAGCTGGCGACAGACAGTGGAGAGAGACCTCGGACTCGCTGACAGAGGATGGCGTGACACTAGCAAACTGGCCGAGGACCGTGCACAGTGGAGCGCCTTGACTGCCTCATGTGTCGCAAGACGCACGAGCATCTATGTAAATCCGTCTCATACACTCACACACTTACATTCACTCTCTCTCTCCCCTTCTCTCTCTCTCTTATCTGTGTCTGTCTGTCTCTCTGTCTGTGTCTCTGTCTCTCTCTTTCACAAACATACACTCGCGCACACACACACACACACACACACACACACACACACCACACCACACCACACCACACCACACCACACCACACCACATCAACCACACAAAAGGTGACGTAACGCAATGCAAAGCGGCGCAACGCAGTACAGCACAACACAACACCTCAATCATCACCACAAGACAACACAATAGCGCAAACTTATTTTACTACCTTGGGACATTACAGTAGAAGAAAGACAATTTTTGAGGGGCAGAGGAGAGCGAAGAGGGTTGTTAGGAAATGGAGTTGCAAGGGGTAGGTGAATATTGAGGCTTTATACCTTTAAAGGTAATGTTCTGTAAAGAAATGGCCCTAGTCAGAATGATGGAAGAGACAGAACGATTATGAAGACCGCCGACACTTCCCACCAGTCAGAGGTCATGAATAACTTTCGGCGTCTAGGGTATTAAAATAATGCCTGAATATAATTAGGAAAGATTTCCTTTTTACCCCAGCCATTAAAGACAACATTCATCATGTTTGTATAGAGATGGAAGTAAACAGAAAGAAGCTGGGTTAGAAACTTGATCGCTAATTTGTTTTCTTTTGTTATATATCTTGAGCTACAATAGTGTCCGAATATGTCATTTGCTCACTGCTACAAACTTCCTTACGATTAGTAGCAGGAGCCGTGGAAATTTCACTGTTGGAACACAACACAACACAACACAACACAACAACCAACGCCACGCCACGCCACGCCACGCCACGCCACGCCACGCCACGCCACGCAACACCACACCACACCCAACACCCAACACCCAACTCCCAACACTTAACTCCCAACACCAACCACAGCACCAACCACAACACCAACCACAACATAATATAACACAAAACAATACAGCACAACACCCCCAACACACACACACACACACACGCGTGTGCACGCATGTACGCACGCACACACACACGGACACACACACACACACACACACACACACACACACACACACACACACACACACACACGCACGGACGCACGCAAGCACGCACACACACACACACACACACACACACACACACCACACACACACACACACACACACACACACAGAGCACAGTAACACACAAACACGCTCACACACAAACACACACACAGCACAGCACGGTAACACACACACACACACACACACACACACACACACACACACACACACACACACACACACACACACACGTAGGCACGCGCGAGCGGGGCGTGCGCACATGTATGCACGCATGCAGTCACGCACACACTCTCGCACTCACGCACGCTACCCGGACACAGACAGACAGACAGACAGACAGACAGAACACACACACACACACACACACACACACACACACACACACAGACACACAGACACACACACACACACACACACACACACACACCACACACACACACACACACACACACACACACACGGGATCATATTGACAGAAACATCACGTGCAGAGCACAGGGAGATTGTCAAACAGTGAGGTGAACTGTTCTTGTTTTTGGTCCTACACGACAAAAGCACCTTGAGAATGAAAATCAGACACTGCACAAACTTTGAAGGTATGTAACATGTTTTCTTTCTCTCTTGAAAGGATTATTAGAGCAGTTGAGAGCTGGGGAAGATTTCTTATCGTACCCCCTCAAAACACAGAATTCTTTTCCTGTGATCTCTCAGGTTATTTGCTACAATTTGAATGTGTAACATGTTCCCTTTGCCTGTTTTATGATCTGGACTAAAATAGCTTTGATAATTTATAGAGGGGGAACAAAATTAAGAAATTCTAGGCAACATTATACTCATGCCCTTGCCCCTTTTTGTACTCCCAGTTCTTATAGAACAGGGATTACATTAGAATGGAAATGAAGAAATGCTGTCTGTGTGTGTGTCTGTGTGTCTGTGTGTCCATGGTCAAAATGTGTTCCACTCGCTCCAGACAAAACTACTGGGCCGATCTTTCTGAAAATTTGTAGGTATGTTCATTATGGGCCACGGATGATGCCCGATGTTTTAGTTTACCGCTATAGCCGTTACTAACGGCTGTAACGGCCTATAACGGTTTTTCTTCTTTATGGAATATCTCAGAAAGTACTTGGCCAATTTATAAGTGGTTTGGATGATCTTGTGACAAATCGGAGCCTCTGTCCATATGTAAGTGCTGTAATGCTGAAAATGGATTAAACAACCATTAAAAACCGTTATTCAGCCGTTATTTCTTATATATAGGTGGATTTTAATGAAATTTGGTAGATAGAAAGGTTATCACACACAAATAGCACTTCTATATAGTGTTTCAAAATTTGACCGTTAAAAACCGTTATTCTTGACATATTGTCCGATTTGGATGAAATTTGATATGTACACAGGCTTTAGCCCAGTGAGGACTAAAATACCAGTTTCAAAAAAGTGTTTATCGGTTATATAACCGTTAAACCGTTATTTTGCCGTTATTGTTTTTATATATTGGTGGGTTTTAATGAACTTTTGTATATAGAAAGGTTATCACACACAAATGGCACTTCCATGTAGTGTTTCAAAATCTGACCGTTAAAAACCGTTAAAAACCGTTATTCTTGACATATTGTCCGATTTGGATGAAATTTGGTATGTACACAGACTTTAGCCCAGTGAGGACTAAAATACCAGTTTCAAAAGTGTACATCGGTTAAATAACCGTTAAAACCCTTATTTTGCCTTTATTTCTTATCTCACAAAGCACTTGCCCGATTTATATGCGGTTTGGAAAACTGGGAGTACGTTTATATGCTTCGCATCTCTTGTAGTATTCCCAGTTCTTATATAACAGTGAGTACTTTACAATGGGAACAAAGAACTGCTGTCTGTGTATCTGTCTGTCCATGGTCAAAATGTGTTCCACTAGCTCCAGACAAAACTTCTGGGCCGATCTTTCTGAAAATTTGTAGGTATGTTTATTATGGGTCACGGATGATGCCCGATTTTTATTTTACCAGAAAAGCCGTTACTAGCGGCTATAAATGATAATTTTAAAAGATCCAGTCCAATAAGGGAAATAACCACCGCACTGTCGAGTTTTTTTTTCCCACTAACTGGAAATTGTCTCCCCTGTTTGTCACTGTACCGGAAGTATGTTTGTATGCTTTGCATCTTGTTATGCTCTTTACTGATTGATAGGCACCAAAGTTAGTCAATGAAATTCAGATTGTTTAAAGCTTGCCATTTCTGGATGCCTCTAACTCAAGCACCATGCTTTTGTTTTGAAATGGTTCAGTTCTGTTACGGGGCAGCTCGCAGCTTCTCAAATCTATTTGAATTAGGCCGGATTTGGTATGCCGGACTAGAGCATTTGTTAACTAAATTAAAGAGGTCAAACAAAAGACGATTCTTTCTCAGTGTCGAAAATTCAGTATGAACTACAATGAAATTTCGACCAAATAGATATTAACACTACGGAGAGATGATAACCTATAGACAAGATATTCTCTATGCACGAAAAGAACAGTTTTAACATCTTCACAGTAAGGAAGGTGTCTCCAGATAGTTTGTATGAGAAGGAAGTTCTTTAATGGACATGTAATTCCTCAGATAAATACCGAAAACAGGATTTCAGGGTGCCAATCAACTGATGAGGAGTGACAGCTTTGATACCACTGGAGATAGGATCATTATTCTGAAATCCTATTTTAATCATCGAATTTCTTAAACTTGTTTTCGGATTAATTTGAAACGGGCCATTGTAGATTCATGTAATTAGTCTTTTCAGAGAAAAAGAACTATTATACCCCCGATCACATGCCCTGATTACACAGGGAAAGGGATATAAACAGAACCTCGCTTGCATCTGGGGGCCAGTCTCTGTGAATAAATCAAAACAGTCCCAAAGTGTGTAACAAAAAGAATATGTTCTGTAATTTCTTCCAGTATGCAAAATTTAAGAACTACCTCGTGCCCTCCTGCAGCTGATTTCAGTCAAGCGTTTCATCAAATGTCTACGATGAAAAGAAAATTGTATATTTCATAAATTCAGTCTTGGGAGAGATTTTCAGCAATGGGTAGATGTAAAGATGGAAACTACAAAAAACTAGGTCAGCTATTGTGGTTTTATCGTGAATCCTTCACAGTGCGTACAATAATTAGCCATGGATTTCCATCCCCCCCCCCCTCCCCTTGCCTTTCTCTTCACGCTGCATTTGTTAGCAACCTGCATGAGAGAAGACAAATGAACTAAAGAATAGAAAGTACACACACCATTCATGAGAAAGTTTGTATAATTTTTGAATGAGCATAACAGGCAGAGATGTTACTGTTTTGAGGGATAAGGATGATATTTGTTTTGTTCTTAAAAGTTGTGTTTCTTTCATTTAGAGTCAGAGATAAACCGTTAAAACACAGAGGGAATGTGACTGGTGCTTGCAAAAACATCGAAGACAAGAAGGACGTATGTGCTGAAATGGACATGTAGATTTAGAATGGTTGGAGGTCGTCCGGCAAACTTTTACCTGCTTCAGTCATAGAAGGAAACTGGTCAAATCAAATTGAGAGCAGCCAGTTAATCAGTAATTTGTGGCCCAAACAGAATACAGGTTATCATGGTAAGACTTGTAACATTGACAGTTCTGTTGTTCTCTGGTGAATATGTTTCATACGCGTTAAGTGTATTTCAGAGAAGACTGGAAATTAGATGAAAACATTGAGTTTTTGTGTGGATGGGAAAATCAAAAGCTGTGTGTTTAAAATGACTATAACAACATTGCAATGAAAGCCATGACAATCATGAAGCAACCGTTCCTTTGTGAATGGATAGACCCATTGTTTATCTCTTCACTGAAATACTAGATTAAATTTTTATTTACGTTTGCAATTTCGCGGTCGGGTAAATTGTTTGCTTGCTTCAAATTTAATACATGCTGGGACATATGACAGGAATTAGTTCAATTAGCTCTAATTTTTGAGACAGGCTACATAAACATTGGTGGAAAGCAAGCATCGTTCCTAAACAAAAATTCCACGTCCTGTGTTCATTTAAAATGATCTGAAACTGTCAAAATACTGAATCATTTTAGGAACAGTGGACTCGAAAGGGCACTGTACATGTCTCTCGCGTAATTGAGGACAAAAATGTCTTGACTGTTCATCACCTACCGGACAAAGTGGATTTACGCCTTTGTTTTTAAATACAGTGTTGTGGTGCTCCTTTTGAATCATTTCTTCTCGAACAAAAGGAGAAACGAGGTAAAAGTACGAAAGGAGGAAGCCAGTCGTTTATTGTGTTACATTTGAGTAAAGCCCGTGCCCTGTCCTTTTCTGGTCATACAATTGTATATAAGTGACACTGGTTGCTTCATCATTTGAAAAGTAACAAAAGAAACGGGACTGAGAAAACTACACCGGAAAACACTCAAAAGCATCTGATGACCGTTTCTCTCCTAATTAAAAGGGGGCTATCAATAATTCAAGATCATCTGTCAATTAATGCGAGTACAATTGAAATGTTTGGATGTTCGTTGCAGATAAAATAGAGAGCGAATGCCAAACAAAATTGAAGTAAAGTACAAAAATGTGCTTGTTGGTGCTAAAGCAAAGGAACTCTCCTACTCTCTTGGGAAAAACGTTAAACACGTAATAATTGAAGTGAAACTGTGTACACGTAATTGAACTAAGTTGCGCACCTTTGTCGTATACATTGGAACTCAAAGCGCGAGAAAACCTGTATATAACGAACAAGTAGTGTAACTCTTGCTCCTGTGATGAAATAGATTCACGCCTATAATTCCAAACGAATCCTGCTTACGACACCGAATCACCTACCAGAAATGAAATCATCTCGACGCCATCCTTGACCTCCCTTCCACACATCCATAAAAGGAGTTTTCAAGCTCGCCCATATAACACGTACCTGACACATCTATACAGCAATGCCAACTGTAGAAGTGAACAAACACAAATCAACATTTACTCAAGACTGGCACAGTCTTTTGATCTTCAATATAATCGAACGAACACACGGATGAACATAACGAATACAGTTAACCTCGATTTGATTGATATGAAAGGAAATCTTAAACGAGCCAGACAGCAGTAAACAGTAAATAACCAAGAAGTAGAGTACCTCTTGCTCCCATGATGAAATAAGCACACGCACATGACTCCAACCGAATGCTGCTTATGACATCGAATCACCTTGCAGACATGAGAATGCAGAGTGCACAGATAGGATTTCCTTTCATACCAATCAAATGGACGTCAACTGTATTTGTTGCTGTTGGTCCTGTGTTTGTCTGACTATATTCAAGATCGAAAGGCTGAGCCAGTCTTGAATATATGTTGAGTTGTGTTTGTTCATTTCTCCAGTTGCTGTGTAGACGTGTTTGGCGCGGGGTATATGGGCAAGCTTGGAACATCCTTTTGCGAACATGTCCCGTGTTCTTTTTTGTTGTGTGTGCTGTACTGCAAAGGGGAACCTGGTGTATAGTTCTGTGGGGAAGAAACCAAAACTACGTTGGTATGGCTATGTAACAAGAATAAGCGTCCTCACTAAACCACTGTGCCAGGAAACTAGATGAAAGTTGAGAGAGTGTTTGTTTGTGTGTGTGTGTGTGTGTGTGTGTGTGTGTGTGTAAAAGGGGGTACAGAAGACAAGAGCGTTAAAAGATGAACTAAGAATACCTGCGCACAGGAAAACTACTTGTAGAGACTAAAGGTATGGCAAACAACCGACAAACCAGCACACAGGAGTGCGTGGGGTTTCAGGAAAAGCATAATAGAAAAAGAGAATTGTACTCCTTGCAACTTTTATGTTATTGTTGTCACAGTGTTGTGTGCAAGATTAATGTTTTGTTTTGGTGTCGAGATGGCTGCAGCATTCCACTGATCTTTTTAAGACAATAAAATTATAATGGTAATGTGTATGAAAATAAAATAATCTCCATTGCCAAGAGAAACAAAGGAGAAATAGTTTACCCAGTTTCCATATTTCCATATCGTCCCCTTCTTAGATCAAGCCATATTCCTTACTTGTTGTTTCTTTGATCAACATAAATGCGAGTTATTTTCGCCTTTTTCTTCATTGGTATCGGTTTCCTTTTTAAATTTCAGGTATCTTCATTTCAATTTTGTTGACGTCCGGAACATTGTTCTTGCTGTTGTCTGATTATATCAGCACTGTACCCAACAGACAAGATTCATTTAATGTAGTAGGCATCCTTCAGTCTCGGAAGACTATGGAGTTGTGCTCTAGGTGTCTATTCTGGTACAGCGACGGGTGTGGCTGGCCAGTCCGTCGCGGGAATGACAGTCCCTGTGGCAGAAGGCACAGATGAAGTCTGACGCTGGTTTGTCTGCCTGGGCTGCAGCCTTTCTTCTCATTCTCTTTTCCCCGTGCTGCTGAGCGAGTGTCTCTTCGAACTTGGAGAGACCTTTCTGTACAGTCTGTCTCCAGGCTGACCGTTCAAGGGCTGTTGCTTCCCAGTTGTTCTGGTCGATGTTCAAGGCTTTTATGTCCCTCTTGCACACGTCTTTGAATCGCAGCTGTGGTCTGCCTGTGGGACGTTTTCCCTGCACAAGTTCTCCATAGAGGAGGTATTTAGGGATCCGTCCGTCATCCATGCGCACAACATGGCCGAGCCAGCGCATACGTCTCTGTTTCAGCAGCGTGTGCATGCTGGTGCATCCGGCTCTTTCCAGGACAGTGTTGTTTGGGACCTTGTCCTGCCAGGTGATGTTCAGAATGCGTCGTAGGCTACGCATATGAAAAGCATTGAGCTTTCGCTCCTGTCGGGCATGCAAAGTCCAAGACTCGCTGCCATGCAGGAGGGTGCTCACAACGCAGGCTCTGTAGATCTGGATCTTTGTGTGCTCGGTCAGCTTGCTGTTGTTCCATGCTTTCTTTGTCAGTCTGGTCATGGTGGTGGCTGCCATGCCGATGCACCTGTTGAGCTCTGCGTCAAGTGAGAGGGTGTCTGAGATAGTTGAGCCCAGATAAACAAAGTCATGGACGACTTCCAGTTCATGGTCATTGATGCTGATGACTGGGGAGAGTCAACATCCTGTCCTATGACCTGTGTTTTCTTCAAGCTAATGGTAAGCCCGAAGTCTTGGCAGGCATCGCTGAAGCGAGTCATGAGCTGCTGTAGGTCCTCGGCTGAGTGGGCGGTTACTGCTGTGTCGTCTGCAAAGAGGAGGTCATGCAGGCACCTCAGCCTGACTTTAGTCTTGGCTCTTAGTCTGGAGAGGTTGAAGAGCTTCCCGTCTGTCCTGGTTCGGAGGTAGATACCTTCAGCTGCAGGACCAAATGCGTGTTTCAGCATCACAGCAAAGAAGATTCCAAACAGAGTGGGAGCCAGGACGCAACCCTGTTTCACTCCGCTCCGTATGTTGAAAGCAGCTGATGTTGAGCCGTCAAAGACGACGGTGCCTTTCATGTCTTCGTGGAAGGACCTGATGATGCTGAGAAGTTTGGGTGGACATCCAGTCTTGAGGAGGATCTTGAAGAGGCCATCCCTGCTGACCAGATCGAAAGCCTTTGTGAGATTTATAAAGGCAATGAAGAGTGGCTGCCTTTGCTCCCTACATTTCTCCTGAAGTTGTTTAAGGGAGAAGATCATATCTATAGTGGATCTGTTGGCACGGAAACCGCACTGTGATTCAGGATAAACTTGCTCTGCAAGTACTTGGAGCCTCTTCAGTGCTACTCGTGCAAAGACTTTCTCAACGATACTAAGGAGGGATATGCTGCGATATTTATTACAATCACTTCTGTCACCTTTGTTTTTGTACAGTGTGACGACGTTAGCATCCCTCATGTCTTGCGGTACTTCGCCTTCACTCCAACAGAGGCAGAGGATTTCATGCAACTTGGTGTTGAGTGTCTCTTTACAACACTTCAGTACTTCGGCGGGAATACCGTCTTTCCCTGGTGCCTTGCTTGAGGCAAGAGAGTCCAGGGCTTCATTGAGTTCGTCTATGATTGGTTCTCTGTCAAGCTCTTCCAGCTCTGGTAGGCGCTCTATGACATTCAGGGCATCTTCTGTGACTACATTTTCTCTTGCATATAGCTCAGTGTAGTGTTCTACCCAGCGCTCCATCTGTTGTTCTCTGTCCTGAATCACCTCCCCTGTAGCTGATTTCAAAGGGGCAGTTTTCTTTTGCGTTGGGCCCAATGCCTGCTTGATGCCGTCATACATCGCCTTAATGTTGCCTGTGCCAGCTGCGATCTGAATCTGGGAGCAGAGCTGAAGCCAATAATCGTTGGCGCATTGCCTGGCACACTGCTGGACTTTGCTGCGAGCAGCACGGAGAACCTGGAGGTTCTGCTCGCTGGGACTGGTTTTGTATGCTGTCAGGGCGTTTCTCTTGGCCTCGATGACTGGTGTCATTTCTTCTAAATGGGCTTCGAGCCAATCAGCTGACTTGCTGGTCTTTTTGCCAAAGGTGAACATGGCGGCGTTGTAGGCAGCATCTCTGAAGTGTTCCCATCGGTCTTGGGCATTTGCAGTGGGTGGGCCAGGGAGAGAATCCTCCAACACGCGCGCGAACTCCTCCACTTTTCTTTGATCGCGTGTTTTGCTGGTGTCGATGCGAGGCCGGCCCTCCTTTCTCGTGTTGTGCAGTCTCTTCACGCGGAGCTTCACTTTGCTGCACACCAAAGAGTGGTCAGTGTCAAAATCTGAGCTCTGGTAGCTGCGAGTGATCTTGATGCTGGAAAGGTTGACACGTCTGTTGAGGATCAGATCGAGCTGATGCCAGTGTTTGGATCGAGGGTGTCTCCAGGAGACTCGATGCTAAGGCTTCGTGTTGAAGAAGGTGTTACTGACGCACAACCCATGATGACAGCAGAGCTCTAGCAGGCGCTGGCCATTCTCGTTCATTTTCCCAGTGCCGAACTGACCCAAGCAGGTGGGCCAGGAGATGTGATCGACACCTACTCTGGCGTTGAAATCGCCTGCGATGAACAGTAATTCTCTGTCGGGAACATTGTTCGTGCTGTTGTCTGATTATCATTAGCACTGTACCCAACAGACCAGCTTCATTTAATACATTATTATAAATCCTCTCTCACTAGATAATCTGAGCTGTTATCAGCTGACATGACTCCCACTATAACCTCTACAATTTCAGCTAGTAGACCTGCTGTATATATAGTTATATGCGGGAAACTGAAATGAATTGATGTTTTGTACCCTCTCTCTCTCTCTCTCTCTCTCTCTCCTCTCTCTCTCTCTCTCTCTCTCTCTCTCTCTCTCTCTCTCTCTCTCTCTCTGAATCTGTAAATCGTAGCTTATTAAAACTTTCATGCCATTGACGTTCATTTGTAATCAGTTACATAGCAAAAGATCAATTTTGAGGCGAGAAGGTGGGGATGAATATTATGAGGTAAACAAGCTCATCTAATGACTGTCAAATTGAAAGCATTGAAATCATTTTCTGGTCTAACAGCATAAACATCAGACCTTCATCCAATCCAGTTAAACTCTGCAAACGTTGGAACTGGAGAGAATACCAGATGTGGGCAACAGGCTACCCTGAAGTGTCCATCAGATCCTGATTTTGTCGGCTACATTCAACGGATACCAACCGCTATGGAGCAGTCTACATCAGACGAAGGTAATCCAGACAAATGCGAATACAGTCAGAAAGTTATCAACCAGTCTGACCTAAACCCAACCACACTAAACTCTGTCAGTCAAGTCCTCAACCCAGCTGACCTGTCACATTTTCAGAGGGATCTGTCGTTTGGTTCACAAGATTTCACCAAACTACCCCTCAATGTATGGATTGATATTCTTTCATTTCTGAGTGCACGTGACAAACTGGTGATGGCTGTGACTTGCTGGAGATTACATGATATTTGTCGGTCACATTCTGTCTTGTGGAGATATGTTATCATATCACTACTGGGTGTCTCAGGGTCAGCCAGTGATGGACGTGTGACTCTGAATTCAACACAGAGATCAGTGCTCAAGGCGCACAGTCATCATATAATGAAGGTACGTTTGTTCCTAAACAATATCCACAGACTGCAATTTAGTAAAGATTCTTTCACGATCTTACGTGAAGCAGTGAGAACTTGGCCACTGAAAGTGTTGCACGTGTCTGTGAAGTCTAACGCAGATCCTTACCCGCTACATGCGTCTGTAGTTGAACTTTTGACCAGTTGCGTGACCTCTGAGAAAGCCTGTCATCTTGAGGAATTCGTCGTGAACAACTGGCGCTGGTCAAATCCAACAAGAGATAGGCAGATATTGGAACTGTTGAGAGCATCTGCTTTCAGGGACAGTTTAAAGTGTTTGGCGTTTACGAGGCATCATCATATCGATTATTGTTTCAGCCAATATGAACGTTGCATATCGGAGTTTTCATCCGCAATCCCGATTTTCAAGAATCTTAAAAAACTTCTTATTAACTCTATTCATCTGAGAGACAGTCTTCTGCTGATGCTGCCTGCTCATCTAGAAGAGTTGCACGTTGCGGTTGACTTTTTTCCTCAGGTAATCACATCATGGGCTCAGGTGATAGAGTCGTGCCCTAAATTTGAGTGCTGGCTCTTTTTTGCCCTAACATGGATTGGCAAGTTGGACACTTTGGAATTGATTTTCCCTCCTATTGTTCCAGTTGTTCATATACAATTTTCTTGTCATTCAGAAGATGAGCTGAACTATAAGAAAATGTCCAAGCTTGCATTTTCTTATGTATCGACTTATCCACAACATTTAACGTATCTAAGATACACAGATATGGGGTGTTTTTCGGCTGACTGCGACAGTGAACTCATAGCATTGACCCAGAACTGTCTCAAACTGAAAAATCTGACCTTTTTAGGACCCATTCGCAGTCAGATCATTTTGACTCTGGCTTCCATGAGACAATGGACGACGTTCACCTTTCTGGAGAGCAACATCCAATTTCCTGACTGCAGCCAGAGCCGTGAAGACCAGATGAACAGCCTGCGTAGTGAAGTGTCCCGTATCATGGGTAAGATATGGAAACCTGTCATGATGATGCCTCAACCATACTTTGTACCGGGTCAGAAACCCTGGCCTTTTGAACTGCAAGTGATCAATTATTGGATCCGGTACTCATTCACTTGATTCACTTGGACTGTTAAGGCCTGACACATGTCAAATGGTTAAGGTCAACCCACCATGTTGTCATGTAAACTTTCTGCAAATTTAATCTGTCTGTGTGTGTATGTCTGTCTGTCTGTCACTATCTCTCTCTCTCTGTGTCTCTTCCTCTGTCTCTGTCTCTCTCTCTCTCTCTCTGTTTCTGTATCTCAGTCTCTTTCTCTGCCTATATCTCTTGGCTTCTCTCTCTCTCTCTATTTCTGTTCGTTTCTCTCTCTCTCTCTCTCTCTCTCTCTCTCTCTCTCTCTCTCTCTCTCTCTCTCTCTCTCTCCTCTCTGTGTGTGTTTCACTTATATACAAAAATGCGATCGCGCGCTCCCCCCCCTCCCAATATATGCATGCAAGCATGCATGTATGCATGCACGCACTCACGTGATGATGACTTTATTATCCCCTTTTCTTTCTGCTGATTGACGACTTTGTCATCACCCGCTCCTTCCATTTGTTGATTGAGTTTATTACAAGCTGTCCCCATCAACGACTGACAACTTTACTAATCCCTGCTCCCTTCCCCGATTTATGACTTTGTTACCTCATGCTCCTTTGATTGATTACTACATTATTACCTGCTCCTTACATTTATTGTTGAGCTTATCACGAGATGTTTATTCCAATGACTGATGACTTATTATTCCCTGGCCCCTTTATTGGTTGATGATTTTTATCATTCCCTGTTCGCTTTACTGGTTGATGACTTCATGATTTCCTACTCCCTTCAACTATTGATGACTATCATTTCATTTCGCCTCATTGATTGACAATTTTATTGTCACCTGCTCCCTTCACTGATTGATGACTTTAATATTTCCTGCTCTCTCCACTGTTTTATGACTGTATGATTTGGGATTGTTTCACCGATTGATGGCTTTGTAATTCCCTGCTCCCTTCTCGAATCGATGACTTTTAATATATCTGCTCCATCCACTGATTCGTGATTTTCTTATTTCATGATTTATATCACCGATTGATGGCTTTATAATTCTCTGTTCCCTTCCCTGATCGATGACTTATATATTTCCTGCTCTCTCCACTGATTTACAATTGTCTTATTTCCTGGTTCCTTCACCGATTGATGGCTTTATAATTCCCTGCTCCCTTCACTGATTGATGACCTTATCACTTCGTCCTCCCTTCAATGGTTGACGACTTTATTACTCTCTGTTCCCTTCACTGATCGATGGCTTTATTATTCTCTGTTCGCATCTCTGATTGATGGCTTTATTACTTTTGGTTCCCCTCCATGATTGATGGCGTTATTATTCTCTGTTCCCCTCACTGATTGATGGCGTTATTATTCTCTGTTCCCATGTCTGATTGATGGCTTTATTACTCTCTGTTCCCCTCACTAATTGATGGTCTTATTACGTTCTGTTCCCCTCTCTGATTGATGGCTATATTTTTCTCTGTTCCCCTCTCTGATTGATGGCTTTATTACTTTCCGTTCTCCTCACTGGTTGGTGGCTTTATTACTCTCTGTCCCCCTCACTGACTGATGGCTTTATTACTCTCTGTTCCCTTCACTGGTTGATGGCTTTATCACTCTGTTTCCTACTTTCACTGATGACTTTATGATTCCTTGTTTTCGTCACCGAAGGATGACATCATTGTGTGCTCCCTCCATTGTTGACTTTTCTTATTCCCTTCTCTCTCCATTGATGGACGAGTCGTTTTTTTAATTCCCTGTTCCTTTCATTTATGGACTGCTGCAGTATCCCCCATCTCCCTCTACTGCTTAATCACTTTATCAAGCCCTACTCCCTTTACTGATTGATATGTTTGTTCCCTGCTCAATTCATCAACTGACGACGTCTTTATTCCCAGCACCCGTCAATGACTAATGACTGTGATTCCTAGGTCTCGCGGGTGTTTAATTGCTTTATCATTCCGAAAACCGTTTAATGATAGACGGCTTTACAATTGTCTATCTTCTTTATTGAGTGATGGCTTCATTATTCGGTCGTCCCTTCGTTGATTAATGACTTTATTGTTCCCTGCTTCCTTCACTGATTTATTATTTGATTATTCTCTTTTCCCTTCAATTTTTGATGACCTCGCCATTTCATGCTTATTCCACTTATCGATAACGTTGTCCTTCCATATTCTCTTTACGGATTCACGACTTATTATTCTGCGCTTCCTTTAATTTTTGTGACTTAATCATGTGCTACTCCCTGCTTGTGCAGTGAAGAGCGTGTACATAGTTTGATAAATGTCTTTTTTGAATTTGCTTGCTGTTATTTAGAGCTTGATATTGTTTTTCTATAGATGTTGCTCTTGACTTCTTGTGATTCCCATTTGTGAGTAAAACCCAGTGGTTATTGCCTATGTTGTGTGTTGCTTTCGAACATCAAACGTATGTTCTGTTTGTGGCTTGCTGACTTGGAAAAAAAAGTGCCATAAATTTGTGTCTGTAAATATTTGCGCGTAACGAAGACTTTAACAATGTTGAAAGTGCAACGAAAAATCAATGCAGGCATTTTTTTTTTATTTTAAGTATCGCAAAAATAAATAGCAGAAAAATGATTGTGCCACCGCACGAAAGGAAGAAACAAATCACGAGATAAACACGACGCGTTTTGACCTCTTTGGTCTTCATCAGACATGACAAACAACATTCACGACAATTAGAAAAGTAGTTACAGACTCAGAATCAAAGACTTAATTGTGAGGAAAAAAAGAAACAGAAAGGAAAAAGAAAAGAAAAAAAAAAGAAAAGTTAAAGAAGCCATCGAAACCAAGACCAGACGCCCCAGCCTGAACAGAGATCAAGGCTTTGAACTCCCCCCCCCCCCCCCCCCCCCCCCCATCTACAATCAGATCCTGACAACCGTTCACCCACACAACAGTCGTCCCACCAGGCCTCGCTGCCACATCAGCAACAGTGAGCTGAAGAAGACAAGGCGACCCTGTCGAAATATTCTCCAAGTAAGTTTTTGATTCTGAGTCTGTAACTACTTTTCTAATGTCGAATCCAGCAAC
>CM065731.1:8798827-8803827 GCA_033310375.1 Conus canariensis
CTTCCAGTGTTGATCACGGTATGTGTTCCCTGCTCTCTTTTGGTGATTGATGCCATTACTATCCCCTGATCCCTTCCATTATTGGTCACTGTATGTGTTCCCTGCTCTCTTTGGTGATTGATGCCATTACTATCCCCTGATCCCTTCCAGTGTTGATCACTGTGTGGTTCCCTGCTCTCTTTGGTGATTGATGCCATTACTGTCCCCTGATCCTTTCCAGTATTGATCACTGTATGTTTCCCTGCTCTCTTTGGTGGTTGATGCCATTACTATCCCCTGATCCCTTCCAGTGTTGATCACTGTGTGGTTCCCTGCTCTCTTTGGTGATTGATGCCATTACTGTCCCCTGATCCCTTCCAGTATTGATCACTGTATGTTTCCCTGCTCTTTTCATTGATTCTTGACTTTATTATTCCCTGCTCCCTTCATTAATTGATGACTTTGTTATCTCCCGATTCTATCTCCGGTTAATGTCTATTATTTCCTGTTTCCTCCACCGATTCGTGACTTTATTATTCCCTCCACCCTACAGCGATTTATAACTACCTGATGACATGCACGCTTAGCTTTTTATTATTCCCTCCACCCTACAGCGATTCATAACTATCTGATGCCATGCACGCTTAGCTGTCAGTGACTTGATCATTGACTGTTCCCTTCTTCTGTAGTGGAATTTGTGTTCATAGTTCGACAAATCACTTGTTTGAAGTTATTCGCTGTAATTCAATCTTTTATATCGTGTTTCTATAATGCATTGCTGTTGTTTTCTTACGGTTCATGTTTGTCAGTAAACACCTGTGGTTACTGTCTTCATTGTGTGCAACTTTCGAACAGTAATTGTATACTCAGTGTGTTGCTTGTTGATTTTCAAAGAATCGACATAATGTGTCTGCATTATTTATACATAAACAAGTCTTCAAAACCAGTTAAGGGCCAGTATTACGAAACAGGCATTACTTCCTTTTGATATCACAAACAATGCTTTATGTTCTCGTGAGTATCATTCATTTAACGCTAGTGCGTGGATGGCACTCTTTGTGTGAACAATTTCTTCAGTTGCACATGCATTGCATAACGAAAACAAAACTGATGCGGAAATCTGATAATTATGCTGAACTTTGCTTTTTGGTATCTTGCAACACAATTCATTTACTGCATAGCCGGCTGAAACTTTTGTTTTCCCTGGGATGTCGTTAATAGTTTAATGATTATTATTGTGAGCTCTTAAATAGCGCCAATCCTCGGTTAGAAACCAGGCTTTAGACGCTTTACAGTCCACGCCATTATTTACAAAGGGCTTCCTACCTGGGTAGAGGCAACTGAACAGATGCCTGTTGGCACTGCATTCAGACATATCCCGTGTTATTCTGTCAGTATTAGTCACTCGGGGTTTTTTTTCTTTCATTTTTACGATTTTTCTCGGAGGATGTACGCTGTGTGTAATGTGTCATGCATAGCCACGGCCAAGCTGGCCTTCTCTTCTGAAAGTTGGTGATGGGGTTTCACGTGTGTGTGCAAGATGTTATGCGACCGATCACACATTAAGCCTCGCCTTAAAGTCTCGCTCGAAGGACGTTTCTTAGAAAATGGAATCAGAAGCAACGTTAACAACACCCCTCCCCCTCCCCTGTATTGAAATGGACTCGCGAGGATTCGAAGGTATGACCCTAGGATCACAAGGATTACGAGTCTGGCGCTCTACGTACTGAGCTATTCTGGCAGCAGTGCCTCTGTGAATTGTGCTCAATCACTTGCATTAAAAGATCGGTTGCTCAGCAACAACAGACACCATTTCCAACATGCCCTCTAGATGAAAACTACATGAAATAAGGCAACTGATCCCAAACTTTTGTTGAAGTCAATATTTCTATAAAAAGTAAACGAGTTGTAGCAGCTTTTTGCTTCTACAGTGAAATCATCAGAACGTTTGAAAGCGTGTAACGCTAAACCAATACTGTTTTCTTGATCAGGTAATGCAAAATATGTTCTAAAGATGACAGGATTGGTCAAGTTAAAATATAAGAGGAAAGTGAACACTTTTTCTGAACTGATCTCTTTCATCGAGGTCAGACACTGATTAAGATCCCACTGAAATTACGTGACAACTTCAAAGGCGATCCATTCTTTCAGATAGTCTTCTACATTAGAGGAGGAAGAAACACTGGGAAACCAGGACAGAAAGCAATGTTCAGTGAAGGACTTCTCTCGTGCTCTCAACATTTCACACTCTAAAAACTTGACGTTTCTGATCTTTGAGCTTGTTCACACGTGTATTACATTATCAATCATTGTGTCAAATTTCGACACCCCAATGAAATGATACTTCAAAGAAACAAAACGTTCATCACCAGTAATCCCTAGGGACAGTCAGTGTCCAGTCGTCATGAGACAACCAATGAAGGAGACCCAGAACAGTTGCAACGTTACTTCGGTAGCGTTCAGTGGTACTTATTCCGATCCAACACACGCAGGACATCATCAATTAAGCAAACTACTGACAACAGTAATTGCTTAGTTGCGGTGCCAGCAGTAGTTAGCATGTCCCTCCAGAGGGCGCCACAGCGTCCGTCCAACGACACTCCCTATGAACTCGCCGATATCGGCGATCTCGACATCAACTCACCAAGGGCATAGCAGTGGAGAAAAAAAAATCGAAACTGGGGTAACCATAAGAGCAGGGTATGAAAGGCCACAGAATTTGAGACATTTTACTCTGAACTATGAAGGTGAGAATGCTGAAGATGATGTTATGGAATTCCACTCTGTTCTAAGACTGCGTGACAGGCCTGTACTGTACGCTTACTTTTGTAATACATCCGACTGTTACCCAGGCCAGAGAGAGACACACACCTGCATTGTAAGTCAGGAAATTAGACCGACTCTCTCTCTCTCTAAAAAAAAAAAAAAAAAAAAAAAAAAAAACGATTAAGAGGATGAAACTTCACTGTGAGGTTCTAGTCTTCCCGCTGAGGCCACAGCCAAAATCAACTCTTGGTAGGAGCCAGTCATGGGCCTAAAAGTCCCGCAAACATAAGTGGCTCGGATGGGAATCGAACCGACGACCTCCGAACCGAGAATCTGCGATGCTAATCACTGTGCTACGACGGCTTTAAGTCCCTACTGATTGTTTTGTCTGTTCCTTCATCGACTCTTGTTTCTGTTAAATGTAAGAGATTTAATTTACTACAAACCGAGTCAACACCCCCCCCCCTCCCCCCAACTGTACAGCATTTCTTCGGACCTCATAAACTGAATTTGGAAAGATCCCGGTCTTAGCCCCCGCGACATGCATGAAAGCATCCTCCCGCCCCCTCCCCTCCCACCGCCCCACCCCCACACACACCCCTCTCTACATCTGCCCCTTAAATACCCTCATCGCTTCCCTTTCACCCCTCTCCATCCGCGCTGAACAATAAAGTCAATATATTGAAAGATGATGGTATTTTATTTTTCCTTTGGCATTATTGTTGTTGTTTTTTTTGTTTGTTTGTTTTTTGTTTTTTGTATCTTCTGCAACTGAGTCTAATGCCTAACAGAAACACACTCCCGTATAGGAGGAAGGCACGGAAAAAAAACCCTTCAGCTCCCCCCCCCCTACCCTCCCCCCCCCTACCCCCAGTTTTCTTGTCACATATGTATATCATAATCCATATTTTCTTCTTTGATAATGTTGGCTGTCAATATATGAAAAAAAAAAGAAGAAAAGAACGACTTTAATGGCATCTCTCCCTGAAAATAAAACGATAGACTCACTCATTGTGACCTCAAAGCAAAGTCAAACCTTTTCAACGAGTGTATTTGCTCCATATTTTCCCCCAAATGACATAACTGAACTGGTCTCCCCAGTCGCCTACTCAGCATCGCTGCTTCAGACAGCAGGACAGTTCTCACTCTCTTCTTCCGCAGGTTCCTGTCCATTGGTAATCTTCCTGATGCCTTGGTAGACCACATCCATTAGAACAGTAGCCGTCACTAAGCCTGCAACCATCACCCCATCTCCATTACCTTAGTCTGCAGGAAGGTAGTGCAGCATGTCGTAGATGAGCGATGACAAACACGAGGCCCTGACCTACGGTCCGCATGGATTCACAAAGGTGGAGCATGTGAATCTCAGCTCATCCTCACCATTGACGACATCGCCACGGAGCTTGACAGATGAGGACAGTCATACGCCTCTTCCTGAAGATCCACCATTATGGTTCCATCTTTCTGTGAACAAGAAGCTTCCTCCAAAATAGGGGTACCACAAGAATGTCTGGTAACCGCCTATTTTTTCTAGACCTGTACCAAGAAGTGACCTAACCCGACTTAACTGCCTCCGTCGCCCCCCCCTCCCCCCGCCCTCCACACACACACACACACACACACACACACGCTCACCCCAACTGGAAAATAATGTCGTTGAAGGCTGGGGCTGAGCCAGTCAGGTCTGGGGACGGTAAGACCTATAGTGATGTAAGTATAGAATATAAGAAATACCTCTGCGCCTCTTATAACTGGACTGATTTCTGCTACAGACTGAACTGCAAAATGAGACAGTGGATGTCCCTGAAATGGACGTTACAGAGACCAGAACATGAAAGCTCCATGACCAGACATTCCTGCTGTTTCAGCCTGAATTGGACATTTTCAGTAGAATACCCTTGGAGTGCCATTTTCTTTGTCGTTAACATGCCAGTTAAAGTGTCAGGTTCATTACTAGTTCTGTTAGGGCACCCAAAGAAAAGAAAAGGGAAATAGCAAGAGCTTAGGGACCTAGAGCCAAACATTATTTTTGGAGCTAAGGAACCTCATGTTAACAACACTAACTTGCTTTCAAACCCGTTTTCTCTCGTGACCGAAAAGCACCCAGCATGGTCTACAAAATCAACCGTCCAAACAAACTTGCTGTTTCAAACATGTCTGACTCATTAGTTGACAGAAAGAAAGTATCTGTCAAAGAAGAATCACAAACAGAGTTCGAATCAAGGAGGCTCACGCTATAATTGCCGGAAAAGATC
>CM065731.1:8808827-8833827 GCA_033310375.1 Conus canariensis
GGTTCTTAAACTCCAGTCCTGCCTGGGACAGAATTGTTTTATTGCCCTTATGATATACAGTTGCACATTATTTTGTCATACTTGTCGATGGTATGCACAAAATGTGACAGTATATACGGCAATGTTTACATTTGCCTCAGTGTACTACTCTCCTGTGTGAAGTACGGAAAAGCAACTTTTGTCAAAATGGCAATGTCTCTCTCAAAACTGTCTGTCTCTCTCTCCGTCTTTCTCTCTGTGTGAATGCGAGACAGACCTTTATAAAGTGTCCTTTTATACTTGCCTTTATTTCCTTTTTCATTCTTTTTTCTTGTCGCACAGAGACATTTTAAAATATTGTATGCTACTGTCTTGTTTGTTGTTTTTGTTGTACTGTTTTCATTTGTAGCTTTTTTTCCATTTGCTTTGCTTTTGTTATACTTTAAATTGCTTTTTTTTTATTTTATTTTCACTGACTTTGTCAGTACTTGCTTCTTGTCTACTCATGTTTTCATGCATAGCCTACGTTGTATCATTTAATACCAGCTTTGGAGAATAGTAACGGCAAGTATGAAAAATGGCTAAGCCAATACTTTTACTGTTATAAAATAGTCATTGTCATTCTCTCTCTCTCTCTCTCTCTCTCTCTCTCTCTCTCTCTCTCTCTCTCTCTCTCCTCTCGCACGCGCACGCACACATGCACACACAGAAACGCGCGCGGGCGCACGCGTTCTCAAATTCACTCACACACAAACACGCTCACACACACTGTCTGTCTCGCTCGCTCGCTCGCGCGCGCGCGCGCGCGCGCGCGCACTTCTCAAGGATTATGTTCATTGAAACGCAGGTTTTTCTTTCTTCGTCGCAAAATAAGTTCGAACACCGTCTTAAGACTGGGGGAAGATTTTCACCACTCTTTCGTCGACCCTAATTACCACCCCCCCCCCTCCCCTCTTAACCGTACTGTAAAAAGATTTTGTACCCTTAGCCCATACTCCCGCTGACACCTCCCCCCCCCCCCCTTAACCATACTGTAAAAAGATTTTGTACCCTTAGCCCATACTCCCGCTGACACCTCCCCCCCCCCCCCCTACTTAACCATACTGTAAAAAGATTTTGTACCCTTAGCCCATACTCCCGCTGACAGCTCCCCCCCCCCCCTACTTAACCATACTGTAAAAAGATTTTGTACCCTTAGCCCATACTCCCGCCGACACCTCCACCTCCCCCCCCCCTTAACCATACTGTAAAAAGATTTTGTACCCTTAGCCCATACTCCCGCTGACACCTCCCCCCCCCCCCCCCCCTACTTAACCATACTGTAAAAAGATTTTGTACCCTTAGCCCATACTCCCGCTGACACCTCCCCCCCCCCCCTACTTAACCATACTGTAAAAAGATTTTGTACCCTTAGCCCATACTCCCGCTGACACCCCACCCCCACCCCATTCCGCCCTGCCAGTGACGTTCTGTTAAAAAAACTAAGGATGGAATGAAATCACATCAGTATGTTTCGAACCATCCATTCCACGATTTTAACTGGGTTACCGGCAGTGCTGCTCTACCCTCGACGGAACGTAGGCACTGCTCAGTCGCGTTTAAGGATTGAACATCCTGGGGTTTTTTCCCCATCTGATGCGCGACGGTTCTTTGTAGTGATGGTTGTTTGATACATGGAATTCTAATTCAGTATTCTGTTACGTGACAACCACTGAGATCGTTACAACTGACCGTTGTCCACGGAGAAAAGAGAAAGCCAAACTTTTTTCCTTTCCTTTACACGTGGAGGGGGTGGAGATATCACAATCTTGCGGATTTTGCAGGTACGCGCGTCCTGAATATTTCGAAACACAACTAACCATACCATATTGATAATTTGCGTAAAATGGTGCGGTGGGCCCAACCGAGTTGCCCTTCTCCGAACGTATTTCATTTAAGATATTGTTTCAAAATGGAGTCACCGAGGGCGGAAAATGAAGCAAAATTTAGAAAGGGAGGGGGTTAGTTACCGCCAAGGACATAGACAAAGCACAGGACGAGACACAATGCATTTCGACCTCTTGGGTCTTCTTCAGGCAAAGACAAATAACATTTAGGACAGTACGGACAAAGAACGTAAAGTCACTTATCTTCCCATTATCTTCCCGGACGGCCATTTTGCTCGGGTGCCAAAATACATTGGAAGATAAGTGACTTTACGTTCTTTGTCCGTACTGTCCTAAATGTTTGTTTTTGCCTGAAGAAGACTCAAGAGGTCAAAATGCATTGTCTTGTCCTGTGCTTTGTTTCTCCATATCCTTGACGGTAACTAGCCCCCTCTCTTTCTAAATCAAGATGTTACACTGTTCTGTTTAAAGGAGCAGACTCGAGGCTTTTATGGTCAACATGTTGTGAACAAGCGATTTACATTTTGACAGTTATCTTGGTCGGTGTAAAAATCTGATGTCTTATTTACTGCAAGTTGAGTATGAGTCAAAAGGCAATTCGTGGTTTGAAAAAAAAACAAATACTTTTCTTCATTGCAAAATGTTATACTGTGTGACCGTGCGCGCGTGTTTGAGCGCGCGTGTGGGGATGGGGGGGGGGGGGGAGGAGGTGGTGGTGCGGATAGGGGTAAGTGTTTGGATGGGGTGATGTTCCTGCATCCATGATATTGTTTTTCATTTTTCACTCTATTAAGGACAGAGGTACAATATAGTATGTGTGCATGTACTGTTAAACTTTGTGTTATTATTGTAGAAATGTTATCGTTTCGAGTTGAATGTACTGTCCATTTTTTTTTGCTGTTGTGGTAATTGTTGCACCTACCATAATTTTTCAGTTTGAGATAGTTTCTTATTACGCATGAAATACAAAAGTACTCGGAACACTGGCTGTCAAACTAACACAAACTATTGATCATTAAATACGACACTGACCATAGAATTTGTAAACTCCACCAATCATGCACCAGCACAATTGACACGTATAAACGCTATCTAAACGTGTTTTTAAAAGACAAAAGCTACAAGATTTTCCTGGATTTGTCTTCAGATCTGAAGACATCCAGGGCAGACAGGTACCCATCGATGAATCGTGTGCACAGCCTACCACTTTTGGTTTTCTTGTGGTCGGTGCTTGCTCCTTTATTTTTGGCGATGTTTATTCGCAATTGCTAAAAATAGGAGTTGAACTTTTTTTTTTGTTTATTCGTAGCATAAATCGCGGTTATGGCCACGATCTGAACGGAGCTTGTCAGCAAAAAATATACCTAGATATTGTGATGCCAGAAACAATTTGGATATTCCCTCCTAAGTACAATTTATTTAGCGGAGATGCAATTTCTTCACGGGTTATCTGTTCTGGGAATAGACTGGCAAGGTGGTTATGAAAACATTTCGGCGTTATCTCACTGCTGTACGAAATGTGGTGGTACCGAACACAATTTACTAAGGTCATGATCTGAATTGGAAGCAAATGTTTCTGGAGAACATATCTCCTCAACCCGTTTTATATGAGGCTGTTGAAAAGGGCGGAAAACGTGCACGTAAAATAAAGTTCCCCGGCAACAATCGCGCGTTTTCTGTCGACGTTAGTGGAGAGGTGGTTTTCTGTGCAGACAATGGCGAAATCCAGCGAGTGCCAAACGGCAGGGGAGAGGATCTTCAAGTCGGTGGGCTACATCATCTACATCTGTCGCTCCTTTCTGTGGGTGCTCTGGGCACGGGCCAAACCCTTCTTCGCCTCCATCATCTGCATCTATGAGACCATCGACTTCGACAACCTGGACCTGGTGTACGTTCTTAAGGCTTTCCTCAAGGTCAGTGGCTGACGGGAACACGATGGGTGTGGGGGGAAAGATGGGTGTGGGGACGAGATGGGTGTGGGGGAGAGGTGGGTGTGGGGGAGAGGTGGGTGTGGGGGATGAGATGGGTGTGGGGGATGAGGTGGGTGTGGGGGATGAGGTGGTGTGGGGGTGGGTGTGGGGAGAGATGGGTGTGGGGGACGAGATGGGTGTGGGGGACGAGATGGGTGTGGGGGAGAGATGGGTGTGGGGACGAGATGGGTGTGGGACGCGATGGGTTAGGACAAGATGAGCGTGGGACAAGGCTTTGGGAAGGAAGCGGAGGGGGAGGGAAGGGGTGAGGGCGAGCGAGAAGACGGGGAGGGGATGTGGAAAGAGCGGGGGTACCTGTGGTCTTTGGCGATCGATACAAGTGAAATGTGAAGAGCGGGGGTACCTGTGGTCTTTGGGGATCGATACAAGTGAAATGTGAAGAGCGGGGGTACCTGTGGTCTTTGGGGATCGATACAAGTGAAATGTGCGATTGCGGTCGTGTGAAACGGTGGGGTCTTTGGGTAGCACTGCAAAAGTTAAAACGATTTTCTCACAAGGTTCCTTTAGTATCTCCTAAACACTTGCTGATAATGGTGTTACAATGTGGGACGACGGTGTTATGTTACAGTGGTGTTTTGGTGGTGTTACAGGGTGTGGACGGGTGTTGCTGTTACAGTGGTACTTGATGGTGGTGCTACAGTGTGTAATGACGGGTGTTATGTTACAGTGGTTTGCTGATAAAAATGATACAATGTGTAACATTTTTATCAGTTATATCACATTGGTGACTGATGTCACAGCGGTGTTACAATGTGTGACGACGGTGTTACAGTGGTGGCGGATGGCGGTGTTACAATGTGTGATGACGATGTTACAGTGGGGGCTGATGTGTTACAATGTGTGATGACGGTGTTACAGTGGTGGCTGATGTGTTACAATGTGTGACGGTTTTGCAGTGGTGGCTGATGTCACAGCGGTGTTACAATGTGTGATGACGATGTTACACTGATGGCTGATGGCGGTGTTACAGTGATGGCTGATGATGGTGTTACAGTGGTGGCTGACGTGTAACAATGTGTGATGACGATGTTACACTGATGGCTGATGGCGGTGTTACAGTGATGGCTGATGGCGGTGTTACAATGTGTGATGACGGTGTCGTTGCAGCGCTGCAACTTGGTGGTGTTGCACCACGTGACGACGGGGTGGTCAGGCTACAGTGGTGGCTGAGAGTGGTGTTACAATCATAGGTGTGACCGGGGGCGTTATGCCACAGTGTGGTACCTCATGTTGATGTGACAATGTGTGACGACGACCGTGTTGTTGCAGTGGTACCTGATGGTGGTGGTGTTCACGTGGCAGCGGGCCAAGGCCTTCGCCCACTGGGTGGTCTGCCTCTTCCCCAGGCTCCGGCTGCTGGTGTACGATGCCTACACCCTGATGCTCTGGATGGACACCAAGCACGGCTACCTCCGCCGACCCTTGCACCGCGGGTACGTTGGGCTCCGGGGGTGGGGGTTGGGGGTGGGGGGAGGTGTGCATGACAGGCTTGAGAGGGGGGAGGGAGGTGGAGGAAAGGGAGGGTTCTGAGGGGGGGGGGCAATGACTGAAACAGAATATGAGTGAGAAATACGACGGTGCTTTGAATGTATTGTTCACTAAACTAATTTCTGTCGGATTTGTAGATTCTTTATTGAATGATGCGCGTAGGCATGCAAGAGCACGCACATACGCACGCAAGCAGGCACGCACACACGCATACACACGCACGCACGCACACATACACTCGCGCGCGCACACGCACAGACACGCACACGCACACGCACGCACGCACGCACGCACACTCACCACACACACACACACACACACACACACACACACACACACACACAGCGCGCTCGGAAAGACAGATATTGTAGGCAAACCAAGGTGAACTTTTGTGGTAAAACATCTTCAGGCGAACTGACCGTAGGCGAAACGAAGGTAAGCGAAACGGATTAAGGCCAAACGTAGTGTCTCCTTTTGTAAGTTAGCCGGCGAGCGCTGTTCCTCATTTCTCTTATAGAAAGACGTCAGAGGCTCGCTAACTGAAAACGTTTCTGACGCGGAATAGGAACTGATGCAACGCGAAATGTAACAAAGAGGCATTCTGGATGGGGGGGGGGGGGGGGAGATGGAATGTACGAGCAATGCAGCCATTGTAACTTTGCTATCCTCAAGCCTCATGAAACGGCTCGGGAAGTAAGTTACTAGAAGCCTGAAGACAATAACAGAGACGGCTGAAAAGAGTTCCAACTAGATCTGGTCATAGAGGAACGGAAGTGAATTTCATGAGGATTAACTTTCCTTTGATAAAACAGGTGCGCGATGGCGATGTGGGCAAAGACATCTACGAAGGTAATGCCTCGAGATGCCCACCCGTTCAGAACTTGATGGTTCGAATCCCGGCAGCGTCAGAAAAAAAATTGCCACAGTTAGGGTATCTAGGAGTCATGGGGCCCGCCCCTCCTGAGGTGGTAAGGGATTCAGGGCCGAAACACGCTGAATTGTTCCTTCTCTGAAGACCTGACAGGTTGTCCCGAGGACTTCCTTCCAGCTCGCCTAAAGATAAGTGCTGAATCCGATAGCCTGTTGAGATTCGAGATCGTTCGTTGTCGATGGGGGAAAAATAAACTAGGACTGTATGTTATTTCCCATTTCTTTGAGATCTTGAGCAGCACTTGAATGTATCGTTAATGTGTACATTTTGCTGTCCGTTTCCATGATGGAAGCCCGGACTCTAGATGCTTGACGTCTGCTGGATGATTGATCTCAGATTTTTTTTGTTTTTGATAGAGGTTACTACACAGGTATTCTTTTCAACATGGCGTAGCTCTGTCACTGATTTCCTTTTTAAACCGTTACGTGTGTGAGTGGAGTGGCTGTAGAATTGTCTCTACGAAACTGTCAAAAAAAATTGATTATATTCCATGCTTAATGCATACAAAAGTGTTTTTGTGGATGACGCACGCACAAAAAAGTGACGCTGTTAACATGGTTAGTGGATGATGTACCTGAAGTAACGTCGATGCCTTTTCCGTGAAGACAGATGCATTACACTTTGTTAAGGCGCCTCTTTTACACCGGTCACCACGGTAATCGCCCTCCCCCCCCCCCCCCCCCACCTCCTCCCCTTGACAGCTATCCCCGTCTATCTGTCTCTCTCTCTCTCTCCCTCTCTCTCTCTTCTTTCTCTCTCTCTCTCTCTCTCTCTCTCTCTCTCTCTCTCTCTCTCTCTCTCTCTCGCGTGCTCACGCACAGAGACACACACACATTGTTGCATGTAACTTAAGGGTCAGTGGCCGACATTGACTTGCACATACACACGCGCGCGCGTGCACTCTCTCTCTTCTCTCACTGACTCACTCTCTCTCACTCACTGCTCAGACGCACTCACACACACACACACACACACACACACACACACACACACACACACACACACATGCACACTCGCGTTCCGTCCTGTCACATCAATCCTCCCTTTGCCCCTTTTTGTATGACATGAGACATCATCAATAATGGTTACTGCTGTTTGCTTGCAGGCTGTTCAGCAGAAAGGCGTGAAGTGCGCGTGCTGAAGTGCTGGAGGACTCTTGGCTGTTCACGATCCTCCTGCGGCACACCTGGGTCCTGGTACTCTCCCCTTACCTTCCCTCTACCTCCTCCTGCACACCTTTCTCCCCCTTTGTCCACCCTCCCAAATCCCGCCATTGTCTCCGCACTGCGGTCTGCATCCGAAACCACTGTGTGACCTTTTGACCTCAAACATCCTGTCCTGCTGCTTGGCCTTCCCGACGTCATGATGACGTCACTGGACTTGGAATTTGCAAGTGACGTCATTGCTATCCGTTTATCTCACGATTCATCCGATCCGTTGCCTCTACGTCTGCAGCGCTTACATTTGATATATGTATCTGTACTTGTGGTTGACATCAGTAGGGATGAAATCATTTCTGCCGACATTCATAGTGGAAATGTATTCTTGCACTCTTCACCGATGTCCAGTGGAGAGAAACAAGTTTCGCAATCCACAGGTACCATGAAGAACAAACTGACTGTATAGGGAACCATGTATCGGTAAAGACACTTTCAAAATCTACACAACTTGAGCAGTGCATGTTAGGCATGATCATCAATTTACAGATGTGCGGACTTCAAAATCCACGGGTATGATGAATAATGTACAGAGGTACATATACGATTTACCGGTCGAGTCGTACAGATTTCACTGTTCTCGGATGTCATGAAATATGGGCAGTCCCTTACAGCGTGCCCTTTAAGACTTTCGATTTCACAGATAGCATGGCTTATACATGGTACGAGCTTCTTGATATGTGGCAAAGGGCCTATTGAGAACATCTCTGGACAGCTCAGTCTTATACAGTTTTCAAACCAGCACGAAGACCACCTGACGTAGGACTCGGATGACGTCATGCCGGCTATTCTCAGCATGTCTCCAACACCACGTCATTACGAAACGGACATCGCATCGGTCCGTTTCACAACTCCTTTACGGGATTTACGGGAGGGAGGGGGGGGGGGAGAGGGGGGTGTAGATGAGTGTACCAGCCTCTGGTTTTGCCTAGATGTTTCGTTGTCGGTCGTGTTTTTTTTTGTTGTTCGCTTTGTGTACTTTTGATTTGGTTGTTGTGGACGTTATCCATTACATTTGCATTGAATCGCTTACGCTGCCTCCATTGTTGTTGCGCCAGTGTTTTGATGACGAGAATGGAAAGGGACCCCTCTCTCTCTCTCTCTCTCTCTCTCTCTCTCTCTCTCTCTCTCTCTCTCTCTCTCTCGTCCCTTCTCCCCTCTTTCTCTCTCTCTCTCTCTCTCTCTCTCTCTCTCTCTCTCTCTGTTCACATGAATCGACTTGTAGTGTTGGCAAAAGAACGAGTGCGTAAACATTCTTTAACATATGCGTTTAATGTAAAACCTTGACGGCTACTACACTCCCCCTTTCCTGCTTCCCTATCCCCCAATGCATTCCAGTCAATGACCGGAATGTATCGATTACCATTGAAGACTTGGTGACTTCACAGGCGAAACGGATCAGATGTGGGTCAAAGTAAACAGACCGCAAGGGAAGATGAACTGTAATCTTG
Source organism: Conus canariensis (assembly GCA_033310375.1). Taxonomy (NCBI): domain Eukaryota; kingdom Metazoa; phylum Mollusca; class Gastropoda; order Neogastropoda; family Conidae; genus Conus; species Conus canariensis. The sequence continues at coordinate 8,817,771 of CM065731.1, forward strand.
GATTCAATGGATATATATATATATATATATACACTACTCAAAACAATTGAAGTACCACTTAGGAAAACTGCTGTCATTCGAAAGAAAACAAAGCTGAACATAATTTAATGATTGAATATTTTATTTTTATTATTCCTCAATCCATTCAAATTTATTCAAACACCGTGACAAAAAATTTTCTTTGTTTTACACTTGATTAAAGAGGCATACCCCCAAAATGAAAAGTAACAAGAGTCTATGGTAGATGTCATGATGTTAATAACGGGTATGACCACCGTTCGCGTTCAAACAAGCGTCACATCGACGTCTCATGGAGTGCACCAGGCGGCGGAGAGTGTCCTGGGGGATCACCTGCCACTCCTGCTCCAGCAACTGAAACAGCTGGTCCACGGTGTCTGCTGGAGGGTTGTGGGCCCGCACTCGCCTCCCCAGCACGTCCCACAGATGCTCTATGGGGTTCAAATCTGGTGACCTGGCAGGCCAGTCCATTCTTGTCACCTGCTGCCCTTGTAGGAACTGATTCACGATGGCGGCGCGGTGGCACGGCGCGTTGTCCGTCCGGAACTGGGCGCCCTGGCCAACTGCCCTCAGGGCGGGCATCACAAGGGGGCGGATGATGGTGTCGCGGTAGGTGGCACCGGTCAGGCGGCCTTCAACACGGTGTAGGGGGGTCCTGTGACGTAGGCTGAACCCACCCCACACCATCACGGACCCACCTCCATAGCGGTCATGCTCCCTGACGGCAGCGTCAACGTAGCGTTCTCCAGGACGTCGCCAGACGCGAACCCGCCCGTCGTTGAACCTGAGGGTGAACCTTGACTCGTCTGTGAAGAGTACTGTTGCCCATTCAGCTCTTGTCCACCTTCTATGACATGCTGCCCAGGCCCGACGATGAGCTCGATGCGCTGGGGTCAGTATTGATCTCACTGCTGGGGACCTTGACCTCAAGTTGGCGTCGTGGAGCCGGTTCCGAACTGTCTGGGTACTGACGTTGACGTTGCTGGCTTGTCGTAGCTGGTCTCGGAGTACTGTGGCACTGGCTGAACGGTCTCTCAGACAAGCGATAACAATGAACCGATCCTGCTGTCTGGAGGTGCTTCTCGTCCGTCCACGTCCCTGCTGTTCTTCAACACTTCCAGTGTTAAGCCAACGGTCTCTGAGCCTCAGAATGACTGGGTGACTCACTCCAAGCCGTCGACCAATCTCCCTCAAGCCAATACCTTCTTGGTACCATGCTATCGCTCTTCCTCTGTCGGTGTTGCTTAGTCGTTGTCTCGCAGGCATGGTTAAATCTTCCTAAATTTCGCGACTTTTTATACCCGTCAAATGTGCTAACTGAATGCAATTCTGCTCAGAAAAGACCTTGCTTTCACGTGCATCACTTTTTTTTTTCTTGCTGTGTCTGTGTCAAAATCTGGGAGCGACACAAGTTCGATAATTTCTCGGGATTTTTTTGCCTCAGATGCGACGCGGTAGATAACTGCTGACCGACTTTAACATAACAAAAATGCACGAGGAGTAGTATTTGAGAACCGGGTAAGCTTATCCAGCAGAGTTTATTCAATTATCAATATTAATTGGTTTATCAGAGCTTTTTAAAAATTGCATACAAAAATTAGGGGTGGTACTTCAATTGTTTTTAGTTATATAATATATATATATATATATATATATATAGATGGATGGATGGATAGATAGATATGATCCATTGAATCGTTCCAATATGATGGATGTTGGTGGGCTGCAATTTTCCACGTCCCGCCCGAAAAACGCGAAAATGACTTACCAACCGCCGTGGGCGCCTAGTTAGCATACCGGATTCCGAGACGGGAGGTTGTGTGTTCGATTCCCACGGGAGCCATTACCTCAGAACCATCGAGCCCTGAGCAGCTCCAACAAAATCGGTCAACGAAAACCCAGTTAGGACTCCATGCGTACAACAACCGTGGTCGCATTATACATAGCGGGTACTATCCGTGTCTGAAACGCGGTGTGGGCATGGAGACATCTGTGTCATACTCAGGAATTTCAATCACAAAACGCGCTCGCGTAAATACATTAACGTTCACAGTGATATGTGGACATACGTGAAACGAATATGGTTACAAGTCAAGGTATGGGCTAAACTGGGCGGGATGGAACTTCAAAGTTGAGTTTCATCCAATTAAACAGACGCGAACCTGGGAGCTCTCAAAATTTTCTTGACCGACACCTCGGGTGTGTGTATCTCTCGGGCCTGGTTGACACCGGGGTATCATGAAAGTAAGCGTGGAGTAGATCGCTATTAATTCAGTCTCGGACCAGAATGGAAATCAACGGGATCATTTTCATCATTTCGATTAATCAACATAGTCTCCTCCTGTGGCCCTCGTTGCTCTGTTATCATGGCGTTCTCGATGTCGATTCCCTCAACACATGTGTATCATTCGTGTTCAAGTCGCCGGTATTGGCGAGTTCATGCAGACCGTCGTTGGACGTGGTGGCGCCCTTCAGGGAGGGGGGGGGGGTCCACTCACGCTGGCTCTGTGCCTAGGCAATCATTGTCATCAGTAAGGGAGGCGGGGGGGGTGTATTAGGAAGTCTATTGCGTATTTTGAATCGAACACATCAGGGTACACCACCGAACTGATCTGGTAACAGTGCAGCGTCTCCGTTTGATGGGTTGCCTCATGACAACTTGACATTGACCGCCCCCTTCAATTGCCGGTTCCGGGGCTGAAGCGGGACCATCCAGGGCGTGGCTGTGGATGGGAAACCAAGAATAAGTGGTGTGGTGTTAATGCCACTGAACGGGCCTTGAAAATAATAAGCAAAAGAAACACGGCAATTGTGTATAAATGTGACGGAGGATTTTGTTAGCAACACTGGCATCGCAAGTGTGTACAGAGGGCCATGTGCCACAGCTAGGAAGCACTGCCATGTTACACACTACTTCGGTGAAGATTTCCTTTCTCAACATTCTTAATGGTGCGAACAGGACTTCATACGTACAGAAGTGTGGTTGCTATTCCCAGTACTATGGTGGGTGGTATCGGTGTTTGAAATGCAGAGGGGAATGGAGATAGGTACGCCATACTTAAGAATTTTACTCATGAAACCGCTCGCGTCCATAAATGACATGCACACATAAATAAAACACACATGGTTAACAATACAAAATGTTTTATTAATGAGCAACAAGATGAACACGTAACGATAGCGCCAAAATTTGACCAAACGCCTTTGGGATTTTTCTTAAATGGCCCCCTACCATAACGGTCGAGCAGCAAGGCATAGAATACCGTATCATGAATCTGACAGACTCTTCTATTACCCGAGCAACATGGATATTCAGCAGTTCTACTCAAATTTCGCCCTTAAGGGGTGTCGCACATGGATCGCAGTAAATGCCTCGATGGTTTTCGGTGAAGCTGATCAGTTTTGATATGGAAGAGCACGAGCACCCCTATGGAAGCCTTTTTATCAGAGTGGATGCTTTAGATGATTGTGGCAAGAGCCAGTTCGTTGATGGTTAGAATGAGTACAGCTGCACAAAAAAGACTGGCTTTCCAGTAAACGATGTAAGGCAAAAATCAAATCTGACACATCACGAATAATTCAGTAAGTTGAGGAAAAGACGTTCGAAAATCCAGTGCAAGTCAGGATGTTTTTTTTTTCTTAAACAAGCTCTTTTTCAAAGCTACCTAATTAATATTGGGATTAAGACACTGGCTGAAATGTGCACACGGGCATGATTAACAAATGCATCAGTTTCGTTGTACGTGTACACGGCCCGTTAGTGTTGGACAATTGCTGAACACAGATTCACCAAGCCCGTCCTTCAAACTACCCACAGCTGGAAACCAGTTAAATAGGGCTATACAGCTATACAAAAAAGGACAAAAGATATCGAGACAGCTATGGAAGGAACCCGCCATTAAAGATTGCTACGAGTAAAATGAACTGTCGCTTCAGTGCTGGACCATTTTGGGAAGTGGAAGACAGGAGAAACTGTGGCAGCAAGCGTATCTAGAAAACGCGCATGTTTCGGTGCTAAGAATATGAACTGTTTACCAGTACCCAGCACTTCATGTACTCGACATAATGAGGAATGGAGGTCAACTCTTTACCATAGTGCATTCAATGACGGTTTTTTCTTTTCACACAAGTATAGACTTCATCGTTCACACGCGCATCCATCAGACTGGGCAAAGGCTTTTGGCGAGCTGGAAGCTACCTGCAGTCCATCAGACTGGGCAAAGGCTTTTGGCTAGCTGGAAGCCACCTGCAGTCCATCAGACTGGGCAAAGGCTTTTGGCTAGCTGGAAGCCACCTGCAGTCCATCAGACTGGCAAAGGCTTTTGGCTAGCTGGAAGCCACCTGCAGTCCCATACCGCACGCCGGTAACGAGTGTTGGCAGCAAAAGTGTCCTGGAGTATCACACTGGTCTTCAATCACAGCTTCAACGGTTACGGGGTATTCCGGGTCAAGTAGACAATGATACGAGGTGGGAAGCAGGACCCAATACGAGGTGGAAGCAGGACCCAATAAAAGACAACCATAAGCATGACATTGTTGACACTGTTCTACCTAAAGAGTTTTGTACAGTTCTGTGCGGAAGGGAGTTGTCTAAAATAACCAAAGGGAGGTCGCAGTGAGGAATTATTCAGATCGAGAGGGGAGAGAAGTCTTTCGACTTGTTTATCCACGATTCGCTTTTGTCGGAATCCCGTTCGTTCCTGCATGTCACTTCATCACTTTCAGGCAAAAGTGTTCAGTCGCCTGAGCCGCCCTCAAGTTACTATATTTGTCAGCCTGCTGGTCTGTTTTTCGGCGAGAGCGATTCAGTGTCTGTACGCAACCGTTGCCCGTACGTCAACTGTGGTGTATGTGCTTCAAACATAATTTGACGCTATTGGCGGTGAATTGTGCCAAAGACACCGAGAGATCGCCAACCTGTGAATAGGAAGCAGTGGATCTGATCACTGAAAGTGGTAAAATGCCTCAGACCAGCGCGGTGCAACTCTACCGTGTTGAAGGCAAAGATACTTCATCTCTCTCCACTTGATCGATGAAAATCTACCAAAATGTAACATGCCGCTTTTTGTTTTTAAGTTGCGATGTGGACAATTAGCTAGGTAGGAGGGTGACAGCATAGGCATCGATTGAAGTACTCTTCAGCCAACGTTAAAAGGGGGAAATGGAAATATCAAAGCCACGTAAAATGTACACACGAAATCACTCTCACAATATGGACAGAAACCCCATCGTATACAACATGCCCAGCCAAGTTCACAACACGGGTATCGCTATCAGAATCAGGAATGCTATGGAACTGCAGGCTACTCGGCGATTCCCAAATGGTACCAACAGTTGCTAAAGGCACCTCAGAGACCGGAATGTTTGCATCAGAAGCATTCAAAACGGAAATGAATTTGAAAAACAAAACGTGTTGGGAATAATCATCATGAACAGCATATGACTGTTGGAATGAACGCTTGTCAGGAAACGTGCCTACAATACGCGTATGCGACAAACCCGACGACAATAGTTCAGATGGAATCATCTGCAACACGTTCTAATGGACCACTTGTCACAATGTTCACACCTTCATGTTCAATACCTGTACTGCATGTGTCTCTCCCGTCGAGATCAGACCAAAGAGAACTTGAACATGACACTCGAACCGGAAAGTTGTGAAAGCCAACCAACTATGCAATTCTCTTCAAAGATCAACGTTTAGGAGTGTCAAATTGGCCTTTTTCGTATTTGTTTACCAACAATGAACAAAAAAATTACAATTAAGAAAATAAAAAGATGTTCCATAAAATCTTCTAGATAAGGAATGCTGTAAATGTCCTTTCGTTCAGAATAGTCTGTCACAAAAAAGCATAGACAGCAGTATAGTTTGCCACAGCATATCAAGCAGCCAAGCAGTTCAACAGGAAGGGGACATCACAAACCTTTCATTCAAAGCTATTTATATAAAAAATGTTATCTCCCCTAGTTCATCACACACCGGATTCCATACAGACGTCTCTCTTGGGCTCGTCTGCTTCAGGGCCTGTAAGCAATAAAACGTCAGTCTTACCTTCTCCGATTTCCTCCCTTTACTCCTAGAGCTCGTAAACGTCAGCAAAATAGATCAACGCCATTTGACAGAAACATTGCACAAACTTGTGAATGATGGTATGGTATTCATGAGTGAAAAGAAAAAACCTGTACAAAAAACATGACAGAAGCTATAAGGCATCACGGTACAAACAACACCCTTACACACACAAAAAAACACATACGGCTACAATATTATTTTCTTAACAGAATGGTTCAGGTACAAGCTTTACAACAGGGGCCAGCACCCACAGCTGATATGTCGAATCAGGGGAAGGGGAAGGGAGACAATCCGTGAACATAGTCCGAGCCCAGCACAACTCGGGTTGGATTGTTCCTGGAAGGGGGGGGGGGGGGGGGGCGGGGGGAAAAGGGAGTGCAGTGGGCTGACGAAAGAGGCGGGGGAAACATTCCACTACAGTCAACAAGTCTTCCAGCCGCACACACCTTTAGGACTGGTATCACTGCAGTCTTCACGACTTTTAATGTCGCTCCAATCAATAGTTCATAGCACACCTGACCACCGGAATCAAGTCACGCGCACATCATTCCGGCACTCCTGCAGGTTCCAACAGTCACACGGTGCGTATGTATACACAAGACCTTCCTTCACAGGCAAATGCCAGCTTTCCGTCGGAATCGCCCCCCAAAATCAAGGCAGAAAGACAGAAACGAACCTTCGACCACATCGATTGAAACACTGCTGGAACACCGACTTGAAACAGACCTTCCCATACCATCCACACTTTGCCTGAAACCAGCCACTTTTCTCCCTCCTACACTTCGCCGAGTTGCTCAAATAAGACAACACGTAAACCAAACCTGTTACACAAAACCAAGCAGACAAACCTAAATGGTCCCCCAAATAGTCACCTCACCTAGTTTTATATCACACCTCTCGCGCACACTGTTTGCCACGTTCCTGGCACCAAAACAAAAGAAAAATGAAACAAACTTATCATCAATGTCCATGTTGGTGTATAGCGCTGAGGCCAAAGGTGTGCAATGATCACATTTGGCAGACCATCACATGCTGGTTCGTGTCCATGAATGCACACACTGCCACAGCACAGCAAGCAAACGATGGTCGGTACATCTTACAAACTACTTCAACAGCTGGGAGAAAAAATAAAACGCCAAAGAAAAATGAAAAACGCTATTCGAAAAATCCATATCACATCGCTAATCAAAATGGTATAAGATATTATGTAATAACATACAGTACATGAAACACACCGTTTCTCTCCATACTTACAGCACAGTGTTGTAACGAGAACGCTTTCACAACATGAACTGTTGCATACACCCCCCTGCACCCCCCCCCCCCACCCCCCACCCCCTAATTTTTTTTTTTTTTTAAACAGTGCACCCTCTAGACAGAAAGCCGTGGAGATGGCATATTTGAAAGGCGATTCAGGTGCAGACTTTCATCCACCACGTCGTAGAGGCACTGACATCCGTCCTGATCACTTGGCAGCCAAATGTATACACTAATGGCAACAGAACAGTGCCCAATGGTTGTGTCTGTGAGAGAAACGAGAGGCTAGGTTACTAGACGGAGAGTGAACGCAACCACATAGCAAGGGCAGTAACACATTGCACAGAGAGCGAATACACAAGCACAGCACTGAAAGTGAACACATACACATACAATTGAGATTGAACACATCGATATAACTCTGACAGTGAACGCGTACATATAGCACAGAGAGTGAACACACACACACACACACACACACACACACACACACACACACACACACACACACACACACACACATCGCGTAGAGTGCATACATAAAACACATAGAGTGAACACACAAACATAGCACGGAGAGTCAACACATACACACAGCACAGAGAGAGAAGACACTTCCATGGCACAACGAGTGAAAACATACATATAGCAGGAAGAGTAAACACACTGACATAGCACGGGAGGTGAACAAACCGGCATAGCACAGAGTGAACACACCAGCATGACACAGAGGTGAACACACAGACAGCACAGAAAGTGAACAAAGATAGTAAACAGTGAATACACTACCATAGAACGGGCAGCGCGCGCGCGCAGCACACGCACGCACGCACGCACGCACGCACACACACACACACACACACACACACACACACACACACACACACACACACACACACACAACACAACGCAACAGACATAGCGCAGCTACGGCAGTGGTCTTTTCTCTTTGTCGTTTTGTTCGTCCATGTTGATGTACTTGGCCTGTGAAGGACTTTCAGGTACAAGCGCTACTCTGTGCTGTCGTTAACGCTCGCTCCATTGTTCGGACTGCAGACACCCAAAAGCGACAGGCTATAAACAGGACATAAGCCTCCAAGAGAAGGTTTGAATTTCTACAAGTGCGAATAAAAGATGCCCCAACGCACTAGCTTTACGTGTCAACAAGCGCGAGCATGGTTTTGCAGTACAGTACACGCAGATCATGCACAGCACAGACTGCAAACCAGTATAGGCAGTATGTGCGATGCGTTTTCCATTCGTTGCCGTTAGAAACAGGAGTAAACATTCAGGCAAATGTTCAGCCACATCAAGAACTTTGCTTCGTCTCGGCATCACCAGCATCACCTTGGAGTTTTGACAGAGCAAAGCGTTCTGTGACAAGAACTATCTGGGCTTTTATGGCAGCAAAAAGGTAAGCCAGTACCGGCATACCTCACACTTCAACCTCGTGTACAGTTCACTTTAAAATAACCACGATTCGCTCTTTAAGACTTTGCAATCTGCGCTTCAGGACATTCGCTACATCTACTAGTCACAGAAGTTCGCGCTTTTAAGATACACCTCTTCTGGCTGTGTGGTATCAGGGCTTTCATTCCCGATGCAGATGTGACGAAGATGAGCCAGTCTTCACTCCAAGTCTCCACGACTGACCTCCAACAGGTAAAAGCCTGTTTCATGTCGGCACCATTTTGGAGCAAGAGAACAGCACTGGCCGCAATCCCGCTGCCTGGCACCATTTTGACTACACAAAAAATGAGGGAGAGTGAGGGATGAAAAGTCCGGTGCAACACCAACCTGTCCTTAAGCCTCCGCCTAAAAGGACTTCTACGAGATCAAAAGAAAATGGAAAGCTGAAACATCTCAGTTTCTGATCCAGGTTCTTCGTGCTTTTGATCCGTTTTATATCCGATGTGGACATCTTTCACACTAGGGGGGGTTAACGGAAATCTTTTCTCGCCATCTATCCTTATTGATTATCCAGCCACATCATAATTAGAAAGTTAACATTTTTCACTGCGTCCAACTGCGCCCAAAAGGATGGTACTCTGCCACACCTTCTGCGTGTCTTTTTCCTTATTTTTGTTTTTCCATCGCGCAAGTGTTGTTTAGAAGGTGACTCAAAGATGGCCAAATATGCACACACATCAGGCCAAATCTTTAACAGCTATGTATATTCCATGAATATTGTAAATTATAGGTTTGAAGTATTTGAATACAAAAAACTAAAAAGAGTTGTTGTTGTATTAATAAAGTTTCGTTCTTAAGCATAATTGAAAGGTGTAGTATAAATCGAATCAGTTGGAAATGTTCATTGGGGCCAAACCGAAGGTATACAGAGAGTGGATGGAAGCATGCACCTTTTCTGTCTGCCGTCTTTCCTCCCGGCCTGTCTGTCCCTCTTCCCCATCAGCCAGTACACAGTCAAGCGTCTGCAAGTGAAGGCACCGAGTGAACCTGAACACAAGTGTTCAGTGAGTGAAGGCACATAGAGACTGAAGAGACAGATGCGCGTTTCGATGAGTTAAGGCACAGACATAGAGAACATACAGACACGCTATTGATGGGTAACAGGCACACACACAGCGAGCTCAAAGACACTCTGGGAGCAAAGGTATTGAGGAAATACACACACACAAACACAAACACACACACGCGCGCGCTCACACACACACACGCGCGCGCTCACACACACACACACACACACACACACACACACAACACACACACACACACACACACACACACACACAATTTCTGTAAACGAACACACACACACACACACACACACTGTGTACCCCCCCCCCCAGCACCCATCCCTATCCCTACCTTCTCCCCCCCCCCCCCCCCCCCCCCCCCCCCCCGCCACACACACACTCCCCAATCCCGACCAGTGACCACACTGTCACGCAGCTTGCAGACTGACTCTTAGAACCCAGCACCAGTTCACGCCAATGAACACATAACTCCTCCCAGCGTCGCAATGCCCACGATGAATGAAAAAAAAGCCACAACAACAACAACAACAACACTACCTACCCCTGCCACCGCCAGCGATACAAAACACGATAGGCTCGTTCCAGACAGGCAATAGGCGAGAAAATCACGCGAGTGTGGCGAATGGCGGCGTTTTGTAGCACGCCTTAGGGGCAGGCGGGGCGAGGCATAAACTGTAGATCGCTGGAGTATCTCCTGGCTCGGTTGACCCCACGCCACAGTTAGGATTTAACATCAAATCACTATTATAATCCATGTAGACGTTTTTAGGCCTAGCATCAATGTGAGTCCACGTTTCATATTGAACTGATAATTGATCGAAAAGAACAACCACCCCACCGATCGTTTCATCTATTTTGAGGGACTTCCATCGATGACATCACTTCAAATACCCTTGGTTGATGTCCCATTTCAGGCTGTTGCACTCACCCGTGACCCAATCTTTGCGCCAGCTGGTACCCCCCCAAACAGTCCCATTCCTTTGATTTTAATCTGTCCGCTTGGAACCACCTGGCGTGTCCCTTGATGGCCATATAAAAGAAAAGGAGGAGAATCAACTTTCAGACATAATACCAAGAAAAGAAAAAAAAACTCAAAACAATGTAATTGTGCCAGACTATAAAATACCCGACTCCTTAAACAAGGTCTTGGCGCATGAATTTTTGGTGTGCAGCCTGTTGCACGCAGAGAAAATGGCCGACAGTGGCAACGTCCTCTGATTCGTGCTTGAAACGATGAGAATTCACAGCCTCCAGCAGCCAAAAGATCCTAAAGAGTGGTATGTCTCCATCTGATGCCAAAATAGCACAGAAACAATAAGCTGTGTCTCCCTGACGAGTGTGAATCAGCGGACGAAAGGCCTCGGAGCAGGCGATATGAATGGATCTGTCATCAAGGTGGACTACAATGGTCCCCAGATGCTGCTAGTGAAAGATTTTATATTCGTAATATTTTCCCCTGATCTTTTATTTTCTTTCTGCCCCCGCCGACCCCTCCCCATCCTATGTTTGCCCTGTTTCTTTTTGACTGTATGCACAAGTCGTTAATGTAATGACAGAGGAATTGTTTGCATGCACTTGTTTCGCGCCACTACTCAATTGTTCATCATAACGAAAGAGCCAAGTTGCTATTGAAAAGAATTTGCCTGGCGCCCTTTCATTCGCTCATCCCGTCTTTCGCTTCTCTCGCCGCAAGTAAACGCGAGCTACTCGCCATTTCTCGCTTCTGTGAAACACGCCTCATGTGTCACTAACAATCGACACACGTGCCTATCTCTGTCACCGCAATCTATTCAGTAATAATGGCATATGTATGATTATTGTAAATGTTGAAATATATAAACAATCATAGGCCGTTGCAGTGGGAAATAAGCAGGTACATACAAAGTCTAATATGAACGTTATTAATGATTTTCTACAACAAGCAAAATCATCAAAAATTATTCTCCATCCATACTAACATCCGCGATAATGAGTACAAATGAAATGATGCGTGACATTATGCGACGCTGTATCACCAAGCCATTGTGAACAAAAACTTTTTTTCTTACAGTTTTCATGTTTGTAACAGTTTCTTCCCCTCGTTCAAACAAATAAACCACAAAAATGTAAGACAATGTAAAATCTTTTCGAATGAAATGAAAAAGAAAATTAAAAAATAAAACAATGAAAAAGAAAAATGATTTAAACCAACACAGTGATTGCCTCCTGATCAGAATTGCAACAATCATTTCATTTTCCTTCAACTGCACATCTTTCTCCCTCTCACTACCTGCTCAACAACTGTTCACTTGTCCCTTACTACAAGGCATGATAGAATAACTCATACACTGCTCAAAAGGCACATAGTGATTGGTGAAGGCGGCCAAATGCTATATCAATGATCGATGACGACAGTGATTAGCAAAAGGATGTGCGGTGATGTTGTAAGGCACTCTCACAGGGAATCAGATCATTCAGCATGCTGGCGAAGCCGGTCAAAGCTTGATGACCTGTGAACACTGGGTGTTGAAAACAATGTGACCAGTAGCAGTAGGGTCGGAAAGAAACCAGCAGAGAAAGAAATTCAAAAAATAAAACAACATTCCCTCAATCTCAAAACATTGGCAACTGTCATCTCTTGCCCCGCTCCAAAGAGGAGAAACGTCTGGTCCTTTGAGGGGCGTAATGGAACGGTTGTTTCAGGAATGGTAATCTGAAAATTCCCATGGCACAGTTGCATACCGTAGTCCCGCCATCACGGACACAGTGCTGTATGAGACAGCTGCCTGCGTCGTCCTTTGTGTCCAAACTACACACCTGACCACAGCTCACACAAGGGAGGGAGGGAGGGAGGGAGGGAGGGAGGGGGGGGGCAAGGCTTAGGATCACTGGGACGAAAGAATGAGGGGGAGGCTGGGGGTAAAAGTCACAAAGCTTTGTGACGACAAACCACAACGAAACTCATGCGAGTCAACAAGCAAAAGACAACCATACAACGCAACAACAAAAAAAAAACATTAGAGATTGTTTTTTTCAAAATCCATATCTTTTTTAACTCCTCTCAACAGTATCTATCCAGTCATGCCCCTTTTTTCGTACACAAACCGCGGGGCGACGTTTTCGCCTTGGCGTCCCCAAAGTGTTCGGAGACGAAGATCAGGCAGGCTTCAATCAGCTGGCAGGAGGAGAGAGGAGAGGAAGGGGGTGTGGGGAGGGGGAAGGCATTATCATCATCATCATCATCATCATCATCACGAGCCGGGCCTTTCCGGAAGAAGGAGCAGTAGGTAGGAGGCATCCACGTGGTCGTGCTGGGTTGAGGCGTTCAGGAGGCGGCGGCCACGGCCCATTCCTCTTTGCACAGCCCTTCCTTGCAGGCCTGGCACAGCTCGGCGTTGTGCTGGTTGCGGGGCTTCCCCTGGCGCCGGTCGATCCTCAGCGGGGGCCGCACGAAGCCGTAGTACACCTGACCCACCCGGTTGTACACGTTGCCCACCACCTGCACACACACACACACACACACACACACACACACACACACACACACACACACGGGCGCGCGCGCGCGCGCACGCACGCACGCACGCACGCACGCACGCACGCACACACACACACACACACACACACACACACACACACACACACACACACACACCACCATCAGCCCCCTGGGATGAGGAACGTGACACAGGGCAAACCACACATCTACCAAAAGTCAAAGAGATCTGGAGCTCGGGTTGGGACACCCCAGCAAACGACAGTCTGAGGTCACGCACCACTCAACGACAGTAGAGGTCACAAACATGAGAAATAAGACCCACCACTCAACATAAGTCTGAGGTCACGAACATGAGAAATAAGACCCACCCCTCAACGACGGTAGAGATCACGAACATGTGAAATAAGACCCATCACTCAACGAAAGTAGAGGTCACGAACATGTGAAATAAGACCCACCACTCAACGAAAGTAGAGGTCACGAACATGACAAATACGACCCACCACTCCACGACAGTGAAGATCACGAACATGAGGAATAAGACCCATCAGTCAACGACAGTAGAGGTCACGAACATGAGAAATAAGACCCACCACTCAATGACAGTCTGAGGTCACGAACATGAGAAATAAGACCCACCACTCAATGACAGTCTGAAGTCACGAACATGCGAAATATGACCCATCAGTCAACGACAGTACAGGTCACGAACATGAGAAATAAGACCCACCACTCAATGACAGTCTGAGGTCACGAACATGAGAAATAAGACCCACCACTCAACGACAGTCTGAGGTCACGAACATGAGAAATAAGACCCACCAGTCAACGACAGTAGAGGTCACGAACATGAGAAATAAGACCCACCACTCAACGACAGTAGAGGTCACGAACCTGAGAAATAAGACTCACCACTCAACGAAAATACAGGTCACGAACATCAGATATACGACCCTCCAGTCAACGACAGTAGAGGTCACGAAGGTGAGAAATAAGACCCACCCCTCAACGACAGTACAGGTCACGAACGTGAGAAATACGACCCACCAGTCAACGGCAGTAGAGGTCACGAACATGAGAAATAAGACCCACTAGTTAACAAACCGGACAGGTTAAAAAAACAAAAACTGGAACACACCAATCAATGATAACAGAGATTAGGTACAAGACAGGATACTCCAGCTAACAATGGTACAGATTAGAAACGTGAATTGAAACACATCGGTCAAAAACTGTCGAGGAACATGACGTTAGGATACACCCGCCGACGACAGTAGAGATTAGGAACATGGAATATGATGCATTAGTTAACAACGATGGAAAACAGGAACATAATTAGACCGCACCAGTCAGATACAGTAGAGGTTAGGAACATGAAATAGGACACACCTGTCAACCGCAGTAGAGGTTAGGACATTAAAAAGGACGCACCTTAACAACAGTATAGGTAAGGGACATGGGATAGGACACACCTGTCAACAGCAGTGGAGATTAGGGACATGAAATAGGACACACCTGTCAACAACAGAAGAGGTTAGGGACATGAAAAAGGACTGTCAACAACAGTAGAGGTTAGGAACATGAAATAAGACACATCTGTCAACAACAGTAGAGGTTAGAAACACAAAATAGGATACACTTGTCAACAGCAGCAGAGGTTAGGGACATGAAAGAGGACATACCTGTCAACAACAGTAGAGGTTAGGGATATGAAATAGGACACACCGGTCAACAACAGTAGAGGTTAGGGACATGAAATAGGACACACCTGTCAACAACAGTAAAGGTTAGGAATATGACACAAGACACACCCGTCAACAACAGCAAAGGTTAGGAATATGACACAAGACACACCCGTCAACAACAGTAAAGGTTAGGAATATGACACAAGACACACACCGTCAACAACAGTAAAGGTTAGGAATATGACACAAGACACGCCCGTCAACAACAGTAGACGCCGGGAACGTGATTAGACCATACCAGTCACAGTTGAGATCAGGAACATTGACCTTTTCACCACAACCATCCACCTCTACCCTCCTGCTCCTCAAACCCGAGATCCCCGGGCTCCCTGGCTTACCTTGACCACCTCCTCAGGGTACCACATGGCGTGCTCAAACTTGCCGTTGTTGCACTTCTGGCACTGCTGGCCGTACAGCTTGAAGAGGACGTAGCCGGCATTGGTGGCGAAGTTGAGATGGAACCAGAAGATGACCCGGCCCTTCATGGAGGTCCATCCATGGCCACAGTCCTGCACAGGACACAAGAGGGCATTGAGGGGTCATCGAGGGGTCACTGAGGGGACATTGAGGCGGGCATTGACGGGACATTGACGGGATACTGAGGGGATATTTTGAGGACATTGAGAGGGCACTGACGGGACATTGAGGGGTCTTTGAGGGGGCATTGACGGGACATTGAGGGACACTAAGGGGACATTGAGAGGGCATTGAGTGGTCTTTGAGGGAGCACTGAGGGGACATTGAGGGGGATATTGAGGGAACATTAAGGGGAAAATTGAGAACACATTGAGAAGGCATTGAGGGAACATTGAGAAAGCAATGAGGGGACGCTAAAGGGGCACTGAAGAGACATTGACGACAGATTGAAGGCACACTGAGGGGACATCGGGGGGGGGGTTCTTCAGCGTCAGGTCGGTAGTTATTGCCCGTGTGTGTGTGTGTGTGTGTGTGTGTGTGTGTGTGTGTGTTGTGTGTGTGTTTCTTTTTT
>CM065731.1:8836327-8838827 GCA_033310375.1 Conus canariensis
ATCTCCTCCTCCTCCCCCTCCTCTCCCCCATATCCTTCTCCTCCCCCCCCCCCTCACCCCCTTCACGAGCAAACATGATGACCATAGCAAACAAAAGAGAGTGGACCTCTGCTAGAACCACTTGTCTCCACACCTAAGCCACGTGAGTACTACTGACCACACTTCTCGCCACCACTGGACAGACGACTTGGTCACTACACATAAGCGCCATTCACCATTCCCAGTACATTGGCCACGGCAACGTGGGTCAGTCCGCGTAAGCACTATCCATCCAATCTCTTCCCGAGTCCTGGCTGACGCAAGATCACGTTGTCCTAGTGCTGTCAAACTTCCCGTGACGTCACTTCCGTATTAAGTATCCGGGTACTGGTGAAATCCCTTGAGTAAATCCTTGTGTGGACTGTCACCAACTTGAGCTATTCATTCCCGTTGACAGGCATACCTCTGGCATGATCATTTCCTTTTAATACATCTTTTCACTCATTGTTTCTTACTAAAAGTTTCACCTTTAAAGTGATGGGGGGTGGGGGGGGGGGGGTAGGTACAAGAATAGATCAGTGATAACTTAGCAGAAGGAGGAGGAGAAGGAGAGGGAGGAGAAGGAGGAGGAGGACAGAAAAAAAACAGACATTGGAATTCCATGTGATTCGTTCGTAGTGTAATCAATGAGTAGTGCGGTAGTAGTAGTAGCAGCAGCAGCAGCAGTAACAGTAGAAGCAGAGCAGTAGCAGTAGTAGTACAAATAGTAGTAGTAGTAGTTGTTGTTGTTGTGCATAATGGTTTTAACAGTACTAGTAGTAGTAGAGTGTTTTATTTTAATTGTTCGTTTTTAAATCAAGTGTAAACAAATAAGGGAAATGCCTGATGTCCTTTGTGAGGCCCAGTTTATCTCCTCTCAGGGTGTCAATAAATTAATTACTTTGCTATAAATCTAATGTATATCAATCACACACACACACACACACACACACACACACACACAGATATTGTGTTCATGACAGTTGTTTTTTCGGAGGACAGGACTTTATTTTCCTACAGAATGACAGCGCCGGAAAGATTCGTGTACTTGATAGGGATGTGATTTTTAAACTAAACTAAAATTTTGGAGGGGTGTAATTTTAAAACTGCATCAAAATTTGCCGGGTCTGTATCTGCAAGTAATTCATCGTTGAAGTCGCTAGAAGCAAAGCCGACACTTCCCAGCATCATCCGTTTGCAAACAAATCAAATGGGTGAGGCTGCTTCATATGTTGCGCCCAGTTTAAGGAAGTTAGTGATTCTTCGTTCTCCGTTTTCATTGTCTTGAATGCTGTTTGCCTGAATAAGACCAAAAAGGTACAAAAGCGTCGTGTTTTTGTCTTGTAATTTGTCTCTTTCGTTCGGTGGAATAGTAATTTTCATTTGAAGTCGGAGAGGGTAAGTAACTTTCATGTGTGCACGCATGGCGTTTGAATTACGTCCCTTTTTCGTATGTTGTTTTTATGTCACGAGTTCAACGGATTGTGACCTGCTTGCACGCAACTTCAAGCACTAGTCTCTCTCGTCTGCAGCTCCGTGCGTGTCCAGTCTGGTCGTTTAGTCGCTAAAAGTCCCCGTCACTCTCGCAATGTTCCGATCGTCGATAAGCTCATCGTGACAAGAAAATGTACCTTATCAAATATCCGGTTTCCGATTCCCGATAGTCCCTGTGCCGGGAATTCCAAGGACTTGACTGGGGAGTCGAGAGCAGGTCGCTTAAGCTGTGAGTTCATCGCGCCTAAACTCAGTGAAGTCGACGGGAAACAATCCATTGAAGGAGACCCCAGTCCCGCCCCCCCCCCCCCCCCCCCAACACACACACACACAACACACACGCACACACACACACACACACACACAACACAACACACACACACACACACACACACACACACACCACCACGCACCACCACACACACAACACACACACACACACACACACACACACACAACACACACACGCACACACACACACACAACACACACACACACAACACACACGCACCACACACCACACACACACACACACACACACACACACACACCCCCACACACACACACCTGTCACAATCCCCCACCCCCCCCACCCCCCACACAACACACACACACTTCCACCCCACTCCCCCCCACACCCTCCCCCACCCCACTCCCCCTCCCCACCCCCCCCCCCCCCCATCCCCTCCCCCCCTCACGATCTTCCGTGTTGGCGCATAGACTAAGCTGTTTGTACTGTATAGTAAGTAGTCATGGGGGGGGGGGGGCACGAGGGAAGGGAAGGGGAAGGGGGGGGGGAGCACGAGGGAGGGAAGGAGGGCGGCTTACTTTCCCATAACCATGCATCAACGGTCTTCTGGAAAGTTAAACATTGAGAGGGGGCAGCAGTCTAACACAATGACCTTCCTCCCAATCCCCTGTCCACTTCACTCCTCCACCCGTCTCCCTTCATCCTCCACCCCTCCCCTTCTCCAATAGACGTGAAGAT
>CM065731.1:8846327-8848827 GCA_033310375.1 Conus canariensis
CTTCTTCTTCTTCTTCTTCTTCTTCTTCTTCTTCTTCTTCTTCTTCTTCTTCTTCTTCTTCTTTTGTTGTTGCTTCTTCTCTTCTTCTTTTCTTCTTCTCCTCCTCCTCCTTCTTCTTCTCTTCTTCTTCTTCTTCTTCTTCTTCTTCTTCTTCTTCTTCTTCTTCTTCTTTTCTCTTGCTGTTGCTTCTATTTCTTCTTGTTCTTGTTCTTGTTCTTCTTCTTCTTCTTCTTTCTTTCTTTCTTTCTTTCTTTCTTTCTCTCTTCTTTTCTTCTCCATTACAGCCTTGGAGAGTCATTGCAGTATCACACTGAGGAATACTTTACCAGGTTTTTCTTTTTCAGTCCTGAAGGTCGTGTGCTAAGGCCTGGATCTCTGCAGATACTTTCTCTGTCCTGTGGTTCGTAATGTGGCTCGCCCCAATTTCTCATATTTCCCTTCCGTCTCCCTCTCTCAGCAGTTCCCTGGACGGTTGATTCAGCAAGGCCACATGATCTTGTCACATGGTCATGCATATGTAAGTTTTCACTTCTCAGAATGATGTCGGATCATCTCATGCTTGATGGATACACGCACTTGCTCGTTGGTGCAAATGATTATGGTAACATCTCATTTCTTAGCTGGGATTCTGCATTTCAGATCCACCGTGAGAGTTTATATTTCTCACATGTATATACAGGAAGATGGAGTATACCAGTGCGTGCAGGAGCCGGCCCAATTTTGTGTTTCTTAGAGATGAGTTTGTCCTTTCACTGTCCAGACTCTCTGACGAAAACATTGTGGCAGTCAGTAGTAGTAGTAGTGCAGCAGCAGCAGTAAAGATGCTTATATAGCACTGACTCTCGGTTTGAAACCAAGCTCTAAGCGCTTTACTCAACACACTTCCCTTAGCACAACGGGCTGCCTACTTGGGTAGAGCCGACTGAAGAGCTGCCTGCTGAAGCTACATTCAGTCGTTTGTGGGTCATTCGGTTTGTCATTCAATTACTTTTATCTTTTCTCATCTTTTCTTTCTTTCGGGATATGCTATGTGTAAACGTGTCATCCATACCAACGCCCAAACTGGCCTTCTGTTTCAAAGTTTTTGAAGGGGTTTCA
Organism: Conus canariensis; assembly: GCA_033310375.1. Lineage (NCBI taxonomy): Eukaryota > Metazoa > Mollusca > Gastropoda > Neogastropoda > Conidae > Conus > Conus canariensis. Next base: position 8,847,426 of record CM065731.1, read on the forward strand.
CGTGTGTGCAAGATGTTATACATGTGTGCACACACGGAACTCACGGAAGTCTCATTCGAAGGACTTTTGGGAAATGGAGGCAGAACCAATGTCAATTTCGAGGGAAAAATCAAATCCTCCCGCACCTACACGCCCCAGCGGAGATTCGAACTCGCAACCTAAGCATCATGACAATCACGAGTCCGACGCTCTACCAAAAGTGAGTTATTTCGAAACTCTGTGTGTCGGGCTTCATGATTCACCGGTTCCTTTAAACTTCTTCCCAGCTGTGATTGGTATCTAATAGAAACGCCTTTCACCTGGCGCAGGCACTAATTTTGTTCAGTCAATGCACTGAGCTCGCATTCACACAAGTTGTTACTTCCCTTCCCCCTGCTGATGTGGTATCCTGTTGCTGCGTGTCTTTGTGTGTTGTCGTTCTGGTGTGTGGTGTCATCGTTGTAGAGTCAGATAGGTCTCCTGTACCCCTTCCTCTACGAGAGCGATTCCTGTTTGTCATAGCTGAACCTGAATTAACGGAGCTTCTCTCCTCTCTCTCTCTCTCTCTCTCTCTCTCTCTCTCTCTCTCTCTCTCTCTCTCTCTCTCTCTCAGAGGAATGGGGAAGTCAACCATCATATATGGACGTATTATGGTTGTGTGTGTGGGGGGGGGGGGGGGGGGGGGGTGGCTGGGTGGCTGGGTGGGTGCGCGCGCGCGCGTGTTTGCAGAGTATGTGTTTACGTATATGTGTACTTGCATGCACCCTTAAATGTGTGTGTGTGTGTGTGTGTGTGTGTGTGTGTGTGTGTGTGTGTGTGTGTGTGTGTGTGTGTGTGTGTGTGTGTGCGTGCGTGCGTGCGTGCGTGCGCGCGGGCGCATATCTTTGTATAAGGCCCGCGATGACACAAAAACTGGATGAGCGGTAGTTAAAGTGGCCTTTTAATGGCCACAATGATGTAGAAACCGACCCTCACTTCGCCTTCCATCCCAAAAGAAGGTAAGCAAAAAAAAAAAAAAACTGTGACAAAATCGACTCAGCATTTAAGAAGAAGAAAAAAAAAAAAGCGGAGAGACCCAGTAGAAGGAAGACATAAACCCAAAAGACCTAAACCACGGCTTCCCTCCTCTCCCTCACCTTCTCCCTCTCCCCCCCCCCCCCCCCCCCCCCCCACCTCCAACCTGTTTTCTCATCTCTTCCCTCCTAGGTCCCTGCTCCCATCCTCCAACTCCCCATCCCACCCCTTCCACCTTACACACTACTCTCACCCTCACCTCTTCATCCTCTCATATCGGCTCCCCCCCCCCCACATACCCCCCTCCCCCCACCCCCATCCCACCCCACCCCCTCACTCCCGTCAGCCCCTTGAAAGAGCCGCTGGCGAGCCGTTCACTTTAATAGCCCACCCGGACCCCGACTATGAC
>CM065731.1:8853827-8856327 GCA_033310375.1 Conus canariensis
AAGGGGAGATAGAACCGGGGAGGGAGCGAAAAGCAGGTGAAAGAGGGTTGACGGGGAGTGGGTGGGGTGGGGGTGGAGGGGTTGGGGGAGTGGGAGTTGAGGGGGGGGGGGGTAGAGAGAGAGAGAGAACTGGTCGATTACCTACGACGGACTAACTACTTCGCTGTGAAACAGACGCCAGTTCAGCGCCCATATTCTTTTTTTTATTTTTTTATCGTAAAAACTTCCAAATAGAAGTGCCCAGAATAAATCTTCTCTCCCTTGAAAGAGCTGTGGCTCTGACACGGTTTTGTTTTGTTTTGTTTTGTTTTGGTTTTGTTTGTACTGAAACATACTACCTTTAATAATATAAAAAAAAATGTCACCTAATTTTCAGACCTTGTTTTCAGGAATATTCTACTCTTTGTTCTAGTTCTCCCTTCCAACAAACATACCTCGTCGTAAAAGACATCTTTTAACTGGAACGTATGTGGACTTTGTCAGTTTATACTTACCCCCTATCAACGATTCCCTCCTGGAAGATGTGTATCTTTGTCAGTTTATACTTACCCCCTATCAACGATTCCCTCCTGAAAGATGTGTATCTCTGTCATGGCCCACACTAGAGATTTGTCTCCCATTTCAGACCCCATCCCGTGTAAGAGTTTTATTTGTGCAACGTTTTGGTCTTCGACTATATCAGGACTTACCTCCCATCCAGGATTCTCTCCCTTTGAAACGTGCATTTCTGGAACATTTGAGTCTTCGACCTGACTACAATGACGTCCAAACAAAAACCTCCCCCCCCCTCCCCCACCCCTTCCTTCCCCCTTTAAATGCTTATTTTTGTGGAAAATATTTGCCTTTGTCTCCATCTGACTGACGTTCCAAAAAGACCCGTGTTCTCTCCTTAGAGACCTTTTTTTTTTTTTTTTTTTTTGCAAAATGTCGGCTTTTGTGAAACACTGAGCGTTAACAAATATTCCACTCCACCCCCCCCCCCCCCTCCCCCCACTCCATTTAAAGGCTTATTTTTGGAATTTATTTCTACCTTTGTGTGTTTATACAGGAAAGACCTCCTCACATAGGAATACCCCCCCTCCCTCCCCCTCCTTTCTTAAAGACACTTTTTGGAACATGTTTATCTCTATCTACATTAATTTGGGCTTTCGATGAATCTCCTCCCTTTACTGTCTTACCTTGGAGAAAGATGTTTATCTTTTGTCAATAAAACCGAGGGAAAGACAGTAGGAAATATTGGGACACACGTATAAAAATATACAGAAAACGTGGGTTAAAAGTACAAAAAAAAATATAGACCGAATTATGTACAAGAATGTGGGATAAAGCTGGGCAAATGGAGGGAAACGTGTATAATGTGGGTATGTACCCAAAAAAAAGTGAGGGATAAAATGTAGGAAATACAGGAAAAATCTGGAGCACAAATAGGGAAAATACAATATAACAGTATGAACAAGTAAGAGAAAAGTACGAAATTATAGGAAGAAGTGGCATGGAAATTTTTAAAAAAAAACTTGAAAACACATGGGACAAAAGTTGTTAAAGTAGAGAAACACTGGCATCAAAATAAGAACTTGTTGAAGACAGTCAGACAAAATAATAAACTGTAAAGCCACAGTAAGAAAATGTGAGAGAGAAGGACACTGGATAAAATAGTCAGGAAAGGGGAATAAATCAGGAAATGACAGGAAACATTATCAGCAAAAGGTGGGAGAAAGATAGGAAATTGTATGAAAGAGTAGGAAAGTATGAGGGATATTTTAGAGTATAGTTCCAGATAGACGATATGAAATGAAAATAGAAAATTGTGAGAAAATAGAAGAAAAGAATGAAATGGTAGGAAAACAGTAGGAAATTCAAGAGTGAAAGAAGGAAAATATGGAAACGGATATTTTTTAATGCAAAATATAGGCAGGCATTCAAAGAAAACAGTAGACAACTGGAATAAAAGTAGAAATCAGGAGGAAACGGTAGGAAAGTGGAATAGAGGCAGGAATTTAATGGAAACAGCAGGACACAGTGGGGTAAAGCGCCGGAATAGCTCGGTTGGTAGAGCGCCGGACTCGTACTCTTGGTGATCCTGGGTTGCGGGTTCGAATCTCCGCCGGATTGTTTCGGTACAGGGGGACTTTTCCTCGGAGTTAACATTCGTTCTAACTCCATTTCCCAAATAGTCCTTCGAACGAGACTATAAACCGAGGTCCTGTGTGTGAACGCACGCATAACATCTTGCACACACGTAAAATCCCATCACCAACTTTCGGAAGAGAAGGCCAGTTTGGCCGTTGGTATGGATGACACGTTACACACAGCATGCACTCTGCGTAAAAAATCGAAAGAACGAAAGGGTTGTTAAAGTGAATGAAAGATATTGACTGGATGACACGGGAAACGACTGAACGAAGCGCCGGCAGGCAGCTCTTCAGTCGGCTCTACCCAGGTAGGCAGCCCGTTGTGCTAACGAAAATGCGGAATGCAAAGAAGCGCTTAGAGCTTGGTC
>CM065731.1:8863827-8876327 GCA_033310375.1 Conus canariensis
TATTCCGTTAGTTCTTCTATAGAGACATTATATAGTCTGTACTTATTCCGTTAGTTCTTCTATAGAGACATTATATAGTCTGTACGTTATTCCGTTAGTTCTTCTATAGAGACATTATATAGTCTGTACGTTATTCCGTTAGTTCTTCTATAGAGACATTATATAGTCTGTACGTTATTCCGTTAGTTCTTCTATAGAGACATTATATACATTCTGTAATTATCCGTCATTTTGTACAAGAATATTCTGTCGTATACTTCCGTCTGATTATATTGTGTACACAAACTTTCCTTCTGCAGAGAACATTTCTTCTGTCGACATATTTTCTGACAGACAAGTTTCATTCCATACAGACAATATTCCTTTTGTGCAGACAACATTCCTTCTGTGCAGACAACATTCCTTTTGTGCATACAGCATTCCTTCTGTGCAGACATTATTTCTTCTGAACAGACAACTTTCATTCCATACAGACAATATTCCTTTTGTGCAGACAACATTCCTTCTGTACAGACAACATTTCTTCTGTACTGACAACGGTCTTTCTGTGAAGTCAACACTCCTTCTGCACATACAACATTCCTTCTGTATAGACAATATTCCTTCTTTATAGACAACATTCCTTCTGTCCTGACAATATTTCTGCTTTGGAGACAGAAATACTTCTGTGCAGACAACATTCTTTCTGTGCAGACAACATTCCTTCTGTGCAGACAACATTCCTTCTGTGCAGACAACATTCCTTCTGTGCAGACAATTTCCTTCTGTGACAGACCGCAATTCCTTCAGTGCAGACACAATTCCTTCTGTGCAGACAACATTCCTTCTGTGCAGACAATATTCCTTCTGTGCAGACAGCATTCCTTCTGTGCAGACAATATTCCTTCTGTGCAGACAGCATTCCTTCTGTGCAGACAACATTCCTTCTGTGCAGACAGCATTCCTTCTGTGCAGACAGCATTCCTTCTTTACAGACAACATTCCTTCTGTGCAAAACAGCATTCCTTCTGTGCAGACAGCATTCCTTCTGTGCAAACAACATTCTGTCTGTGCAGACAATATTCTTCCGTGAAGAAAATATTTTTCTGTGCGAATAGCAGTCTGTCTGTACTGACAATCTTCCTTCAATCCTTGTGAATCCTGCATAGACAACGACTCTTCCTTACAGTAAAACATCTCTCTAACTTTATCAACTCGGCACAGACAATGTTACTTCCTTATAGTTTTCCTTCTACCCTTCTGGGTATAAGAAGAAAACGTGCCCAAAATCTAAGAGATATCTCGACAAATAAATGAACACTGATCAAATTTGTGAACCTAGTCAAAAAGTCAATTTTTGCTCCGGCACACAGAAGTACAAAACTGATACAAAATAGCGGCAGTTAAGGGGTTAATCCTGCACAGACAATGCTTCTTTCAGATAATCTTCATTCTACCCTTATTTAACCTGGGCAGAAAATGGTCATTCCTTAAAGACGATTTTCTCTCCGCATGAATACCATTTCATTCCTGTCATACAATATTCTTTTTGTACAGACAATTATCCCCTCTGTACATTATTCACTCTGCACGGGCTATATTGTTTCTGTACGGATTACACTCCTTCTGTGAAATATTCTTTCTGTACAGATGTTGTTCCTTCTGTACACTATTCACTCTGCACAAATAATATTCCTTCATAGCGAGCGCACACACGTGTGTACACACACACACACACACACACACACACACACACACACACACACACACACACACACACACATCATAATAAATATATATATATATATATAAAATAATGACGTGTGTCTTCTATGAGTGTACACGAACAACGAAGAGGGCAGATTACAAAGATGTATGGACATCAGCATGTGGATGAGAAGTTCTCTGACAAAAATTTGTCAACATGAACAGACTGGAAAGACATTGCTTTCAACAGAAGTTACATGGCGTCAACAATGCCGTTACACGCCATTCTTTAATCAACGCCCATCGAAAGTGCAAACCTTTTGGGTCGTAAAATGTGTCTGTACAGAATTGAATTTATTAAACATAACAGACACAATCAAAAATCTATTTTCTGTTGTGATAACTACACCGTAATATCTGACGTGCTTTTTTTTTTTTTATCGACGACAGACTGGTTACACCGATTCATTGATTTATTTTGTGGTGGAAAGTATTACACTACTTTCTGATATCTATTTCTTGTTGATTTTAGCTTAAGCGCCACCCTCCTCCCCCCCCCCTTCCCCCTCCCCTAACCCCATGCCCGGGGTCAAAGTTGAAATGCAAGCTGTGAAAACTGTGAAACAGTGGAAAGACGCTCCCTTTGACAGGAATCTGTTGACAGGAAGGTTTTGAAAGCGTGTGCATAAAGCTAGTGACAGCTATTACGCCAAGCCAGCGGTGATGAAAAGGGAGATAATCTTACATGAAGAATGAAAGAAAAAAAATGGAACAAGAGACGAAGGTGGAAGAATATGAGGAAAGGAAGGAGATGAAGGAGGAAGAGGAGGGGGGGGGGGCAAGGTGTAACGGGCATGGTAAAAAATAGAATAACAACCCACATTGTAACGACAAATACACCCTCACCACGACCACCCGCAATTACAACAACAACAACAACAACAACAATAATAACAACAGCGAAAAAGAACGACTTGACGTCGAAAATGTGGTTACCCGAGATGTACTTACCGCCACGACCATTGTGGCTTACCTCCCTTTCTGCGTGCAATCCCATTACAGTAGACAGCGTGAGTGACACGATGACGCCGACAGCACAGACAGACAGACAGACAGACAAACAGGCAGACCCTCCTTCACCTGTGCCACATGCCGCGTGCTATATGGCGCCATGAATAGCATCCACGGGCAGACAATCTGGACTTTCTTCCAGGGGAGGTTATGATTAGATCATAGAGAGGGAGGAGAAAGTGGATTGAAGCCGGACGGACGGGAGGGGAAGAGTTGGGAGAACGAAGAGAGAGAGAGAGAGAGAGAGAGAGAGAGAGAGAGAGAAGAGAGAGAGAGAGAGAGAGAGACTGACAGACAGGCAGACAGACAGGCAGACAGACAGAGACAGAGACAGAGACAGAGCAGACAGACAGACAGACAGACAGACAGAGAGAGATGTGGGGAAGTGTGGGAAGCTTGCAGGCCTACCTTTGTGTATTTTATTCTTGAGTTCTGATGACATGGTGTTCCGTGAAGCAGAGGAGGTCACAAATTAAAGGTCATTCCCAGAAGACTTTGCGGTCATTCCCAGAAGACTTTGCGCTACAAGCAAGAATAGTATGAAGTCACACTCGCAAATGCGCGCACGCGCACGTCCACACACACACACACACACACACACACACACACACACACACACACACAACACACCACACGACACCCCCCCCCCCCCCCCCCCCCCCCCCCCCCCACACACACACACGACACACACACACACACACACACACACACACACACACACACACAACACACACACAACACACACACACACACACACACACACACACACACACACACACACACACACACACACACACAAAGTCTTCTGCGTATGACATTCAATGCATGCCCTTCGCTGCTTCACGGCACAGCATGCAATCAGAACTGCAGAATAAAACGCACAGAGGTGTGCCTCTCTCTCTCTCTCTCTCTCTCTCTCTCTCTCTCTCTCTCTCTCTCTCTCTCTCTCTCTCTCTCCCAACTCTTCCCCTCCCGTCCATCCTGCTTCAATCCATTTTCTATGATCTAATCATAGTCTTCCCTGGAAGAAAGTCCAGATTATCTGCCCATGGATGCTATTCATGGCGTCATACAGCACACAGCATGTGGCACAGGTGAAGGAGGGTCTGTCTGTCTGTCTGTCTGTCTTTCTGTCCGTCTGTCGTCTGTCGGCGTCATCGTGTCACTCACGCTGTCTTCTGTAATGGGTTTGCGCGCAGAAAGGGAGGTAAGCGACAATGGTCGTGGCAGTAAGCACATCTTGGGTAATAACCACATTTTCGACGTCAAGTAGTTCTCTTTCGCTGTTGATGTTATTGTTATTGCTGTCGTTGTTGTTGCTGTTGTTGTTGTTGTTGTTGCGGGTGGTGGTGGTGAGGGTGTTGCTGTCGTTACTGAGGTGGGTTATTATTCTATCTTTATCATACCAGTTACACCCCCTCCTCCCATCTTCCTCCCTCATCTCTTCTTTTCTTCATATTCTTCCACCTTCGTCTCTTGTTCCATTTCATTTCTTTCATTCTTCGTGTAAGATTATCTCCCTTTTCATCACCCGCTGGCCGGGCGTAATAGCTGTCACTAGCTTTATGCACACGCTTTCAAAACTTTCCTGTCAACAGATTCCTGTCAAAGGATCGAGCGTCTTTCCACTGTTTCACAGTTTTCACAGCTTGCATTTCAACTTTGACCCCGGGCATGTGGGTAGGAGAGAGGTGAGGAGGGGGGGAGGGTGACGTTTGAACTAACACACACACACCACACACACACACACACACACACACACACACACACACACACACACACACACACACACACACACACAAATGCTGGGACAGAAGCGTGATACTTTCCTCTACAAAATAATTGATTGAATAAGTGCAAGCATCTGTTACTAGATGAAGAACACAGCAAGGCAGATATTACGGTGCAGGTATCATAACAGAATATGCATGTTTGATTGTGTCTGTTATGTTAAATGAATTTAATTCTGTACAAGACACGTTTTTCGACCTCAGCATGTTTCGCACTATGGCTGGGCGGGCGTTGACTGAAGGACTGATTGCATGTAACAGTATTGTTGGTGTCCTCTAGTTGTAACCTCTGTTGAAAGGAATGTCTTTCCAGTCTGTTTATATTGAACAATAGAACTTTTTTTCTCTCCAGTGTTCTGGTGTCCACAGTTTTTCTGTGATCTGTCCTCTTCGTTGTTTGTGTGCAGTTTAAGTTGACATGTGAACTGTTGTTCATGTGTCGACACAGCTGGCATGTAATTTGTCCCTTCATGTTGTTGTCTCATAATAATGTTCGTGTGTCATCATAGGTGGCATTCTCCCTTCATGTCGAATGTGTGTGCGTGCGTGCGTGCGTGCGTGCGTGCGTGCGTGCGTGTGTGCGTGCGTGCGTGCGCGTGCGTGTGTGTGTGCGTGCGTGCTTGCGTGCGTGCGTGCGTGCGTGCGTGTGTGCGCGTGCGTGCGTGCGTGTGTGCGTGCGTGCGTGCTGCGTGCGTGCTGTGCGTGTGCGTGTGTGTGCTGCGCGTGCTGCGTGCGTGCGTGGTGTGTGTGTGTGTGTGTGTGCATGTGTGTGTGTGTGTGTGTGTGTGTCGTTGTAGTTGACGTGTAATCTGTCCCTTCATGTTGTTCGTGTGCCGTCATTGGTGACATGTCCTTTCACGCGCTATTCGTGTTTTGTCATAGTGACATGCACTCAGTCCCCTCATCTTGTTCATGTATCGACATACGTGACATATAAGCTGTTCCTCCATATTGCTCGTGTGTCGTCATAGGTGACACTACTCTGTCCCCGCGTGACTCGCTATAGGTGACTTATGATCTGTCCATGTTGAACAGGTGTTGTCGCAGGTGACGTATATTGTGTCCATGTTGTTTGTGTGTCGTCATAGATGGGTTATAATATGTATATGTTGTCCGTGTGTCGTCATAGATGACGTATAATCTGTCCATGTTGTTCGTGTGTCGTCAAAGATGACGTATAATCTGTCCATGTTGTTCGTGTGTCGTCATAGGTGACGCATAATCTGTCCATGTTGAACGTGTGTTGTCAAGGGTGACGTATAATCTGTCCCATGTTGTTTGTGTCTCGTCATAGGTGACATATAGTCTGTCCTTTATGTTGTTCGTGTGTCGTCATAGGTGACGTATAATCTGTCCCTTTGTGTTATTTCTGTGTCGTGATAGGTGACATGTAATCTGTCCATGTTGTTCGTTTGTCGTCATAGGTGACATAAAATATGTCCCTTTATGTGGTTCGTGTGTCGTCATAGGTGACGTATAATAGGTCCCTTTATCTTGTTCGTGTGTTGTCGAAGGTGACATATGACGTATAATAGGTCCCTTTAAGTTGTTCGTGTGTTGTCGTAGGTGACATATAATCTGCCCCTTTATGTTGTTCGTGTGTTGTTGTAGGTGACATATAATCTATCCCTTTATGCTGTTCGTGTATTATCATAGAAGACATGTAATCTGTCTCTCCACGTTGTTCTTGTGACATTTCATCTATCCATTTGTTTGCGTGTCGCCACAAGTGACATGTAATCTGTCCATATTGTTCGTGTGTTGTCATAGTGACGTTTAATCTGTCCATATTGTTCGTGTGTTGTCACAGGTGACATGTAATCTGTCCATATTGTTCGTGTGTTATCACAGGTGACATGTAATCTTGTCCATATTGTTCGTGTGTTGTCACAGGTGACATTTCATCTGTCCATATTGTTCGTGTGTTGTCATAGGTGACATGTAATCTGTCCATATTGTTCGTGTGTTGTCACAGGTGACTTTAATCTGTCCATATTGTTCGTGTGTTGTCATAGGTGACATGTAATCTGTCCATATTGTTCGTGTGTTATAACAGTGTATGTAATCTGTCCATATTGTTCGTGTGTTGTCATAGGTAACGTTAATCTGTCCATATTGTTCGTGTGTTGTCATAGGTGACATGTAATCTGTCCATATTGTTCGTGTGTTGTCATAGGGGGTTTACATTGTAATCTGTCCATATTGTTGTGTGTTGTCATAGATGAATGTTAATCTGTCCATATTTTCGTGTGTTGTCACAGGATGAATTTTCAATCTGTCCATTGTTCGTGTTTGTCAAGATGATTTAATCTGTCCATATTGTTCGTGTGTTGTCATAGGTGACATGTAATCTGTCCATATTGTTGTGTGTTGTCACAGGTGACATTTAATCTGTCCATTTGTTCGTGTGTTGTCAAAGCGACACTGTAATTTGCCCTTACCTTTTGTGTGTTGTCACAAGTGACATGTAAGCTGTCATTATGTTGTCTGTATTGCACAGGACGACGGCAATCTTCCACTATGTTATGTTCGTATGCGTCATGAATGACGTTATCTGTCCTGTGACGTCCCAATGCAGTGTGCCGTCATAGTGACGAAATCTGTCCTATGTCTGATGGTAAGGACATGTGACTCATAGTTCTGTTTCACAGGTACACACTGTCCATATGCGTGTGTTGTCATAAGTGACGTTTAATCTGTCCATGTTGTTCGTGTGTTGTCATAGGTGACATGTAATCTGTCCATATTGTTTGTGTGTCTTGTCATAGGTGATATGTAATCTGTCCATATTGTTTTGTGTGTGTTGTCATAGGTGATATGTAATCTGTCCATATTGTTCGTGTGTTGTCATAGGTGACATGTAATCTGTCCATATTGTTTGTGTGTTGTCACAGATGATGTTTAATCTGTCCATATTATTCATGTGTTGTCACAGATGATGTTTAATCTGTCCATTGTTCGTGTGTTGTCACAGATGATGTTTAATCTGTCCATATTGTTCGTGTGTTGTCATAGGTGACATGTAATCTGTCCATATTGCTTGTGTGTTGTCACAGGTGACATTTAATCTGTCCATATTGTTCGTGTGTTTGTCAGAAGCGACACGCAGTTTGCCCTTCACGCTCTTTGTGTGTTGTCGCAAGTGACATGAAAGCTGTCATTCCATGTTGGTCCTGTATTGCCAGAGACGACGGGCAATCTCTTCCACTATGTTAATTGTTCGTATGCCGTCATGAATGACGTGCCATCTCTCCCTCCGTGACGCATACAATGCATCTGCCGTCATACCCGAAGACCTCTCTGAGTCTGCATGGTAAGAATGGCCACAGTCTGTACCAGACGTACCCCCCTCCCCATCTCCCCTCCCCCCCCCCCATCCCCCCCCCCCCCCTCTCCCCACCCACATCCCCCTTTGCCCATTGAACACAGCGTGTACACCAAACTCGCCCAGAACGACAGATCCTTGATAAAAAAAAAAGGGGGGGGGGGAGGGACAGAATCACTTAATCCGGGGCTTTCTGCTCACAATGGGGAAGAACTCCTCCGCGCCTTATCCGATCACGTTTGTCCAGCCCCACGGCGCTCGACCAAAGTGATGGACAGAAGGGTTGGAATGGAGCAATCACCTGTGTGTCTGTGCTGGCCCTGATCTAAGGAGCACTATCTCACACAAGTTTCGAGCTCAAGGACTGCGGATCTGTGTGAATTGTGTAATTTGGTTATGTATGTATTGTGACTTTTCTATTTTTTGTTTTTGTCTTTTTGTTGTTGTTTTCTTGTGTGTGTGTGTGTGTGTGTGTGTGTGTGTGTGTGTGTGTGTGTGTGTGTGTGTGTGTGTGTGTGTGTGTGTGTGTTCTTTTTTCTTTGCATTCAAAATGTCTACTTCAGCAAGCTTCGTTGAGGGATTCGGAGAAAAAGAAGTGTGTGTATGTGTGTGTGTGTATGTGTGTGTGTGTGTGTGTGTGTGTGTGTGTGTGTGTGTGTGTGTGGTGTGTGTGTGTGTGTGTGTGTGTTGAGGGGGGGGGAGAAGAGAGAGAGAGAAGGGGCGGGAAAGGCGGGAAGGAGAGATGTTGAGATGAATAGAATGTTTTATTGAGGACAATAATGGACTAATGATAATTGCTTTAACTCTATGCGGTTACACTGACAGACAGAGAGGGAGGGGGGGAAGGAGGTGGGGGGGGGGTGAGGGGCCAGGGAGCTAAGAGTATGTTTTAATGAGAATAAGAGTCATAAACTACTATAAGCTTTTTTACACTATGCCTTCAGAGAGAGAGAGAGAGGAGAGAGAGAGAGAGAGAGAGAGAGAGAGAGAGAGACAGACAGACAGACAGACAGACAGACAGACAGGAGAGAGGAGAGAAGAAGAAGAGAGAGAGAGAGAGAAAGAGAGAGATTCACGATAGAGAGAGAGAGAGAGAGAGAGAGAGAGAGAGAGAGGAGAGAGAGAGAGAAGGACGGGGGAGGGAGGGGCAGAAATACACGACTACGAGTATGTTTAAGAGTGCCCACGTATTTGCTATGACAACGTTTTTCATAGCATCTCTGAGAGAGGGAGAGAGAGAGAGAGAGGGGGGGGGGAGGGAGAGACAAAGACAGACAGATAGACAGACAGACAAAACACAGACAGATAGACACACGGACACACAGACAGACATACAGACGACACACAGACAGATTGACACAGACACAGACCCGACAGACAGACAGACGAGACAGACGAGACAGACGAGACAGAGACGCGAGACACAGACAGACTGACACAGACAGACAAACAAACAAGAAGGGAAGGAGGGGAGAGAGGGGGGGGGGGAGAAGGGAGTGATAGTGTAATGATCCGTTTCCTTCTGAGTCACTGCCCTTTTTCCCTCAATCCCTCGAAGTCAGTCTTTCAACATGCACCTCTTCCGGTTTTCTTTATCATTTTTTTTTCTTTTGTTTGTTTGTTTTGTTCGCTTGTGCATTTGTTTAAAACTATACACGTTGGCAGCACAGTGACACACAACAAGTCCGGGTCCTACACAGAAGCGGCTGCAAGACATCAAAACCTCGCAAGCTGCGCGGCAGGTGTCGGGGGTGTACGCGAACACACACACACACACACACACACACACACACACACACACACACACACACACACACATACACACACATACACACACACACTCATACACACGCACACACACACACACACACACATACACACACACACACCACGCACGCACGCACGCACGCACGCACGCACGCACGCACGTCACGCACCACCCGCACACACACACACACACACACACACACACACACACCACACACTCACTACACTCACACCACACACACACACACACACTCTCTCCTCTCTCTCTCTCTCTCTCCACACACACACACACACACACACACACACACACACACACACACACACACACACACACCCCACACAACACACACAAAGCTGTCCATTATTCAGACAAACAGCGAACAACACAGACTACAAAAAAAAATGGCAGCTGTGTGCAACAGGCTGGTATTAGGAACAAAACAAAAAACAAACAACAACAAAAAAAACAGCTGGTTGATCAACATGTGGTGAGGACAGTGTTGTGTTGCTACTCCGCGCTATGTCGTAATCCTACTACTTTGCCATTAGGGAAGGTGGGGGGGGGGGGGAGAGAGGAGGAAGGGAAAATGGAAGGAAGAGGTGTGTGTGGGTGGGGGGGGGGGGGAGAGGGCGAAGGGAGTGGCTCAAAGGAGGTGGTTAGTTTTTTTGTTGTTTTTGTGTGTGTGTGTGGGGGGGGGGGGGGTTAACGGTGAAAATATCCATCAAATTTTTCTCCCTCAATCTTTCTTCTCTTCTCTTCTGTCTCTCTCTCTCTCTCTCTCTCTCTCTCTCTCTCTCTCTCTTCTCTCTCTCTCTCTCTCTCTCTCTCTCTCTTTCTATATATATATATATATATGTGTGTGTGTGTGTGTGGTGTGTTTGTGTTTTGTGTGTGTGTGTGTGTGTGTGTGTGTGTGTGTGTGTGTGTCTGTCTGTCTGTCTGTCTGTCTGTCTTCCGTCTATCTGTCTCACTGAATCCGTTTCTTTAAAGAAACTAAAAAAAAATATTACCAGAAAGAATTGTATCTTCAGGAAAGAAAGAAATACTATTAAAAAAAAAAAATTAAAAAATCTTCTGAGAACTAAGACTCAAGTGTTCAAAAGAAGTCGCTTCACAAATTCAGTGACGAAGTGATTCACGAGAACTGCCTCACTACAAACAACACAGGTCTGTTCGCAACGAGTCGTTGCAAGCTGTGACGAGCAGTTAGGAGTCTCCCCACTACTCAGCACCACCCATCCCCACCCCCTCCTCACTCATCCCCAAGTGAAGTCACAATTGCGACAAGACATGACCATCCCCCGCCACGGAAACTCGCCATGTTTAGACAGCCTCGCCATAAATCGAAGGTTTGCGACATTCTGCGGTGTAACAGAGAACATCCTACCTCTCTTCTGCTCTGTTTATTGTGTCTGAAAGTAATTCTCCTCATCTTCTTTCCACCAAGGTACTAGCCAGGTGGTTCCAAGCAGACAGATTGAAATTAAAGGAATGGAACTGTTTGGGGCTTCCAGCTGGCGCAAAGATAGGATGAGTGCAAAGGCCTGAAGTGTGACGTCAACTAAGGGGAAGGTCATGTATTTGAAGACTGTATGTGATGTAATCAGTGAAAATCCAGCCCCCCCCCCCCCCCCCCCCCAAACAAGGGAAACTATTGGTGGGGAGTTGTTCTTTTGATCAATTATCAGTTTAACATTAAATGCTGGCTCAGACCTATGATAGGCCTCAAAATGCTAACACGGATTATAGGGTTTTTTTTTATCCTTATTGTCGCGTGTTGCCACATTAAAATAAATAAATAAAGGATCCGAATCAAAATTGACACCAACGGGCATCCCCGCCACACTTTCTCCCCAAGACAAAATCCACAAGCGGAGATCAAGTGATTGTGCCTTCCATTGTGATCATAGCTTCCGATGTGTGTTTATCGCTTCCGGTGTGATTGTATCTCTCCCTGTCCGGTCGTAGCTTACCCATGAGATTGACACTTCCTCCGTGATAGTAACTTCTTGTGTGATGGTACCTCTCTGCAATAATTGCATTTTCCTGTGTGCTTGTAGTTTTCTGTGTGATTGTCGCTTCCTGTGTGATTGTAGCTTACCCGTGTGATTGAAAACTTCCTTTGTGATTGTAGCTTCTTGCGTAATCCCGGCTCTCTGCATGATTGTAGCTTCCTTATGACTGTCGCTGTTTGTGCGCGATTGTACCCTCTTGTGGAATTGTAGCTTTTTCTGTGTGGTTGTACCTTCCTATGGAATTGTAGATTTGTGTGTGTGGTTGTACCTTCCTGTGTAATTGTAGATTTCTGTGTGTGGTTGTACCTTGCTGTGTAATTGTAGCTTTCTGTGTGTGGTCGTACCTTCCTGTGTAATTGTAGATTTCTGTGTGTGGTTGTACCTTGCTGTGGAATTGTAGATTTCTGTGTGTGGTTGTACCTTGCTGTGGAATTGTAGATTTCTGTGTGTGGTTGTACCTTGCTGTGGAATTGTAGATTTCTCTGTGTGTGGTTGTACCTTCCTGTGTAATTGTAGCTTCCTGTGTGATTGTGGTTTTCTGTCTGATTGCAGCTTTGCATGTGATCGAAGCGTTCTGTTTGATTGTGGCTTCCTGTGTGATTTCAATTGTACCTCCATGCGTATTCATCACTGCAGATTCCTGTGACATGTTGACCTTCTTGCCTAACCTTCCTGTGTGATTGTAGTTTCCTAACTTTCTGTGTAATTGTAGCTTTCTGTGTGGTTGTACTGTTCTATGTGATTTCAGCCTCCAGTGTAACTCTAGCTTTCTGGTGAGATTTTACCTTCGGTACCTTCCTGGGTGATGTATTTCCCTCGCTTTCTAACTGTAGCTTTCTCTCTTG
>CM065731.1:8888827-8893827 GCA_033310375.1 Conus canariensis
GTTAAACTCCCCAGATCAACACAAACACGGTCAAACTCATCATATCAACACAATTATGGTTCAACTCACCAGATTAACACAAATAAAGGTAACACCTACCAGTTCAACACAAACATTGTCAAACTCACCAGACCAACACAAACATGGTTCAAACTCACCAGATCAACACAAATAAAGGTCACACTCACCAGTTCAACACAAAAATGATTAAAACGCACCAGATTAACACAAATATGGTCAAACTCACTAGTTCAACACAAACATGGTCAAACTCACCACATCAACACAAACATTGTTAAACTCACCAGATCAACACAAACATGGTCAAACTCACTAGTTCAACACAAATATCGTTAAATTCACCAGATCAACACAAACATTGTCAGACTCACCAGATCAACACAAACATGGTTCAAACTCACCAGATCAGCACAAACATTGTTAAATTCACCAGTTCAACACAAACATGTTCAAACTCACCAGATCAACACAAACATGGTTCAAACTCACCAGATCAACACAAACATGGTTCAAACTCACCAGATCAACACAAACATTTTCAGACTCACCAGATCAACACAAACATGGTCAAACTCATCACATCAACACAAACATTGTTAAATTCACCAGATCAACACAAACATGGTCCAAACTCACCACATCAACGAAAACATGGTCAAACTCGCCAGATCAACATCATCACCATATTCTGATATCGTAGAACAGGTCTCCAGTGATAACAGGGGGAATAAACAATTGCCCGTAAATTGTCGCTGGTGCACACTGTAAACCATTGTGCAGACAATGGAGGCATAAATCCTCCACCACTAAGATCTTGCCAGTTTTTGTGTGTGTTGTGTGTGTGTGTTGTGTGTGTGTGTGTGTGTGTGGTGTGTGTGTGTGGTGTGTGGGGTGTTTGTACGTGTGTGTGAGAGAGAGAGAGTGTGTGTGTGTGTGTCTGTCTGTCTGTCTGTCTGTCTGTCTGTCTGTCTGTCTGTCTCCGTGTGTGTCTGTGTGTATGTTTGTGTTTGTGTCTCTGTGTCTACGTGCCTGTGTGTCTGTGTGCCTGTGTGTCTGTGTGTTCTTCGGGTGTTTTGTGTCTGTGTCTGTCTGTCTGTCTGTAAGCCTTTGTGTTTACGTAGTTGTTGTTTTTCTTGCGATATATAATGTGATTTATTGATTTTACTTCTTCTCGCTTTATTTAAGGGTATGCTGGATTGTAAATTATGAAGGAACAGGGGTTGGCCGAAGATAAGAAGTAGTCGAAAACATTGCTATAAACTATCGACAAAATTGGAAATGAAATGACGTATGTTCCCATTTTCCTCATCTTGAACACCCCCCCCCCCCCCCCCATCCTCCCCTTAAGTTCAACTCTTTGCCACGTCATTACTGTGATGACAGAGGGGTTGTTGGCCTGCGCTTGTTTTTCCCCCACTATTAGATTGTTCGTCTTTGTATTTGTCTGACTTTATTCAAGTTTAAAAGGCTGTGCCAGTCTTGAATAAAAGTTACCCTGACTTGGGTTTTCTTCTGGGAGCAAGAGTTACCCTACCTGTTTATTTTTTAACGACAAAATGTCCAGGAATATTCATTAAGGCTGACAATTATTACCACTGTTAAGTTTTAGAAAACGAGAGGGAGAAAGAAAGAAAAAAAAAACAAATCCCATACGACAAAGGTCTCCATACCAAGAAAATGATCATGATGAAAACAAAATGTTTGACAAATGAACCACTCTTAAAGAATAACAACAACAACAACGACAACAGCAACAACAACAACAACATCAAAACAACGACAACAATAACACAACTTGAAAATGATGTTATGATACTCATTCTCAGAAGCTGAACACTGTATAATCAAATTACCAAACAGACTTTGAAGCTCAGATTAAAACTAACTGGAAATAACTCTGATGTCTGGCACATTGTCTGATCAGTATTACACGTCAAAGGCTCTGCTGCAATATCCCTTTGAATAATTGACTTTATATTATGTTCTCTTTGTCAGAGAAATATCGAAGGTAACTGCCTGTAACATTTTCATTATAAGAGTACTTACATAGCTCCAATTCTCATTTAGAGACCAAGCGAGCGCTCTGAGAGAGAGAGAGAGAGAGAGAGAGAGAGAGAGAGAGAGAGGAATCCCAGAGAGATATAGAGAGAGGGGGAGAGAGAGAAGAGAGAGAGAGGGAGTGAGAGAGAGCTAATGTGAGAGAAAGAGAGAGAGAATGTCAGAAGAAAGACAGAGAGAGAGGGAGGGAGGGAGAGAGAGGGGCGGTGCCAAAATATGAGGAGAAAGACAGAAGAAAGGAGATGTGGAGAGAGAGAGAGAGAGAGAGAGAGAGAGAGAGAGAGAGAGAGAGGTAGAAAGAGAAAGAGAGGAGATATACTGTAAAGAGAAAGACAGAGAGAGATAGAGAGACAGACAGCAACTGGAGAGAGAGAGAGAGAGAGAGAGAGAGAGAGAGAGAGAGAGAGAGAGAGAAAGAGAGAGAGAGAGAGAACATGATGTATGCTTATGTGTGCATTTTCTGTAAGGCAGGTCCTGAAAGCCGCGGTGTCAGACGGAGTCACTTCGGGGTTCCGGTAACCTGATAGCAACCTAACCACCACCACCACCCCTCCATCCCCTCCTCAACCCTCCTTCCCGCCCTCCCTCCCCCTACACCCCCCCCCCCCCCCCACCCCCGTTCTACTCCTCACTCCTGCCCTTTATGCACGAGATCAGTTTTTACCTAGGTAGCAAGACACGATCCCAGTCCTCGACAAAAATAAATGAATGAATAAATAAATATATAAACAAATGAATAAATAAACATATTAATAAATACCGAAATGATTGAATTAATAAATGAATGAATAAACAAACAAATGAATAAATAATCAAATAGGTAAATAAATGAATAATTAAATAAACAAACAAACAAATAAATATATGAATAGATAAATAAACACCGGGTCTCCACTCCTAAAGCCCTTTCCGGCTGACAACGTCTTCGCTCTAAAACACTCCCTTCTTGTTCGTTGGGGCGTGGTGCAGTCAGCTCATTCATTGGCTGTTTCCTTCTGTCATACACAAATGTTTCACTATATGCAGGGCTTTTTTGTTTTTGTTTTTCAAGCCCATCCTTATCGAGGAAGTTAAAATTTCACTTCAGGCTGTTTGTTTGTTTGTTTGATTACACAAAATATGTGGAACTTCTTTTTTTATTTTTGAGATTTCTTCTTTCTTTCTTCTTTCTTTCTTTCTTTTCTTTCTTTCTTTCTATCTTTCTTTTTTTATTTTTCCTTTCTTTCTGTCGTTTTTCTTTCTTTCTTTCTGTTGTTGTTGCTGTTGCTGTTGTTGCTGTTCTTGTTGTTGTTGTTGTTGTCGTCGTCTGTCCCAGTATCTGTGCCATTCCAGTAGCATTAGTGTTGTTGTTGCTTTTATTGTTATTGTCCGTCCCATCATCTGTGCCACTTCAGTCGCATTAGTGTTGTTGTTGTTGTTGTTCTCGTTCTTATTGTTGTTCTTGTTGTTGTTGTCGTTGTTGTCTGTCCCATCATCTGTGCCACTCCAGTCGCATCACCCTCATGCTATTCATTCCAGAGCCCCCGCCTGCTGCCACATCCCGGCACTGGCAATCCACAGACAGACAGCAGTCAATGCCAAGCTGCCATGAGGAAACCCATCGGAGCAGACACTGCACTGTTGCCCAGTCATTTCGGTGGCGTTAAGCGCTGCCAGTAATGACCCACCTTACGCAGCACCACTACCTACTATGTTCCCTACCGACAACAATCATTGCGTCGCCGCCGAACCAGCGTGGGTCTCTCTCTCTCTCTCTCTCTCTCTCTCTCCTCTCTCTCTCTCTCTCTCTCTCTCTCTCTCTCTCTCTCCTCTGCGAAATGCGCCTCTATGTATGTACGACGACAATACTGATACAGGCGACGACCTGGACGTGAGCTCACCAGGGCATAGATGTGAAGAGGAAATCGAGGCTGAGGTCACCGTGAGAGCAGGGCATGAACTGAAGGGCTACAGAATTCCAGACATTTTTCAGGATGCTGATGGATGAGAATGCCGATGCTACGGATTTCCATTCCGGTCTCAGACTGCACGACAGGGCTGTACTCTACACTTAACTTTCATGGCACTTCCCGGCATCAACCAGGCCCGAGAGATACAGATACCTGCTGTGTTGCTCGGGAAATTTGAGCAACACTCACAGACGCATCCATTAAGTGATGAAACTCGAATGTTTAGTTCGAATCTTCCCAGTCAAAATCATCACCAACTCAGCCTTGGGTAGAAGCCGGTCGGCGAGACAGGAGAATCCTACAAATGACTCCGATGGGATTCGAAACAACAGAACCCCCCCCCCCCCCCCCCCCCCCCCCCCCCCAGCCGGGAATCCACGACGCTAACCATTGCGCCACCACAGCGGTTGGTTATTTTGCACACACCCTGGTGAAAAGATGAAATATGGCCCAGGGAATACTCACTACATTAAGATGCGATTCCGTGGAGCGAAGCGAGATCAAAGGTGAATTCAAGGTCGGATCAGGAAGATGACGGAAGAAATACTGACCTGATGTTAATTAACCAAACTTGATTGACAGACAGCGTGCAGCCCAAGAGACAGGACAGGTCAATTGTGGTCTGGATCTGTGATCCATTGGGCAAGACTTCCTTAAATCTACTGACCTGATTTGAAAGAAACGTATTAGAAAGACGTTCAGTGTAGATGTAATTAAGTGTTGTATGTCATTTTGGGTGAGTGCAGACGTCATGGAGTGTCAATGTCATTGTCGTGAGTTAAGTGTTGACGAAATAAAGTGTCATGTCATTGTGGTGAGTGTAGATGTCATGGAGTGTCAATGTCACTGTCGTGAGTTCAGTGTAGACTTTGTTGAATTTCACGCCATTGTTGGGGGGGGGGGGGGGGGGGGGAGCCCAGTGCAGAATCCATGGATGATGGTATGATCAATGTAACATTTCATTGATGATTC
>CM065731.1:8910428-8920428 GCA_033310375.1 Conus canariensis
CTACTACTCTGCTGCTGCTGCTATTACTTCTACTGCTGCTGCTGCTGCTGCTATTACTTCTACTACTACTGCTGCTGCTGCTGCTATTACTTCTACTACTGCTGCTGCTGCTGCGTGCTATTACTTCTACTACTGCTGCTGCTGCTGCTGCTATTACTTCTACTACTGCTGCTGCTGTTGCTATTACTTCTACTACTGCTGCTGCTGCTGCTGCTATTTACTTCTTACTCTGCTGCCTATTACTTCTACTACTGCTGCTTGCTGCTGCTGCTATTACTTCTACTACTGCTGCTGCTGCTGCTATTACTTCTACTACTGCTGCTGCTGTTGCTATTACTTCTACTACTGCTACTGCTGCTGCTGCTATTACTTCTCTACTACTGCTGCTGCTGCTGCTATTACTTCTACTACTGCTGCTGCTGCTGCTGCTATTACTTCTACTACTCTGCTACTGCTGCTGCTATTACTTCTACTACTGCTGCTGCTGCTGCTGCTATTACTTCTACTACTGCTGCTGCTGCTGCTGCTATTACTTCTACTACTACTGCTGCTGCTGGCTGCTGCTGCTGCTGCTATTACTTCTACTACTGCTGCTGCTGCTGCTATTTACTTCTACTACTACTGCTGCTGCTGCTATTACTTCTACTACTGCCTGCTGCTGCTGCTGCTATTACTTCTACTACTGCTGCTGCTGCTGCTATTACTTCTACTACTACTGCTGCTGCTGCTGCTGCTACTATTACTTCTACTACTGCTGCTGTTTGCTGCTGCTACTATTACTTACTCTACTGCTGCTGCTGCTGCTGCTATTACTTCATACTATGCTGCTGCTGCTGCTATTACTTCTACTACTGCTGCTGCTGCTGCGTATTACTATGTCTACTCGCTGCTGCTGCTGCTATTACTTTACTACTACTGCTGCTGCTGCTGCTATTACTTACTACTACTGCTGCTGCTGCTGCTATTACTTTTACTACTGCTGCTGCTGCTGCTGCTATTACATCTACTACTGCTCTGCTGCTGCTGCTATTACTTCTACTACTGCTGCTGCTGCTGCTATTACTTCTACTACTGCTGCTGCTGCTACTGCTGCTATTACTTCGACTACTGCCGCTGCTGCTGCTGCTGTTACTTCTCTACTGCTGCTGCTGCTATTACTTCTACTACTGCTGCTTCTGCTGCTGCTGCTGCTATTACTTCTACTAGCTGCTTGCTGCTGCTGCTGCTATTACTTTTACTACTATACTGCTGCTGCTGCTATTACTTCTACGACTGCGCTGCTGTTGCTGCTGCTATTACTATACTACTCTGCTGCTGCTGCTGCTGCTGCTATTACTTTTACTACTACTGCTGCTGCTGCTATTACTTCTACTACTGCTGCTGCTGCTGCTGCTATTACTTCTACTACTGCTGTTGCTGCTGTCTGCTGCTGCTATTACTTTTACTACTACTGCTGCTGCTGCTATTACTTCTACTACTGCTGCTGCTGCTGCTGCTATTACTTCTACTACTACTGTGCTGCTGCTGCTGCAGCGGAGGCGGAGACAGACAGGCAGATAGGCCGACAGGCAGCCAGACAGGCAGATGCAGGCAAGGCAGACAGACAGGTAGATAGGCAGACATGCAGCCAGGCAGACAGACAGGCAGATAGGCAGACAGACAGGCAGGCGGATAGGCAGACAGACAGACACTGAATTAGAAGAGATATGACAGTTACAATAAAAGGGAAAAAGTGGCTCAGTGGTCAATAATGTCACTTCGAAACCAAAAGAATGCGGGGTCCATGGTTCCTGTGTCGCAAAAAAAAAGAGAAAAAAAGGGTGGGGGGAGGGGTGGTATGGGGAGAGACAGAGATAAACAATGACAAAGATATTGATTTTACAACGGTAAAAGTACTGGCTTAGTTAGCCATTTTTCATACTTCCTATTACTATTCTACGAAGCTAGCACTGAATGACATTAGAGGTAGGGCAGAGAGACACAGACACAGACACACACACACACACACACACACACACACACACACACACACAATTAGTCAGACAGAGACGTAGAGAGAGGCAGAGACAGTGATAGAAAGAGAAGCAGATAGAAAAAGAATGAGGCAGAGAGAGAGAGAGAGAGAGCTGAGAGACAGACAGACAGAGATAGAGACAGAGTCAGACCGTCGGACAATGAGACAGTCAGAGAGTAGAAAGAAACTCGTGGAGAGCGTGGCAGCAGAGAGTCCTCAGAAGAGAAGCCCCCTTCAAGCAAGTGTTTCGGCCCTTATCTCCTGACACTCTAGGGGGGTTGGGCCACACCGGTTCATGACTCCGGATGTCCCTCTGCCGCCCCTTTTTTCCCCATCTTGGGACGAGCCATGGCTGGGATTCGAACCCATGACCCTCTGGACATGCTCATTTTCCACTTAATGACTCGCACTCTAACCACTGAGCCACAGGGACACCTGATATTTGTAGGGAAATTAAGCCTTATGAAGTTCACTTTTGTTCCTCCTTGACCAGATCCAGCTTGAACACCTCTCTGCCGCTTCTGCCATTGCTTTCAGGGCGCTGGTCTTTTCCCTCCCTGCAACTGAGAGCTGTTTCATGAGGCTGTTTGCAGACGTTCCTACAAACCCCCTGCTCCAATTTCTGCAGTGAGGACTTTGACCTGATAGCCTTCTCTCCTCAGGCTGTTTGCCAGATCAGCATACTTTTCAGTCTTGTAGATTTCAGCTGCCTCCATTCTGTTCTCATATGGCTCAGAGACAGTTCAGAGACAGCCAGCCAGCCAAACAGACAGAGAACTAGCTCTGTGGCCGATCAGTGGTCAAAGATATAGAGTTTCCACAGTTCACAAGCACGGCGAGCTAGTGCGGCGATTGCGCGCGCAGCTGGATCACGGCGAAACGCGCGTTCTGCCGGAGAGGCGAACAGCAGCAGCGTTCATTATAACATCTCAGCTCCTTCTAGTGGGGGGAAAAGGACAATACCGCGCAGCTGTTGTACAGCGCACGACTACCTAAGCCCCAAAAGCGCGCCTACGTGCATGCCTGCCAGCTGCTTTATCTATTGGTTTGCACTGCGAAGAATTTAATAAACTGTAAAAAAAAAAAAAAAAATGTCCTCATCGAAATTAGCTAGGGTTACAATCTAAAGCTCATAGAAAACTCAGTATTTAACCCATAAGGGGAAAAGGGTAGGAGACAGGGGGGGGGGGGATGAGGGGGAGTTAACGGGGGGGATGGGGTGGGGGGGGCAAGCTACATAATTATTATTGCTTTGGTTCAAACCCGTATCCTGTGACAGAAATGTGCATGATGACCATCTGTTGGTCTGTCATTCACAGCTTTATATCAGTCGAATGTGTTCACGTTTCTTTTTTTGTGAAAATTCATGGGGGGGGGGGGGGGGGAATCCTTAGTGAATTATGAAGGGTTCATTCGTATCAATAATTCATTGGGAGGGTAAATGGGGGTTGGTGGCTTGGGGGTGGGGGAGGGGGCGGGCGGAGGGGGGCGGAGCTACTTGGTCCGGTGGGAAAGACGTCACACTCTCGTTCTGAGGTCCTTGGGTTCGATTCCTTGACCAGGTTGGAAGAGATTTGCTTTTTCGAAGGTACGTCTGTGTTGATTCAAGTCCTCTCCATAAAAATGAATGAATGAATGGATAAATGGATAAATGATTGAATGAATGAATGGAAAAAAATAAATAAATGAATATATGAATGAATAAACAAACAAGTAAATAGATAAACAAATGATAAATGAATAAGTAAAGATAAAACCATTTTAAAAAATCTTGCACGCACATCTGGGAGCCGGAATAGCTCAGCTGGTAGAGTGCCGGACTCGTAATCTTGGTGATCCTAGGGTTGCGGGTTCGAATCTCCGCCGGGGCGTTTCGGTACAAGGGGATTTTTCCTCGGAGTTAACATTGGTTCTGACTCCATTCCCCATACAGTCCTTCGAATGAGACTATAAACCGAGGTTCCGTGTGTGACCGCACGCATAATATCTTGCAAACACGTAAAATCTCATCACCAACTTTCGGAAGAGTATGCCAGTTTGGCCGTTGGTATGGATGACACGTTACACACAGCATGCACCCTGCGTGAGAAATGGAAAGAATGAAAGAAGTAAGGAAAGTGAGTGAACGATATTGAATGATATTGACTGGATGACACGGGAAACGACTGAATGAAGCGCCAGCTGGCAGCTCTTCAGTCGGCACTACCCAGGTAGGCAGCCCGTTGTGTAAACGAGTGTTGATTGTAAAGCGCTTGGAGCTTGGTCTCTAGCCGAGAATAGGCGCTATATAAGTATTCATTATTATTATTATTATTATTATTATTATTATTATTATTATTATTATTATTATTATATCAAATACATTTACGTTTGGAGTTTACGAAGCTATCATCTCCGAAGACGGAATCTGGCTGCGTTACTAGTGGGGTTAAAAATGGCCGCTTACGCCAAAATCACACCAGTGGAGTTTCAGTCAGAGAGAGAGAGAGAGAGAGAGAGAGAGAGAGAGAGAGAGAGAGAGAAATAAGCATACACACACACACGCGCGCGCGCACACACACACACACACACACACACACACACACACACACACACACACACACACACACACATACAGAGAGAGAGGGGGGAGAGAGAGGGGGGGGGGGGAGACAGACAGACAGACAGAAGAAGAACAACAAGAACAAGAACAAGAACAGGAGCAAGGACAAGAACAAGAACAAGAAAACGGTCTCCAATCCCATAAAACAAATATGGGGAGTTTGTGTTATACTCCCTGTTTGGCTAGTATACTTACCATGTCAGACCATAGCATTCAACGGCAGTTAGCCAGCTCTGTCAGGCCGAATTTTTTCCGTGGCCAATGCAGTCATAAGACAGTCACGTGATGTCACCCCACTTCCGGCCCCGGAAGAAGCCAGTGTCAACTTCCTATAAGTCATTCAGCGAGGCCTGGTGTATGGTGACCCCGAGAACCTTGGCGCCAGAGGGGAAGGTAGGGAGGGAATTAGAGTCTGACATGGTAAGTATACTAGCCAAACAGGGAGTATAACACAAACTCCCCATTTTGGCGTCATATACTTTACCATGTCAGACCATAGCAGAATTTAAAGGAATCGGAGGAGGGCGAGCGCCCTAGTGGTTCTTGGGGTTGACCGATATGGCTGCATTGGCCGCCACAAAGGAAATCCCCTTAGACCCATCAGCTCTGGTCATGCGGATATCCCTCAGGTAAAAATTAATGAAGGGATTTTCCGAACGCCAGTAGGCTGCCTCCAGCAGGTGGCGCACGGGGACAGAGTACTGGAACGCTGTGGAAGTGGCCAGTGCTCTGACCTCGTGGGCCCTGGGTGATAGGACAGGGAGATCCTTGTACGCCTGAGCGTAGGTAGATCTCACCGTCTTGGAGAGCCACCTGGAGATAGTTCCCGCCGAGATATCTCTAGTATTGTTGGGGTTGAGGGAGATAAGGAGTCGTCTCTGGGAGGAGCGCCTGGGGCGTGTGCGTTCCCAGTAGTACCTGAGACACCTGGAGGGGCAAAGGTCCATGTCTCCATCTTTTTCTCCCTTTCCCAAGATGTCAGAACTCCGGAAGGAACTTGAGAGAGACTGAGCCGTCCCTGTGGAAGGCGATATCTGTGGGGTCACCGCTGAGGGCGTGAATCTCACTTCGTCTTCTGGCCGAGGCCAGGGCGAGGAGAAAGGTGGTCTTAAAGGAGAGGAGGTCAAAAGGAATAGAAGCAATGGGTTCAAAAGGGGTTTTTCTGAGGGCATCGAGGACCGTAAAAAGGTCCCAGAGGGGAATGCGCCTAGGGGACTGAGCTTCCCGTAGAGCAACTCCTCTAGACACCTCTCTGAGGAGAAAGTCATTGTCAAAAGAAGGGCCCCCCAGTTGACGAATGGTAGTGCAGATAGCTGATCTGTAGCCCCGAATGGAGCCAGCCGACAGCTTAAGGGAAGAGGATAGGTGGGAGAGGAAATTTCCTATTTGGATGTTGGAGGGGCAGTAATGGGGAACAGAGTTATCTGAGCACCAGGTTATCCATCTCTCCCAACGGTAGTTGTAGAGGGATTCGGTGCTGGCTCTGCGAGATGCCGAGGCGAAGTCCCGTAATCCCTGAGAGGCCCCTGCCCCGGCTAGTGTGTCTAGGACGGACTGGGGTCTCTCCGAGTGGGGGGTAGATGCAGATGTTCGCAGTTGGGCTGGCATAGAAGCCACGCGTGTAGGCGAAGCATCTTGGGATTGGAGTGAGGAAGACCTGACCGGGGTTGTCTCAGCATGTCCCAGCGAGGGCTGAGCCGGAGGGGGGGAACGTGGGTGAGGGACTTGGGGTCCGGGAACCAAGACTGGGTCGGCCACCATGGCGTTACGAGGATCAGCCTGGGTCTTTCCAGCCTTGCCTTCCTGATCACCTTGTGTAGGATGGGGAAGGGGGGAAAGGCATACGCCAGTAGGCCCGTCCCGGGGAGGGATAGTGCGTCGACTGCATCCGCCTGGGGATCTGGAACGGGAGAGACGTACAGGGGCAGGTGATGGTTGAAGCTGGTGGCAAACAGGTCGATCATGGGCACAAACCAATGGTTGCGCGACACCAGCGAAGGAGGGCCTCTGTTCTGAGGGAGAGGCCTATGGAGCGGGCCTCTCCCCCTTTGTTGACATAGCAAGCTACCGACGTATTGTCCGTGAGGAGGAGAACAAGTCGGTGCGCGACCTTGTGCTGGAGTTGGAGAAGGGCTAGCCTGACCGCTTCCAGCTCCCACTCCCCGAGGCGTGACTGTCCTCCACGTGGGCCCCCCAGCCCAAGTTGGAGGCGTCTGTATAAAGTTCCAGTGGTTGGGTTGGGTTGGGAGGGAGATGGGGACCCCGGTGGAGAGAGTGGCTGGAGTGAGCCGCTCCTCCGTCGCCGAAATGAACCAGTGTCCGAGGGGAATGACCTGGTCCCAGCGGTCGGAGGTCTGTGACAAACGTCGGCGGAACTCCCTCTGAAGTTGGCGTTTGGGGACCCGCCGCAGGGGAATGAGGGGAGACAGGGACTCCATCATTCCTAGGAGGGAGGACAGGGTTCTGGCCGAGGTGTGGGGTGCCTGTGACAGGCAGGAGATGAGGTCCACTATGCGTGCAGGCCTCTCCGGGGTCTGCCAGACGAACCGTAGGAATCGTCTGTGGGCCGGGTGAATCAGGATCTGAAAAATAGGCGTCCTTCAGGTCTACGGATGTGGCCCAGTCGCGATGATGGATGGAGTCTCGGATCTGGGTGGGGGTCTCCATCTTGAACTTGGTGGGCCTGAGGAACTTGTTGAGGGGCGAAAGATCTAGAATGGGCCTCCATCCTCCCGAGGCTTTTGGGATCACAAAGAGTAGAAGCCGGGGTTTGGGTGGGAAATCTTTGAGATGGCCCCTCTTTTGAGGAGGTCTTGGACTTCCGTGCGAAGAGCTTCTGCTTTGGCGGGGGAGGGTTCGTTGGGGGAGGGAGGGGGAGATAGCATGAGGGGGGGACGCTCGTGGGCCCAAGGAAGGCGAAACCCTTCCTGTAGCACCGCCACTATCCAGGGGTGAGGCGTATGCGTCTCCACTGGTGGGCATGCCGGGAGAGGCTGCCCGCCAGGGGGGGCGAGGGTCTGGGCTGGTGGGTGGGGGATAGGGCGAGGGGGGGTGCTACCTGATCTAAGTCCCCCTCGGGCTGTCTCCCTAGTCAGCTCCGGGAGCGTGACTGTTGGCCTAACCGAAAATTTTGCTGATGGGGTTTTGGCTTAGGCCTTGGGAGAAGATTAGGTCGCTTGGCGGGCCGTGCGGTGCGGGAAGGCGATTGTCTGGGATAGGGTCTGTGCCTGGGGAAGGAACGAAGTGGGGGTCTAGCAGGGCGTGGCGGTGGCCTGGGCGCAAAGGACACAGCCTGCTTGCGTTCCTCAACTGCTTGTGCTATGACGTCAGCCGAGTAGTCGCCAAAGAGCGACTGGACCTGGCCCGGGATGCATCGCAGGGCTGCCTTAAGCGTCGGGGAGAGAGAGGTCCGCGCCAGCACGGCCTCTCTCGCGACCAACAAGCAGTTGAAGTGGCTTCTGGCTGCGCTGTCCGCCGCAGCCGAAAGGTGATGCGAAATCCTGTTAACTAGGTGTCGCATGAAAGGATCGCTGAACAAGCGAGGGTCAGGCTCTTGGTGCGCCTCAGAGCCCGGGTCCCCCGGTACTGGGATGGCACCATCGTCCTCCGGCCATAGAGCCTCCGCTCGCTGAAGGGGCATGTCCAAGTAGGTGTGTCCCGCCGTGGTGTGGAGGATGCCCATCCTGGCTACTCGGACCCATTCCTTTAGGTTCTTAAAGGAGATGGCGCCGGAAGTAGGGGGGGCAGGTGGGGGATCAACCGACGGTCCGACTGGGAAATGCCCATCTCCCTGGTCACGGGATTGTCCGTAAACAAGGAGGCGACTGAGGGGTTCTTGGGTAGATTGGTCTAGATCTCTGGGCCGGGGGAGAGGGAGAGAAATTCGTCAGCGGGTGCGGCCTCCCTCCTAACGAGGTCTGGTCGCCACCGTTCTATCGTGCGGACATCGTACAATGAGGTGGGGGCTAGCTCCTCGTCATCGTCCGCCTCAGGGAGGTACTGGTCCTGAGAGGGTTCATAGCACCCGTCTTCAGGAGGTAAGTCGAGGGGTGCCTGTAGTGTGTCCCCGGTGGCCCTATAATCGGCGGCCGGGACATCGTCCTGCCGATAGGACAGCGCCCGAGGAGGGAGACCAAGGTCGACCCAGGTAAGTGAGGCCGGGTGCCACATTCGACCATGTAGCTGGTCGTGCTGGGTGTTGGCGTTAAGCCACTGGTCTCTCTCGGGGGCATAGAGCCACCGGTCCCCGGGG
Organism: Conus canariensis; assembly: GCA_033310375.1. Lineage (NCBI taxonomy): Eukaryota > Metazoa > Mollusca > Gastropoda > Neogastropoda > Conidae > Conus > Conus canariensis. Next base: position 8,919,297 of record CM065731.1, read on the forward strand.
AGGTAAACGGGCTGTGGCGGCCCTGGGGAAAAACCATGGTAGGTAGGCCGCACTCAAGGTCTGACCAGCGCGTTGGGCGAATGCGTAGGTCAGACATCCGCCGAGTCGTAGCCACGAGACCCTCTTCTTCTTGTAGGCAGAAAGTCCCCGGGGACCCGGGTAACCTGAATCACTGTTGGGGGGGGGCTTGAGAGGCCGTGGCCTGTCGTCCCCGTCCAGGTCCGTGCACTGCACCATACACGTCCTTGGAATGGGCCTGGGAGGGCCATAATGGTATGGAGGAGGATGCGGAAGTCGAGCCCCCAACCCGCGAAAGTGCGGATTGGTCAGGATGCGGTCCCGTGTTCCTCCCCCTGGAGGAATATGTCAGGTTACCCTTGGTCCCGCTGGTAGATCCTCCCCCCGGAGGAGCGGGACCGCGGACGTTGCCCAAATGGGGATCCGAAAGGTCGGTTCCCCAACGTCCAATACCCCTAGGGAAGAAGGTGACGTTCGATCGGGGTAGGTCGACCGTCCTTGTGCATGGGCACGGCCGGGCCCATGGCGCGGCGTGCCCGCACGCCCAGGATTATGGACACCACCGAGGTCGTGCGTCGGGGTGACCATAAGGCTGCTTCCGGAGTCGAAGCGCTCCTCGAGCTCAGGTGTTGGCTGCACCTGTGCCCGGTGGGGCCGAGCGCTATGAGTGCACGTATCAATTTGGGGGGAAAAAGAGATACGTGACTCATCAAGGCGAGTGACGGATGGTGATTCCATCCCAGATCCGTCACCCGTGCTGGTCCGCGGCTCGGCAAGGTGCCCCGGGGGCCGAGATTCGCGTGACTCAGCATGATAGTTAGAAGTCTCCGAGCGAGTCCGTAGGCTAGAGGGCAAGCTGGCCGATGGAGAAGGGGTGGGGGAGGGCGAATTCCGTTGGCTAGTCTTTGCTCGGCCGGGCCCCTTGAGGGGAGCCTTGCCATTAGACTTTCTGGGCAGCACCTTGAGGGGAGCTTTGCCCTTAGACTAGCAGGCAGATCAAATGAAAGGCATTTTGAAATGGTGGCCGCTTGCCTATCAGCCTTGGGACGCCGCGGTCGTGCGTCCGTCGGTTTGGTAGACGAGGAAGATCACGCGTCCCTTCCGCGGAGAAGTC
>CM065731.1:8940428-8945428 GCA_033310375.1 Conus canariensis
AGATAAAGAAAATGGGAAAATATATATTTTAAATATGAGAACCCTTCTCTAGCTGCATGAGGGAACCATGCAATCCCTCCTGAAGGCAGATCTGTATGTATGTCTGCTCCTAGGCCTTTCGTCCGCTGGATCGGACTCATCAGGGAGACACGGCTGATTGTGTCTGTGCTCTTGGCGTCAAATAGGGACACACCACAGTCCATAATTCAGAAAAAGAAAGAAAGGAACAAAATGGGGGGGAGAAAAAAGAAAAAACAGATAGAACAAAAAAAAAAAAAAAGAAGTCGAAGCCAGACAAACAGGAAAGGAAAGACAAGACATAGAAAAACTGACCACCACAGGACACAAACAGAGGAACAGACAACAAAGACAACAAAGGAAGGGACAGGACAACAAAGAAAAAATACAGAAAGAAAGGAACAGATAAAAAAAAAAAGGCGAAAGAAAGAAAAGAAAAAAAAAACAATAAACAAAAGAAAGAAAGCAAGAAAAAAAAGAAAGAAAGAAAAAGAACAGAAAGGAATGAAGAGAAAAGAAAGCAAAGGAAAATAAACTATGAGAAAGGGAAAAGAAAAGAAGAAAATAAAGAGAAAGACTGCAAGAAAAAGAAAGGAAGATTAAAGCAAAACAAAAAGAAATGACGAGAGAGAGAGAGAGAGAGGAGAGAGAGAGAGAGAGAGAGAGAGAGAGAGAGAGAGAGAGAGAGATGATTGTCAACGTTTTCATAGGCACAGTGTGTGTGTGTGGGGGGGAGGGGGGAGGGGGGGGGTCGGTCGGTCGGTCGGTCGGTCTCTCCGTCTGTTGTCTGTCTGTCTGTCTGTCTGTCTGTCTTTTCATGCATGTTTTCGTGTCTAGGGCACCGAGGAATTATACATCTGCTGCACCGCCGCACACACAAACGAATTCTCTCTCTCTCTCTCTCTCTCTCTCTCTCTCTCTCTCTCTCTCTCTCTCTCTCTCTCTCTCTTCAAAATGTACCCGTCTCTTCGCCGAATGTTTGAAATAAGCAATAACATAAACTTGTCCACCTATCATCTTCGATAACATAGATTTTGTCTTGGCAGTAGCATCTCTTAAACTGCTTTGCCTGTTACCTCTGCATCGTATAAACGTCGTTGTTTTCTTCTCTCTTCCCTTAGAAGGCGCATATAGGTAGAAGATGGAATTGCTGGTGAAGGGAACACCATTACTCAAATGTATTCATTTTTTTCCCTACATCTGATTTTATCAGCATTATCCGCACCCCCAAATACAACTACCCACACATAACTACTATCATCACCATCACCATCCATTAAAGTCGTTTATTTATTTATTTCTTGATTTTTCATTCTTGATTTTTTCTCCTTCCCCCTTCCCCCCCCCCCCCCCCCCCCCCCCCCCCCCACACACACACATTAAGCACTATTATCAATCCACCATAATCACTACCGTCACTAATACATCATACTATTCTACAAAACAAGCTACAAACCCCGTTGTTTCACACACACACACACACACACACACACACACACACACACACACACACACACACACTCCTTTCTCCCCCCCCCCCTTCCCCCTCCCTCTCCCCCCACTATTTCCTCTCCCATGATCCCCCTCCTGGGTAGCCTCGTTTCCGTCCGGCGGCCATTTTGGTCGTGCGGCGAACATGAGAAGATAAGTGGTTTCTCTTTCTTCGTTTTCACTGTCCTAAACGTCGATTTCGTTTTTGCCTGAAGAGGACCCACGAGGTCGAAATGCATTGTGTCTTGTCCTGTAGTTTGTTTGTCTGTGTCCTTGGCGGTAAAATAACCCCCTCTCTTTCTAAATTTTACTTCAATTTCCACCCTCAGCCACTCCATTTTGAAACTTAAGCTATTACTCAGTCAATCCATCAATCCAGTTGCCAATCCCGTCAATCCCGTCAATTAGTCAGTCAAACTGAGAAGGACTGAAACCACATGAAAGGTAGGAGTGAGCGGCTGATCTGTTGGACAAACCTGCCAGACGCTCGGGCCTACTGTGTGTCACCCCTTGACCAATCCAGCTCTTATCTCCCCCTTTCCGGGCCTGCATAGCTGAGCTACCGCGAAACCCTATCTCTCTGTGGACGGGTGGGTGGGTGGGTGGCTTCCCTTTGACCATCTTGACCTTCACCTTTGGCCAAGGGGTCATCATGCGAGAGATTGGGATGACACTTGTAAACAGGGTGCAAGATAGCTGAAAAACAACTCCAACCCTGCCTGGGGGGGGGGGGGGGGGGGGGGAGAGAAGATGGGAGAAGGTTTTTTTTTTCAGCTAAAGAGACTCTCTTTTCTTCTCACACTTCTTTTAAACACTATGAACACAAGAAATCAAGACGAGAAGAAGAAGAAGAAGATATGTGATGATGATGATGATGATGATGATGATGATGATGATGATGATGAATGATGATGATGATGATGAGATGAGAGAAGAAGAAGAAGAAGAAGAAGAAGAAGAAGAAGAAGAGAGATGATGATGATGATGATGAGATGATGATGATGATGATGATGATGATGAGTGATGATGATGATGATGATGATAGAAGAAGAAGAAGAAGAAGAAGAAGAAGAAGAAGAAGAAGAAGAAGAAGAAGAAGGTGGGAGGAGGGCTGTTTGTAACAATCAAGACAGATTATACGTCAACCACTCCAAGCAGCGTATACTGTTGGATTTTTTTTTTTTCTTTTTCTCAACCGTCAAGTGGGGTGGATTGGCTGAATCACCCGCAATCCATCATTGCGGGTACGTGGGCAGGGTCGGGTAGACCGTGGGTGTCGAGGACAGTCATGCCAGCGTGTCTGTGACATTCTCCATATCTAGTCCTGTTCGCTCCTCGGATTCAATGCAACAATCAAAGATTTTTTTTTTAATGTCTGACTGTACTGTCGCCATTCTGTTACTGTGCAATAGGGTGATGCCATGTGTTCCTTCTGGGGGTGAACTGTCTTGAATTCTTTCATCGTAGTGTACTGTGTCGTGTGTCATTCTGTAGTCACTGTGTTGTACTGTTCCATTGTAGTGTACTGAGATGACGTGTGTCATTCTGTAGTTCACTGTGTTGTGATTGTAGTGTACTGAGATGACGTGTGTCATTCTGTAGTTCACTGTCGTTGTACTGTGTTCCATTTGTAGTGTACGGAGATGACGTGTGTCATTCTGTAGTTCACTGTGTTGTGATTGTAGTGTACTGAGATGACGTGTGTCATTTCTAGTTCACTGTGTTGTGATTGTAGTGTACTGATTTGACGTGTGTCTGTAGTTCACTGTGTTGTACTGTTTCATTGTAGTGTTCTGAGATAACGTGTGTCATTCTATAGTTCACTGTAATGTACTGTTTCACTGAAGTGTACTGAGATGACGTGTGTCATTCTGTAGTTCACTGTGTTGTGATTGTAGTGTACTGAGATGACTTGTGTCATTCTGTAGTTCACTGTGTTGTACTGTTTCATTGAAGTGTACTGGGATGACGTGTGTCATTCTGTAGTTCACTGTGTTGTGATTGTAGTGTACTGAGATGACTTGTGTCATTCTGTTAGTTCATGTACTGTTTCACTGTAGTGTACTGAGATGACGTGTGTCATTCTAGTTCACTGTGTTGTTTGTAGTGTACTGAGATGACGTGTGTCATTCTATGGTTCAGTGTAATGTACTGTTTCACTGTAGTGTACTGAGATGACGTGTGTCATTCTGTAGTTCACTGTGTTGTGATTGTAGTGTACTGAGATGACTTGTGTCATTTCTAGTTCACTGTGTTGTACTGTTTCACTGTAGTGTCCTGAGATGACGTGTGTCATTCTGTAGTTCACTGTGTTGTACTGTTTCACTGTAGTGTCCTGAGATGACGTGTGTTATTGTTTAGATCACTGTTTTGCACTGTTTCACTGAAGTGTACTGAGATGACGTGTGTCATTCTGTAGTTCACTGTGTTGTGATTGTAGTGTACTGAGATGACGTGTGTTGTTCTGTATTTCACTGTGTTGTACTGTTTCACTGTGTGTACTGAGATGACGTGTGTCATTCTGTAGTTCACTGTGTTGTACTGTTTCACTGTAGTGTACTGAGATGACTTGTGTCATTCTGTAGTTCACTGTGTTGTACTGTTTCACTGTAGTGTACTGAGATAACGTGTGTCATTCTGTAGTTCACTGTGTTGTACTGTTTCACTGTAGTGTACTGAGATGACTTGTGTCATTCTGCAGTTCACTGTGTTGTACTGTTTCATTGTAGTGTACTGATGGTGTGTCATTCTGTAGTTCACTGTGTTGTACTGTTTCACTATAGTGTACTGAGATGACGTGTGTCAATCTGTAGTTCACTGTGTTGTACTGTTTTATTATAGTGTACTGAGATGACGTATGTCATTCTGTAGTTCACTGTGTTGTACTGTTTCACTATAGTGTACTGAGATGACGTATGTCATTATGTAGTTCACTGTGTTGTACTGTTTTATTATAGTGTACTGAGATGACGTATGTCATTCTGTAGTTCACTTGTTGTACTGTTTTCACTATAGTGTACTGAGATGACGTTGTCATTCTGTAGTTCACTATGTTGTACTGTTTCACTATAGTGTACTGAGATGACGTATGTCATTATGTAGTTCACTGTGTTGTACTGTTTTATTATAGTGTACTGAGATGACGTGCGTCATTCTGTAGTTCACTGTGTTGTACTGTTTCACTATGTGTACTGAGATGACGTGTATCATTCTGTAGTTACTGTGTTGTACTGTTTTATTATAGTGTACTGAGATGACGTGTGTCATTCTGTAGTTCACTGGTTGTACTGTTTCACTGTAGTGTACTGAATGACGTTGTCACTCTGTAGTTCACTGTGTTGTACTGTCTCATTACAGTTACGGGGATGACGTGTGTTATCTGTAGTTCACTGTAATGTACTGTTTTCACTGTAGTGACTGTAATACATGTGTTAGGTTGTATTGCTTTGTAATGTAATGTGTTTTCAGTATAGTACTGTCATGACACTGCG
>CM065731.1:8950428-8962928 GCA_033310375.1 Conus canariensis
ACACACACACACACACACACACACACACACACACACACACACTATATAACTGACCTGAACTGAAACCATTTATTGTCAGATTAACCAACGGTTGTACTGAACACACACACACACACACACACACACACACACACACACACACACACACACACACACGTTACTCATTTTTAGTGATTGTAGGTAAGGGGACTTTCGGATCATTGACTCTTAAAGCAATTATACATAAAATGCCACTTTGACAACCTCTTACAAATGACAGTAAGTACAAAGCTCTACACACAGCACCACTTAGATATCATGCAACTGTCAATACACACACTCTATACACACCGCACCATGAGATAGTGTACAACTCTCATTGAATACATACTGCACACCAGTGTCACTTAGATATCATACAACTGTCAGTATACACTCCACTTACATACAGTGTCACTTAGATATCGTACAATTGTCAGTATATACTCCATTGTACATACAGTGTCACTTAGATATCATACAACTGTCAGTATACACTCCACTCTACATACAGTGTAACGTAAATATCATACAACTGTCAGTATATACTCCATTGTACATACAGTGCCACTTAGATATTATACAACTGTCAGTATACACCCCACTCTACATACAGTGTCACGTAAATATCATACAACTGTCATTAAATACATACTGCACACACAGTGTCATTTAGATATCATACAACTGTCAGTATACACTTCACTGTACATACAGTGTCACTTAGATATCATACAACTGTCAATATACACTCCACTTCACATAGAGTGTCACTTAGATATCATACAACTGTCAGTATACACTCCACTTTACATAGAGTGTCACTTAGATATCATACAACTGTCAGTATACACTTCACTGTACATACAGTGTCACGTAGATATCATACAACTGTCAGTATACACTGCACTCTACATACAGTGTCACTAGATATCATACAACTGTCAGTATACACTTCACTGTACATACAGTGTCACTTAGATATCATACAACTGTCAGTATACACTGCACTGTACATAGAGTGTCACTTAGATATCATACAACTGTCAGTATACACTGCACTCTACATACAGTCACTTAGATATCATACAACTGTCAGTATACACCCCACTCTACATACAGTGTCACGTAGATATCATACAACTGTCAGTATACACTGCACTCTACATACAGTGTCACGTAGATATCATACAACTGTCAGTATACACTCCACTGTACATACAGTGTCACTAGATATCATACAACTGTCAGTATACACTGCACTGTACATAGAGTGTCACTTAGATATCATACAACTGTCAGTATACACTGCACTCTACATACAGTCACTTAGATATCATACAACTGTCAGTATACACTCCTCTGTAATACAGTGTCACGTAGATATCATACAACTGTCAGTATACACTGCACTCTACATACAGTGTCACGTAAATATCATACAACTGTCAGTATACACTCCACTGTACATATAGTGTCGCTTAGATATCATACAACTGTCAGTATACACACAACAGCATATACAGTGTCAGATATTCAATTGTCGGTATGCACACAGCTATACATATCGTGCCATTTTGACAAAATCATACGGCTATCAGTAAGCGCACAACTGTACAAACAATGCCACTTGACAGCATGAAACAGTTGTCAGTCAAAACAAGTGTACATAAATGTCACCTCATAAAACAGTCAGAGAGACATTCAGAAATAAGGACAAAGAAAAGGTGTATATAAAAAGGTAAAAAGAAGAATGACGCATTACCTTTTAGTCTATTCATTAACTCATTTTCCATTGTCATTGTATATCCTGTTCTCACCTGTGTTTTTGCTATGAAAAGCGACATTCTGTCAATTCAACAATAAAGGGTGTGTGGGCTGATCTCTGGCTCTGTCTCTGTCTCAGTCCTTGTCCCTTGTCCCTCTCTCTCTCTCTCTCTCTCTCTCTCTCTCTCTCTCTCTCTCTTCATACATACAGGTACATATTACACACACACACACACACACACACACACACATATATATATATATATATATATATATATATATATATATACACTTAATTGTTCAGCATTATATATATATATATATATATATATATATATATGTGTGGTGTGTGTGTGTGTGTGTGTGTGTGTGTGTGTGTGTGTGTGTGTGTGTGTGTGTGTTAAAATAAGTGTTAAAAAGGAATATTAAAATACTCTACAAATTTGTTTCAAGCTGGGTGGCTATCTTCAGGATGATATTTGGGTTGCCTCACCGCCGGTGTTATATAGCGTGTGGGGCCCGATTGCAGCTATTTTCACGTGTGGGTTGGTTGCACGTGTTTTTTTTTTTTTTTAAGGTTTTCAGGTTGTTGTTTGGAGTGTGTTCACTAACAACGATTTCCATTTGTGCCTGCAGTTGTTTATTATTTCTGTTTTAGTGTTTAAAGTTGCTAAGTGTGGTTTACATAGTATCAGCCATTTTTCAGTTAAACATAGGTTGCATCTTTTTGAAATGTTGCTGTATGGTGATGCCCTTTTTATGATTTTCCAGGATATATTGTTGTTTATTTTTGCGTCTTTAAGTTTCCAAATGTGTTTGCTCAATTCTGTTTGGTTTTTGTATTTTTCTACAAACACAAACTGTCAAAAATATTCAACAAAAACACCGTCAAACTATCATACTCATGTATGCCCAACCTCAAAAACCTAACTGATGCATCAACAAAACGAAAATCAACACAGCAAAGAAGGGTGAAGAAAGGAAATCTTGCAATTGCATCAAAAAAGAGCAGTGCCCCCTAAGCAACAAATGTCTTTATAAGAATATCGTATACCAAGCCACTGTGACATCAGAAAATGAAAAAGAAACATACATAGGGATTACTGAAAACCACTTCAAAACCAGATATGCAAACCACAAACAGTCATTTAATAAAGAAAAATACAAAAACCAAACAGAATTGAGCAAACACATTTGGAAACTTAAAGACGCAAAAATAAACTACAATATATCCTGGAAAATCATAAAAAGGGCATCACCATGCAGCAACATTTCAAAAAGATGCAACCTATGTTTAACTGAAAAATGGCTGATACTATGTAAACCACACTTAGCAACTTTAAACACTAAAACAGAAATAGTAAACAACTGCAGGCACAAATGGAAATCGTTGTTAGTGAACACACCCCAAACAACAACCTGAAAACCTTAAAAAAAAAAAAACACGTGCAACCAACCCACACGTGAAAATAGCTGCAATCGGGCCCCACACGCTATATAACACCGGCGGTGGGCAACCCAAATATCATCCTGAAGATAGCCACCCAGCTTGAAACAAATTTGTAGAGTATTTTAATATTCCTTTTTAACACTTATTTTAACAAATGTTGCTCCCCAAGGGGTTGAGCACTTTTAAATCATTTTAGGCTGTGCAACTACATTGATCTATATATATATATATATATATATATATATATATATATATATATATAATGGTAGTAAGTACCAACAAAGATTTAAAAATGCTCAACCGTACTGGGAGCAACATTTGTTAAAAGGTAAGGCTTAAAATTCTATCTACAGCGCTGTTTCATGCGGTTGCAATATACATAAAGGAAATCATAACACTTGAACTTGCTGCACTCCAACACTTTATTTAAATTTTCGTCCTGTTTTGGGGCTTCTTCAGACAACTGCTTTCCCAAACTAAAAAGGTAGAAACAATATACAGGCCTTGTCAATTGAAAACAATTCACTAGGGTAAAACTATTCACTAAGGTAAAACTAGGAGCATACAAAAAGCATGCAACAAAGCCCGGTACACACACACACACACACACACACACACACACACACACACACACACACCGCCACACACACACACACACACACACACACACACACACACCATCATGAGAAGAACCAACACCTTCTTTACTCAGACCCAGAAAATATGAAGATATCCCCCCCCCCCCCCCCCCCCCAGATCCATTATTTCTGCAGGCCGACGACGAAAGAATCTAGGAGAGATTTATAAGCCGACCATCCCCAGACGTTATGTGGACCATGGCCCGAGAACGCAACCTGGATTTAGAAAATGTTCGGCAAAACGATGTGATACCTGCGTTCACAGTCTAGACATACAAAAATTCACTTCTCCATGGGATGGAAGGACATGGCAGATCCGAAAAAACCCTTATCTGTACTACACCACGAGTTGTTTACCTACTCCGCTGTAAAATCCACGAGGACGCATGGTATGTTGGCTCCTCAGTAAACTTGAAACTCCGCTGGGCAGGACATAAATCTGACGTGAAACTGAAGAAAAATCATAAGTGTCAAGTTGCCCACCACATGATCTCATGCAAACACCCTCAAAATCTAGAACTGCACCAATGCATGGAAATGTTTGCCATTGACTCCGTGGAAAATGACAGGTATCTAGGAGCAAGGGAGACATGGTGGATGGCAAATATTGGGACAGTTTTTTGTGGGTTAAATACTCGTTTGGATCTTAATGCTTCTCGAAAAGCAAGGATTCAATTCCAGTGAAGCGTTGTCTGTGTGTGGGTGACGAAGGCAGATTATCATTTCCTTTTAGTAGAAAGAAACTCGTGGAGAGCGTGGCAGCAGAGAGTCCTCAGAAGAGAAGCCCCCTTCAAGCAAGTGTTTCGGCCCTTATCTCCTGACACTCTAGGGGGGTTGGGCCACACCCGGTTCATGACTCCGGATGTCCCTCTGCTGCCCCTTTTTTTCCCATCTTGGGACGAGCCATGGCTGGGATTCGAACCCATGACCCTCTGGACATGCTCATTTTCCACTTAATGACTCGCGCTTTAACCACTGAGCCACAGGGACACCTGATATTTGTAGGGAAATTAAGCCTTATGAAGTTCACTTTTGTTCCTCCTTGACCAGATCCAGCTTGAACACCTCTCTGCCGCTTCTGCCATTGCTTTCAGGGCTCTGGTTTTTTCCTTCCCTGCAACTGAGAGCTGTTTCATGAGGCTGTATGCAGACGTTCCTACAAACCCCCTAGCTCCAATTTCTGCAGTGAGGACTTTGACCTGATAGCCTTCTCTCCTCAGGCTGTTTGCCAGATCAGCATACTTTTCAGTCTTGTAGATTTGAGCTGCCTCCATTCTGTTCTCATATGGCACCGTGAGCTCGATCATGATCAGCTGCTTGGTTGACTTAGAGTGGACTACTATGTCTGGTCTCATGCCACTCTTGCTGATGATCTCTGGGTGACTCTTCCATTCTGGGAGGTCTGCAGTGCACTCCCAGTCATCTGCCCCGTCCAGCAGACTCTGCCTGCATGTTTCGAGTGGCACTGTTGTTCTTGGCCATGATTTGCTGCCTCCTGCCGTGAAGAATGTTGCGGGTGCTTTTGGAGTCCTGATTTTCCCTTTTGTGGTGTTGGTACTAGCCCAGACTACTTGTACAATTTCTTTGAGCACTTGGTTGTGCCTCCATGTGTACCTTCCTTGAGCCAGGGCTACTTTACATGAGCTTAGGACATGCTCCACTGTTTGTTTTTCATGGCAGAGGGGGCATGCAGGATCGTCTGTTTTCCCCCACTTCACCAGGTTTGCATTTGAGGGCAGAAGGTCATATGCAGATCTGAGAATGAAGCTGATCCTGAGAGGGGCCATGTGCCAAATGTCATTCCAAGTGAGACTTCTTTGGAGTGCATTCTCCCACGTTGTCCATTGCCCTTGCTGGCTCTGCTGGACTGCTTTTTGGAGTCTTTTTTGGTCTTCTTCTTTTCTCATCTCCTGAATCATCATGTCTCTTTTGGCTTTTCCTTTGGCCTTTGACCACCATTCAGTTTTGGTCACCCCCAGTCCCTGTCTGTTGGTCTGTGTGTGTCCTGTTATTTCTCTGATCTTGAGACTTCTTTTGCAGAATCCATCGCCTCTTGAACTTTCCATTTTCTGCCTGTCTTCAGCTGGGGCTTAATTGCTTCTACCACCTTGTCTCCTGAGTCCTCCAGCATGCTTTGAAGTCTGATCTTCCCTGCTTTGTATTCCTCCAGGATGGATTTCAGGGGTAGTTTCAGCTTTGCTTGGCGACAGTACAGCGCTATGTCAGTCAGACAGGGTGGGACACCAAGCCATTTCCTTGTGAACTTGTTGATTTTGGCTTCCATTGCCTCCACTATGCTGGTGCAGATGTCGTATATCATCAGAGGCCATAGCAGCTTTGGTATCAGCATGAACTGCAGACACCATACCTTGTATTTGCCAGGGAGCCCACACTGGTCAATGGTCTCCAAGCCTTCCTCCGCCATCTGCTTGGTTTCTTTTGCTCTTTGTGTGTCTTTCAGCGTATCGTCATACCATCTTCCAAGGCTCTTGACTGGTTCTTCTGTGACTGTTGGAATGGCCTGGTTGGCAACACTGAAGACCACAGATCCGGCCACTTTTCCTTTCCTCAGTGAGAGACTCCGTGATTTCTTTGGCTTGAACTTCATTCTGGATGAGGCAACTATGTCGTCCAGCCTCTCCAGCACATGACGTGTCTCGTCTTCTCTGGATGAAATCACTGTAGTGTCATCCATGAAGGCCTTGAGAGGAGGCATCTTGTATCCATCGCCAAGGTCTGTTTGTCTCGCGTTGTTTGTTGCTGCTTTCAAGATGAGTTCCATTGCCAGCACGAACAGTATTGGGGAAATTGCACAGCCCATTGCAATACCCACTTCCAAGTTGATCCAGTCTGTTGTGTACTCCTTGGTAGAGAACCGCATTGAGAAGCCATTGAAGTACTTCTTGAGCATGTCGCGGATGTTCTTTGGCACATGGTACATCTCAAGAGCCAACTGTATCATCTCATGGGGCACAGATCCATATGCGTTTGCCAGATCAAGCCACACTACGTCCAGGTCTCTCTTTTCTGTTTTTGCTTTTTGGATTGCGTCCCAGATCATTGTGGCGTGTTCTACACAGCCCGCCACGCCTGGGATGCCACCTTTCTGGACTGACACATCCAAGTACTTGTTTTCCATCAGGTACTTGGTCAGCCTTGCTGCCATGACAGAGAAGAAGATTTTCCCTTCGACGTTCAGTAGTGATATTGGCCTGAACTGGCTAATGTCACTTGAGTTTTGCTCTTTGGGGATGTACACACCATCTGCCGTCATCCACTGGCCGCTGATCTTCTGGTTTCTCCAAGCCGATCGCAGCAGCCTGTGGAGCCACTCCAGCACCTTGGGACATTTCTTGTAAAGCTGGTAAGGTATTCCGTTTGGCCCTGGTGATGATTTGGCTCTGGCTTTGTCGACCACCTTCTTGATTTCCGCCAACGTTGGAGGCTTGCCATTGAACTGTTCCTCAGGGTTGGTTGGCCACACCAGACCTTGAATGTCGAGTGGTGCTTTGCTCTGTGGGTCAGAGTATGTTTTCCTCAGATGCTGCTCAAGAACTCCTTTGTCCACACTTAGGGTCCCAGATTTTGGCTGCTCAAACAGTGTTCTGGCAAACTGGAAGGGGTCTCTGAAGAAGCGCTCTTGTGTCTTCTTCTTTTTGCTCTTCCTCTTCCTCGCAGATTCCGCTTTGCTGAGGGCACTGTGTTTTTCTTTCAGGTCTTTCCACAGTTTTTCCAAGCCTTGTTTTTCAGCTGGCAGTGCGGTCTTCATTTGCATCTTGAGGTTTTTCTTTTGGACCCTGATCTTGTCCATCTTTTCTTGGCGTCTGGATTTTTTTGGAGGTGTTTTCTCTTTGGGTAGTTTTGCTCCATAGGCGTCTCTACATGTGGCATACACAATGTCCCCATATGTGGCTAGTTTGTGTTCCAGGGTGCTTTTCCTATCAGTGCATCGAGTCTTTGGACGATTTTTGCATCCAGTTTCTCCCAATCTTCAGTTTCGTTTGCTCGTGGCAGGTTGAGTTTCAGGCGCCTGGCATCGAGGGCCTGTGCAAATTCCTCATCCGAACCAACAGCGTGGATGTCCTTGGCACTGTGGTTTAAATCCTGGCCTTGGTCTTCCGACGTCTTATCTGCTGATGCAGTGCGCTGCTGCTCATTCAGATGAGTCTTCACACATCCCATCTTTGTTCTGTGGATCTTCATGCCACGGGTGGTAGCGAAACGCTTTCCACAGACACATGCATATTCCATTTGGTCCATGTTCATAGTCCGTTTGGGATTTGCAGTCATGATTGGTTGAGCACCGATGGATTCATCATTCTCTCCCCCTTTCGGTGAATCCTGGGAGCATCTTTTAAAGATTAGATTCTACTGGACTGAGGGTTTACGGACAGTCTTTTTTTCTTGAGAAGAGGGGATTGATGACAAACAAGCCAGTAGAATAGGGAATTTATAAATATTCTACAGCTTAAATGTAAAAGTGTTCTGCCCTTCTATCCCTTACTAAAGGTGCTGTAAAGACAATGCATATGTTCCTGCATAATTATGCGAATATAAATGTGTGCATGAGTGGGTATGTATTGCAGACTAGGTGTATGCAAATGTAAAGTGTATAAGGACAAAGTATATGTATATGTGCCATTTTGTCTGAAAATAGTTGAGTGTGTGTGTGTGTGTGTGTGTGTGTGTGTGTGTGTGTGTGTGTGTGTGTGTGGTGTGTTGGACATAATATCATTTCAGGTTATAGACTTTCCATAATTCTACTGCTTTACCTATTCCTCTTATTCCACAAATCTTCTGCCCCCATTCTTCCTTTCTCTCTCCCTCCCCCCCCCCCCCCCCCCCGCCACCCCCTCCCCCATGCCTTTCCTTTTGTTCTCTCTCCCCCCTCCTTTTCTGCCCCCCCCCCCCCTCCCCCCCCCCCCCCCCACACACACACACGTTCCACGCCACCATCATTCCATACTCCTCTCACCCCACCCCCCACCCCCCTCCTTTTTTTTTTCCCTCTCTCTCTCTCTCTCTCTTCCCACCCCCTTCCCCATTGCCTTCCCTTTCGCTCCCCCTCCCTTACTTTGCTATCCCCCCCCCCCTCCGTCCTTCCCTTCCCCCTCCCTTTTATCCCACAAATTTCTTGCCTTCCTTTCCCCCTTCCCCCCTCTCTCCCCTCCCTCTGTCTTTTTTTTTTTTCTCTGCTGTCCCCCCCCCCCCCCCCTCGTTTTATGTTGCCCTACGCCCCCCCCCCCCCCCCTCTCTCCCTCCCTCTCTCTCTCTCTCTCTCTCTCTCTCTCTCTCTCTCGCTTGCTCACTCTCCAATTTTGTCTCTTTTGCCCCGTTTCCTTCCCTCCCCCCCCCCCCCTCTCTCCCTGTCCCTGTGTCTATCTGTTAATATGTTCTCTCTCTCTCTCTCTCATCTCTCTCTCTCTCTCTCTCTCTCTCTCTCTCTCTCTCTCTTTCTCCTCCCCCCCTCAACCCTGGGTCTCTTGTTTTTGTGATATGGTTGTGTGATGCGGGGCTGATCTGTTTTATAATCTGGGTCCATTTAGATTCATTTTGTTTTGAAAAAGATTTCATTAATTTTGGAATAGTGCATTGGGTTCATGAGGTGGCGGATGTCAGGTGTGTGTCTGATTTGTCTTGTGGAGTGGGTTCAGTAACAGTGGGACGCGTGGCAGCAGGGATGTTTTTGGGTGTACATGATTGTGTGTGTGTGTGTGTGTGTGTGTGTGTGTGTGTGTGTGTGTGTGTGTGTGTGTACCGGGCTTTTTTGCATGCTTTTTGTATGCTCCTAGTTTTACCTTAGTGAATTGTTTTACCCTAGTGAATTGTTTTCAATTGACAAGGCCTGTATATTGTGTATACCTTTTTAGTTTGGGAAAGCAGTTGTCTGAAGAAGCCCCAAAACAGGGCGAAAATTTAAATAAAGTGTTGGAGTGCAGCAAGTTCCAAGTGTTATGATTTCCTTTATGTGTATGCTGACTATTGTGAGCATTGTCTACTCGAACATTTTCCTTGGTGGAGCGGCGCCTGATTTTGGAATTCTGAACCATTCAAAAACTATATATATATATATATATATAAAACATGGACATGAACATGAACATTAACATGAACATTAATTCATTTTCATAGAATTGAAGAGTGCTCACCTATTCCGGATAGGAGCATGTTATAAGATTTCTTGAGTCTCCGAACTACAACGTTGTTTCAAGCTTTCGCTCTCATCAGGTTCTAGAAGTTATTAGATGGCGTAATTTATCAGATGACATATTTTATCAGATGACGTGATATATTGGCTACGTTTTATATGTATGACGTTCTGATAGGGTCTTTCTGTGTGTCATTTATGTTTCGTTTGCTTGGAGGAACTTTCGTCTATGTGGGCATGCGCTGATCATCTCCACTCTTGAGTTCAAAGTTGCCATGCCTGGTTTGCAGAGTATGTAGTACTTCTCTGTTGTGCACAAGTTGCATCTTTTAGATAGTCCGAAGAGCCAGGTCGTACTCCTCCTCCAGCAAAAGATGCAACTTGTGCACAACAGAGAAGTACTACATACTCTGCAAACCAGGCATGGCAACTTTGAACTCAAGAGTGGAGATGATCAGCGCATGCCCACATAGACGAAAGTTCCTCCTAGCAAACGTAACATAAATGACACACAGAAAGACCCTATCAGAACGTCATACATATATAACGTAGCCAATATATCACGTCATCTGATAAAATATGTCATCTGATAAATTACGCCATCTAATAACTTCTAGAACCTGAACAATTAAATTGCTGAACAATTAATTAATTGTTCAGCAACTTCTAGAACCTGATGAGAGCGAAAGCTTGAAACAACGTTGTAGTTCGGAGACTCAAGAAATCTTATATATATATATATATATATATATATATATATATTATATATATATATATATATATAGCCTGTCTATTGTTCTGACTACGCATGCATCTATCCATCTATCTATCTATCTATCTATCTATCTATCTATCTATCTATCTATCCATCCATCTGTGTGTCTGTCTATCTGTCTGTCTGTCTCAGTATGGATATATACACACTTCCTTTTTATCCATTTAAGCATTAATTTTCTTATTCCAGCACAACTCTTCACACAATGTGGGTAAATCGTCAGACTGATGTTCGCCCCACAATGATAAGACCACCATGGTGTATTGAGAGTCCTGTGTCTCTCCAAGTGCCATGGGCGGACAATCACTCAGTTGCCAGTGCACCCGATGAGGCTTATCCAGAAGTCGAAACTCGAGGAGAAAAAAAGCCCTGTGCATAAGAAGAGCTCCGCTCCACAACAGCGAAATCAGTGGACTCCCAATGTTGTCCATGAAAGAACGAGTGTTCTCACTGCGTTTCCTTCTACGCACTCACAGTGTGTGTGTGTGTGTGTGTGTGTGTGTGGTGTGTGTGTGTGTGTGTGTGTGTGTGTGTGTGTGTGTGTGTGACAGAGTGTGGTGTGTGTGTGTGTGTGTGTGTGTGTGTGTGTGTGTGTGTGTGTGTGTGTGTGTTACAGCAAGGTCACTTTTTTCTGACATAAGGACTGTTTATCTACACGTGTTGTTTTTTTTCTTTCTTTCTTTCTTTCTGTTGTATAGATGATTTTTTTTGAAGATTTTCTTCTCAGAGCAATAAAAGATTACACAAACTGTCAACACGCTGCACAGAGAGACAATTGCTTTTACAGTCGATTCTATTTGTGCTTATAGTTTCGGTCTTCAACACATTAATATTTTACTTTGATCTTTCCTGATCTTTCATTTTCGAGTTAGTGCAGACTAAGTTCATGTTTCGAATGTAGAATTGATTAAAAAAAAAAAATTGCCATTTGTAAATGATAGAAAGTATCTGAACAGCAAAACAACAAGACACACGCTATGATATAAATTTATATATATATATATATATACACGCGCGCGTGCGCGCGCACGCACACACACGCGCGCGCGCGCGCGTACAACACACGCACACACATACACATACACACGCAGTGCTATACAGTGCAACTTTGACAGCATCATACAACTGTCAGTAAACATATAACTGTACACTCAGTGCGGAGAAAGAGAGACAAACGGACAGACAGACAGACAGACGGAGACAAACAGTGAGACAGACAGACATACAAACAGATAGTGACAAACAGATAGACAGAGAACAGAGAGAGAGAGAGGTGGGGGGGGGAGGAAATGGGGGGGGGGGGGGGAGGGGAAGGAAGGAGGGAGGGAGAAGTCGGACTTTGAATTATTACACAGACATAACGTCATCTCAAGAAAAATTTTAAAAAAACATGTGTATAAAGCACGAGTCACACAAATCACAATATATAATAAATGCAATGGTAACACAGTCATCCACGCTGTAACACCACCCGTTCATTCTTCGTCATAACATTCAGCTCGACTTGTGGACCCAACAAACAACCTTGTGCACACGTGAAATAGCGTCGAAATCCTCCGAATCATGTTGTGTCGCAATGTCGCAGGGGTGTGTTGCAATCTTCAACCGATTCATCGCCTTGCGTCCTGTCTCTCACCAAACCTTGTCTATCTCGCAAAACAATCCATTAGGTATGTTTTGCAAGAGTGAGTAAGTGTTAGCATG
>CM065731.1:8977928-8985428 GCA_033310375.1 Conus canariensis
TCAAGTTCTGTGGCCCTTCATGCCCTGCTCTCATGGTGACCTCAATTTCGATGTCCTCTCCACGTCTGTGGCCTTGGTTTGGTTCCGCCGGGGTCACCAGTATCGGCGAGTCCATGGGGGCTGTTGTTGGACGGATGTGGTGGCGCCCTCAGGAGGGAGAGCTCACTCACGCTGGCTCCGCGACTAAGCAATTATTGTCGTCAGTAGGGGGCTTAGTAGGTGGTGTCCTGCGTATGTTAGATCAGAACAGGCGCCACTGAACACCACCGAAGTGACTCGGCAGCAGTTCAGTGTCTCCTCCGGTGGGTTGCCTCTTGACGACCTGACATTGACTGCTCCCTGTGGATTGCCGGTGCCGGGCTGCGGCGGGACCGACCGGGCTATGGCTGTGGACGGGGTGTCGGAATGAGCGGCATGAGTACACTGCCTCTGAGGTGGCGCAGAGGTTGGGACAGCAAAAAAAAAAAAAAAAAAAGAGTATTGTAGCTAGACACCCCAACATGACACCACTTGCTTTAATCAGCATTTCATTTGAAAGATGTCATAAAGCCGATCAATGTTGATGCGACTTCAAAAGAGACAGGGCAAGAAATTGTTGCACGAAGCTCGGTCAAAACAAAGATGAAGCCATAAATGAAATGAACACATAGTAAATAAACAAACAAATAAATACATAAACTAATAGATAAATGAGTAAATAAACAAAATACGTAAATAGATTTTTTTAAATAAATAAACAAATAAGCCAGATGCCTTTTTTTTTTTAAACCGCGACGGACATCGAATAATTATACATCAAGGTACAGCCCACAAGGTTTAAAAAACAATGACTATAAAGATTCACACACACACACACACACACACACACACACACACACACACACACACACACACACACACACACACACACGAGTTGAAAGTAGAGACAATGAGAGAGTGCAGAAGACACATAAGTCTACAGTTTAAAAAACAAACAAACAGTGAATTTAGACGCTTTACAGTAAAAACAGTGAATTCAGAAGCTATACAGTAAAGACACAGTGAATTTAGAAGCTATTCAGTAAAAACACAGTGAATTTAGAAGCTATTCAGTAAAAACACAGTGAATTTAGAAATTTAGAATTCAGTGAAATGGGGTTGGACACTGAATGTTCCTTTTGGAAAAGTGTCCAATCCCATTTCACCTGCCAGTCCACCAACCTGGTGTACGTACGGAGATGTAGCCTCTGTTCAAAGTTGTACGTTGGGGAAACATATCGTACCCTCAACGAACGCTTTGTGGAACACCTCAGAGCCATCCAGTCGTCTTATCCAACACCAGTGGGGATTCATTTCAACGCTGATTGCCACAGCCAAACCCATATTTCCGTCACTGCTGTTTGGCAAAACCACTCATCAGCCCCAGAGAGAAAATTCATGGAGTCCAGGATCATCTCTCGCCTTGGCACCACAATTCCAGATGGACTCAACTCCCACACCTCTGACTTTTTTTTTTTATATAGTTTGAATCATTCCAGCTCTTTTCCTTTCCCCCGACCCCTCCTCCATCCCTTTCTCTATACAACCCCTCCCCCAATTTCCCCATCCTACCTTATTCATATTCACACCCCATGTACATATATAGCATATTTATAACATCACATGTAGAGCATAATATACATACCCTAAATACCATCTCCACCATCCAGGTATGCATACTCATAGACACATACACATGTGAACAATCCATACGTATGTATATATTTTTCTTCTTCTTCTTCTTCTTCTTCTTCTTCTTCTTCTTCTTCTTCTTTTTTATAGGAGTTTCAAAATGGAGTGACTGACGGCGGAGAACGAAGCAAAATTTAGAAAGAGAGGGGGTTAGTTACCGCCAATGACATTGACAAACAAAGCACAGGACAAGACACGATGCATTTCAACCACTTGGGTCTTCTTCAGGCGAAAAAATAAATCACATTTAACATTTAAGACAGTACAAACAAAGAACGAAAATGACTCATCTGTTGTTAGTCCATGTGGTGGGGAGAATAGCCCACCACATGGACTAACAACAGATGAGTCCCCACCACATGGACCACCACATGGACTAACAACAGATGAGTCACTTTCGTTCTTTGTATGTACTGTCTTAAATGTTAAATGTGATTTATTTTTTCGCCTGAAGAAGACCCAAGTGGTTGAAATGCATCGTGTCTTGTCATGTGCTTTGTTTGTCAATGTCATTGGCGGTAACTAACACCCTCTCTTTCTAAATTTTTTTTTTTTTTTTATAGGAGTTTCTACCCAGCCCTCCATCCCCCACCCCCACTCCCTTTTGTTTGTTTGGGTTTTTTTTTCCCTCATACACACCCTCAAGTGCCCCCTTCCAAGAATAAGACTCATCCTCTACCACTCTCTCACTTTCTTTTACACACTCTCAAGCGCCCCCTTCCAAACATAAGACTCCTCTACCTCTCTCTCTCTCTCTCTCTCTCTCTCTCTCTCTCTCTCTTTTTCTCTATCTCCGGTTCTGTTTGTCTTTTCCCTCTATCTCCCTCTCTTTTTCCTCGAGGTGAATTGGGATTGGACACTGAATTTTCCTTTTTCCCATTACACACACACACACACACACACCTCTTAAGGACGTAATCGTTCGTTTACGTATATGTTTTCATACATCATTTCCTATACGTATTCATTCGTTTTTCTTTTTATGTCACAAGTCCCGAAGACGGTCTATGACCGAAACGTTGTTGATATTTGTTCTGGTTTTTTTGTTTTTTTTCGTTTTTTTTTCTATTTCAAAATCTGAGAATCCTCAAAGATTTTTAGCATTTTTCACCGAAGATCTGCGGTCAAAAATCTGTTTTATAATAATAATAATAATAATAATAATGATAGTAATATCATCATCATCATCATCATCATCATCATCATCATAACAGTGATAATAACAATAATAATGATAATAATAATGTTAATAATAATAGCAATAATAATAATAATAACTACATCTCTCTGCTGGCCTGACGGACAATGCCAGGAAATTGGATGAAGATCTGACCTGTTGGTTTCGATTTTTGCTTCGCGCGACAGGTGAATGACGGCATCATCAGACACCAATCGCAATGCAGTTGACATAATACAGCCAATCACAGTCGGATGGACACATACATGACTGACTACATGAAAAGCATTATAAAGAAACAGAGACGGAACCCAAAGCCGAATGTTGGAACGCCTCAGTCTCTTGGTTCACCATGATTCCGTTTGAAATCCACTTGATCGTTCGCGTATAGACACAAATTCCACATTGTCTTGACGGGTTACGTGTCGCCAGAAGGACATCTATTGTAGCCTAACCCTGCCGTCATTCTTTTCTGCCTATGCACTATAAATAGTCACGTCCTGTCATTGGTGGATGAAATGGTCGGCATTGTCATTCTGTGCGGATAGACAGATAGATAGACAGAGACATTCAGGGCAAGGGGCGATGTATAAGATGTTTGGTGACTCACTCACCAATGGGTTTATTATACTTTCTACTGATTTTTTTTTTTCATTCGCACATTTGTTTGTTTGTTTGTTTGTTATTTGTTTGTTTATTCCGAGGCATGTACGTCCACACGTAGGCTCCCTGCTTGTGAGGGCGTTAAGTATGTTCGTTGCATAGCGGAGAGAGAGAGAGAGAGAGAGAGAGAGAGAGAGAGAGAGAGAGAGAGAGAGAGAGAGAGAAGAGAGAGATAAGTGTAACATATGACTGACAATTTTGTGCCTATTACTTTGGACGAGGTAGGAAACTGGGTACAAACTACTGTCCACACCATGAACGCTCTCTCTCTCTCTCCTCTCTCTCTCTCTCTCTCTCTCTCTCTCTCTCTCTCTCTCTCTCTCTCTCTCCCCCTTCTCTCTCTCTCTCTCTCTCTCTCTCTCTCTCTCTCTCTCTCTCTCTCTCTCTCTGAAAAAAAAGCGTGTGTTTGCTTATCTGTTACCCTTGGAAATAAAGATTATCATCATCATCATCGTCATCATCATCATCATCATCTCTCTCTCTCTCTCTCTCTCTCTCTCTCCTCTCTCTCTCTCTCTCCTCTCTCTCTCTTCTCAGTCGTCCATCCTCTATGCACACTCGCGCCTCAAAGTCACACCAATCCGACACGCCTGACACACTCACCTTTTTCTTACTTCATCACGCACCATACTCCCCTCCACCCCCCTCCCCCCTCCCGCCCCCCACCCCCTCCCTCCCCTCGCCCCCTTCCCTCCTCCTCCTCCTTTAACATCCCACCCCCACCCCCAACCCCTGTCCTCCTCCCTCCCCACTCCCTCCCGCACTCATCTCCTCTCCCGCCCTCCCAACTGCCCCCTTCAGTTATCCTCCTCCCTCCCCCCTCACACCCCCCCCCCCCCCCCCCGCCCTCTCTGTCTCCATGCGTGGCCTGGACAAGGTGAGAGAGAGAGAGAGAGAGAGAGAGAGAGAGAGAGAGAGAGAGAGAGGAGAGATTAAGATTAAGATTAAAATTATAGTCCCGTCAACAGCAGAGGTTATCTCAGGACTGTCACCACGTTTCAAACTACCACGTATATATGTTAAAAAAGGATTAAAAGCAAAACCTTACCCAACCCATTAAAAAAAGATTAAAAGAACTAACCCTAGGATTAAAAACCAACACGTTGAAATCACTAACTGTAATCTGCAAAAATCAATACTGGGTATAGAAAATCTAACACCACCAAATTCACACACGATGAAATAAATTCACTTCTTTTAGGAAGTTAAAAATATTGTCAGGGGGAACATCACGGAAAAGAATCTTCATATTATCTGCAGTGTAATGTTTCCTTCTAATGTCGTATAAATCCCAGCAGTCTAAAAGAATATGTTGGACAGATATCTGACGATCGAGAGAGAGAGAGAGAGAGAAGAAGAGAGAGAGAGAGAGAGAGAGAGAGAGGAGAGAGAGAGAGAGAGAGAGAGAGAGAGAGCCTCTTGTGTTTCGGGAGAAAGCGTCTTCAGTCAGACTCATGAATATGCATTATCATCATCATCATCATCATCATCATCATCGTCATCACCATCATCTCTGTACGCTTTCTCTTATCGTGGGGGGGGGGGGAATAATTATGCAAATGATCAGAAAAACAACCGACCTGTCGTGAGATACAGAAAAAAAAATTGGTCATTTCACAGATGGATGGATGAGAAAAACAAAACAAAAAAAAACCCAGATTGCTTGTAGACAGATGGACAGATGAGAAGAAAGAACAGATTGCCTGTAGACAGATGGACGGATGATGAGAAAGAACAGATTGCTTATAGGCAGATGGACAGATGAGAAGAAAGAACAGATTGCTGATAGACAGATGGACAGATGAGAAGAAAGAACAGATTGCTTATAGGCAGATGGACAGATGAGAAGAAAGAACAGATTGCTGATAGACAGATGGACAGATGAGAAGAAAGAACAGATTGCTTATAGGCAGATGGACAGATGAGAAGAAAGAACAGATTGCTTATAGGCAGATGGACAGATGAGAAGAAAGAACAGATTGCTGATAGACAGATGGACAGATGAGAAGAAAGAACAGATTGCTTATAGGCAGATGGACAGATGAGAAGAAAGAACAGATTGCTTGTGGACAGATGGATGAATGATGAGAAAGAACAAATTGCTTATAGACAGATGGACAGATGCGTAGAAAGAACAGATTGCTTCTTGGCAGATAGATAGATAGATAGATAGATAGATAGATAGATAGATAGATAGATAGATAGATAGATAAACAGATAGATCCGGGATCTTAAGCAATACATACTCAATCGATCAAGTCAATCCGTCCAGACTGGTCTTGCCCATGGCGTAAGGAATCGTTGGCCGAGCACGAAGCATCTTTCAAGGAAATGTGCCTGCACCTGAAACGCGCGCTCTGTTTGTTTGCTTGCTTGCTTGCTTGCTTGTCTGGCTGTCTGTCCGTTTGTTTCTTTATTTGTTTGTTCTCCCTAGTCTCCTACTTACCACATTTTTGTTGTTTGTTTGTTTGTTTGTTTTCTCCCAACGGTGAAACGCGCGCTTTGTTTGTTTGTTTGTTTGTTTGTTTGCTCGTTTGACTGTCTGTCTGTCTGTCTGTCTGTTTGTTTGTTTCTTTATTTGTTTGTTTCCCCCCAATCTCCTATTTACATCACACACACACACACACACACACACACACACACACACACACACACACACACACACACACACGCACACACATGCACACGCACTTCTGCACACGCACACACGCTCGCACATACACGTAGGCGCACACGTGCACACATGCACACACACACACACACACACACACACACACACACACACACACACATACACACACACACGCACGCACATATACTGAAGCGCGCGTGCACACACACACACACACACACACACACACACACACACACATGCGCACGCGCACACACACACACATGCGCACGCGCACACACACGGACCCGTGCCCACACACATTTATATACATACATATGTGTACATTTAACACACACACATACATTAAAAAAAAAGACACAACCAATGTTAGGTAGGCACTCACGGTCTGACCAGTGCATTGGGCTCAGTCGTAGCCACGAGACACTCTTGTTAGATTCTCTCATCTTAGTTGTTAATTCATTTATCCGTCAGCTTCAAATCATGTGCAGTGGGGGTCTCAAAACTTAGCGGATGTGGTGTAGCGTATAATGGACTAGTCCGCACGCAGTGACGCCTCCTTGATGAAACTGAAACTGGCACTTCTATTTACCACATTTTGATTGTTTGTTTCATTGTTTATTTATTTGTTTGTTTTCTCCCAATCTCCTATTTACCATCTTTTTTAAGTGAGGCCTCCATCCTCTTTTTTTTCCCACTTTCTTTTTTTTTCTTTTTCTCGCCTAATTTCCTTGTCCTTTTCCACCGACACTCGCTCATCACGCGAGTCTGTGTGTTCTATTCATGGATGGACATTCGCATGCATGCAGAGTGCGCTTTGTTTCACTGAAAACAGTCGCTGTTGGCCAGTTAGCCAGAGAACGAATGCATGTTTAGGGAATACTTTTGATGAGAAAATAAGAATCAGCACAAAGGCAATAATCAGCTCTTTTCGTCCGGGCAAAATTAAGTTACACGGTGTAAATGAGATAAAGCTAAACAATGGTAGTATAATGCCTAACGACTTCGATCAGTCGTGCATCGCAGTTTCACACACACACACACACACACACACACACACACACACCACACACACACACACACACACATACACACACACACACGTGCGCGCGCTATCTCTCTGTCACTGTCTCTGTCTGTCTGTCTGTCTGTCTGTCTGTCTCTCTCTCTCTCTCTCTCTCTCTTTTCTCTCTCTCTCTCTCTCTCTCTCTCTCTCTCTCTCTCTCTCTCTCTCTCTTCTGTGCGTGGGATGGTGAGTGGGTGGGTGCATATGTGTATTTGCGTATTTGAGAGAGAGAGAGAGAGAGAGAGAGAGAGA
>CM065731.1:8992928-8995428 GCA_033310375.1 Conus canariensis
CTGACTGGTGGTCTCCTGGTGATGTGATGTTCCTTTCTTTCTTTCTTTCTGCGTACGCAGGCTGATACCTCTGCGGACACTGCCTGTATAGACAGGCAGTGGAGTTTTGTGTGTATGACCTTTTTTTTTATCCCGCCATTAAGGCATCCATACTCCATCTTCGGGGAAGGTGCATGCTATGTGTAACGTGTCATCCATACCAACGGCCAAACTGGCCTTCTCTTCCGAAAGTTGGTGATGGGATTTTACGTGTGTGCAAGATGTTGTGCGTGCGTTCACACACGGAACCTCGGTTTTATAGTCTCATTCGAAGGACTATATGGGGAATGGAGTCAGAACCAATGTTAACTCCGAGGGAAAAATCCCTCTGTACCGAAATTCGAACCCGCAACCCCAGGATCACGAGTCCGGCGCTCTACCAACTGAGCTATTCCGGCCCCCGATGTGATGTTGAAAGCTTCGGAATCACGCAGTAGGAACCTACAGACGGATTTAGGAACAGAACGAAAAGGTGACTGTGCTGGTCTGGCCAGAGAGGCAGCAGATGTTCAGTGTTAAACATGTCAGGAATGACAAACAAGTAGGGTAACTCTGGCTCCCACGATGAAACAAACACACGCCCGCAAGTCAAAAGGAATGCTGCTTACGACACCAAATCGCCTAGCAGATATGACAGCACACAGCACACAGAACAAACAAGGAAACATAAACAGGATGTTCTAAGCTTGCCTATATGTCTTGTACCGGACACATCTACCCAGCAACAACAACTGGAGAAATAAACAAATGCAAATTGACATAGTTAGTCAGGACTGGCACAGCCTTTTCGATCTTGAATGTCGTCGGACGGTTACATGGACGAACAGAAACAAATACAGGTAACCTCGATTTGATTGGAATGAAAGTAAAAATGACATGAGGCAGGGAACAGGAATAACAGGAATGTTAGGCCCTCTGCCCCGAGTTAAACAAGCAGGTACTCCCAGCGGAATGAACTCACATTGTCTTCGTCAATAATTTACTGAGAATTACCGAGAAGGTCGATCATTGCCGATACTGTCATTTACCCCAAAGGTAAAAACAAAGTCCATGATTAACCTATATACTTAAAACAATAACAACAACAACAACAACACCATCGCCAACAACAACAACTAAGTAGACATTTGCAAGCGTTGGTGACGAACAAACTCAATCACACAGGATCACAACATACACACAAATGTTAACAGTACATCTAATAGATAGAATGAAAACAAATAATAAAATAAAATGGACATCTGTATTCAGTCGCAACTAATAACAAACACATGGACACTAGAGCAACGGAAAAACAAGCAACAACAACAACAACAAGAGAAAGCTGTCATCTGTTTAACACTGGAAGAACGTCACCAGAACAACGAGACAGACAGGGAACAGACAAGTTCCATCCAGTTTTGTTTATTAGGATTTGAACTGGCAAAACTTGACAGTCAATCAGGTATTCTTAACGCTTCACTGACCACACAGACAGCCCTTTGTAGTCAGCAAGTGACGTCATATCCGGGACAGCCAGCTTTGTTATCTACATCTGTGTAACCTACATGTGATTATGCTCCGTCACGACAGATAGATCGACACTCAGTGAAATAGAATGAAGGAGTTAATCATAGGAAACGTCATGAGAAAATAACTCCAGAAATAAAAACTGGAAACATACAAGACTCAGCATTTGGATGACACATCAATTTGTTATAAAACCGTAACGAATTCAGATCATCATCATTATCATCATCATCACCATTATTATTATTATTATTATTATTATTACTGTTATTATTATTATCATTGTTGTTGTTATTGTTGTTATTGTTATTGTTATTATTATCATCATGATTATTATTGTTGTTGTTGTTATTGTTAGTGGTGGTGTTGTTGTTATTATCATTATCATAGTCATGGTTGTTATTACTTTGAGAATTTCCATAGCGCCTATCCTCGGTAAGAGATCAGCCTCAAAGGGCTTTACAATCCACGCTCTCGTTCACATAACGGGCTGCCTACCTGGGTAGAGCCGACGGAAGAGCCGTTTGCTCGCGCTACATTCATTTGTTTCCCTATCAGTTAGTCGAATTTCAGTCATATATTCTTTTCTTCATTCATTATGTCGATTTTTTTTTTCTACGGAGGATGCATGCTGTGCGTATGCTTGTCATCCGTACCAACGGCCAAAGTGGTCTTCTCCTCCGAAAGTTGGTGATGGGACTTAAGTGCGTGTAAGATAAGCGTGCCTTCACATGCGGAATTTTGGTGTATAGTCTCTTTCGAAGGACATCTCGGGAAAAGGAATCAGAACCAATGTTAAGTCCGAGGGCAAAATCCCCCTGTACCAGCGGAGAATGGAACCAGCAACTCCAGAGAAGGAGGAGAAGGAGTGAAGAGTTTTCGGTCTGTGTGTGTGTGTGTGTGTGTGTGTGTGTGTGTGTGTGTGTGTGTGTGTGTGGTGCGTGCGTGCGTG
>CM065731.1:9002928-9007928 GCA_033310375.1 Conus canariensis
TTAGGCCGGTTCCGATCCTCGCTTGACACTGACGTAAGGGACAGAAGCCTGCATGCTGTACAAGTGAGTGATCTCCCTTGGAAGTGGTTCCGGCCCCTAGGACAGGAGCAATCTGAGAGCTGGGACACCCGATCCTTCCAGCTGTCTTCTGTTACGCTGCAAGACAGCTCCGCTGTCACTGATCACTCCCAGCTTGGACTTTCACGGTACAGATCCAGCGCCGATCCCGGTCACGTTACACTCACCAGTGAGTGAACCCTCCTCACCAATCCAGTCACTCTGTCGCTGTCGACAATTGGAGGGCCTCCAGACTGTCCATCCCCCCAAGTAAACACTGTGAACTTCCCCCCCACCCAAACCTCACTGTCCTCCAGGCCAGTCACAGGCGATACTCATCTCCACGAATAACGTTTAGCTGACCGCTGAAGCAGACAAAACCTCTTTCCACCTGGACGGACACACGCAGGCGATACGTTCTGCCGTGACTGGGTCACAAACAGAGCGTGAACATAGTGTCGAAATATTCCGATAACATTGTCGGTAAGACACACGAAAAGCACAAGACGACCCGAACAGAAGGAAGTTGTACTGGAGAAGACAGTTCACCCACACAGCAGGGGACAGTGGAGAAAGAGAGAGGGGGGTGGGGCGGGGGGGTAGCGGTTTCCGGCATGTTAGCCGTGAGAAGAAAGGGGAGGGGGTGGGGAAGGGAGGGAAGGAGTAGGATGTCGCGAAGAGTTATGGATGGGTGCTGTTCATACCGTCAACACAATGGCCCCTCACAGGCCGCCCCCCCCCCCCACCTCCACCCCCACCTCATTATCATGCCCACCTCCACCCACCCCACCCCCTCCGTCCGCCCTCCCTCCTCTCCCCCCTCGTCCTTCTGAACCGAAGTGACACAGTACCCTTGAGAGCGAGAGCGTTCTCCTTCTCCTCTCTCTCACCCATCCTTCCTTCCTCCCCCCCCCCCCCCCCCCCCCCCCCCCCCGTCTACCCCTTGTTCTCCTCCCCAGTAGGGTGTTCATTATCAAGTTGTTCAGCTCCTGTGTCTTCTTGTCTTCTGCCTTACGTCTCTTTTCCTCACAGGCACTTGAGATCACCCACAATGTGACTTGACGTGTTCCCGTAGGTTTTCCAGAGTAGAGGTGTATATCACCTACAGTGTGACTTTGACCTGTTCCCGTATGGCTTCTAGTTTAGTCTAGTAGATGTGTATATCACCTACAATGTGACTATACTTGTTCACATATGTTTTCAAACATAGAGGTGTACACACACATACACTCACACACACACACACACACACACACACACACACACACACACACACACACACACACACACCCCACGCACACACATACACACGCATGCATACAGGCACACGTGCATACACACACACACACACACACACACACACACACACACACACACACACAGGCAAGTGGAAAGCATGCATGCATGCACACACTCATAAACACACACACACACACACACACACACACACACACACACACACACACACACACACACACACCACACAAACGCGCGCGCGCGTGCATGCACGCAAGCACGCACGAACACACACACATACACACATACATATATATATATAGAGGAGAGAGAGGAGAGAGAGAGAGAGAGAGAGAGAGGAGAGAGAGAGACAGACACAGACAGAGACAGACAGACAGACAGACAGAGACAGAGACAGAGAAGGTTAAATATAATACTTTTTGGATGTCTCGGGCTCCGCACCTTGTAAAACAAACTCTAGTAAACACTGGAAACGGTAAAATATCAGAATAAAAACAACGGTCTTTTCACGCCTTCAGACTTGAATATATTTCACAAATTGTCGCTGGTGCATAGTTTCTTTACGTTCGAGTACAGCGATAAAAGCTTCACATCAAGTAAAATAGCATATCATGTTGACAATACAACATGCCATTTTACTTGATGTGAAAATGCCATTTTATCTGATGTGAAGTTTTTATCATTGTACCCGAATCTGAAGAAGCTATCCATCAGCGATTTTGTGAAATATATTGCAGTCTGAAGATATGTAAAGACTGTTGCTTTTATTCCTATAGACAGACAGATAGATAGACAGACAGAGAGATAAATAGATATTATGATTTTATAATAATAAAATAAGTAGATGGATAGATGGATAAATGCTCAGGAACTCAGGAAGCCAGCATCCAGCACCACACGCCAAGCCCTGACATGGAACCCGCAGGGGAAAAGGAAGAGAGGCCGACCTCGCAGCAGCTGGAGGCGAGACACTGAGGCAGAGATAAAGAGGCAGGGGACCAACTGGACAGGCATTCAACGAGCAGCCCAGAACTGAGTGCGATGGCGGAGTGTTGTCGATGGCCTATGCTCACCCTTGAGCTATGGGCCTAAGTAAGTAAGTAAATAGATGGATAAATGGATAGATGATGATAATAATAATAACCATAATAATGACAATAATAATAATAGTAATAATATGATAACAATAAAATCATAATAATAATCAAAATAGTAATCATAATAATCATAACAGTAACAACAACAATGACAATCATAATCATCATCATCTTCTTCATCATAGTAATAATGATAATAATAATAACAATAACGATAATAATAATAATAATGATAATAATAATAATAACAATAACAGTAATAATAATAAAACAATAATAATGATGATAAGAATGATAATAATCTGTCTCTTTACAAATCATGAGAAATATGTTTGGTTTTGTTACGTTTATGAAAAGAGACAAGTATGATTAAAACACATGCCCTGTGTGTTACAGCAAAAGGAGGTGAACATCCATTTGTATTAGTATCTTAAGTACTAGCAAGTTGCAATGTTCTCTGCTCAACGTAATCTTTCACGGCGGTTAAATTGCTTTACAGGAAATCAGCACACGATGAAGGGGCGAGCACTCTCTAAGCACTTACGCCACACACAAAGGGAAATAGCTCTCAAGTACTGTTTTACTTGTTTGCGAACGGGTTTTTCTTGCGTATTTCGTCACTTTTACAATTAAAGGGCTTCACAATGTAGCCGACTATAGACGGTGATCATGCAAACAATTCTGTATCATTAAATGAGGATAATTTTAATGATGCTTGGACTCTCTCTCTCTCTCTCTCTCTCTCTCTCTCTCTCTCTCTTCACTCACACACACACACACACACACACACACACACACACACACACACACACACACACTCAAACGCACACACACACGCGCGCGCGCACACGCGTGCGCGCGCGCACATGCAAAGATGAAGTCTCTTGATTTTGTGCATCTGAAATGTTCTCGCACTTTTTCCTTTGTTTTGTTATGGTTTTAGCTGATTATGTTCAACATTATCTTACAATACATAGTGACACTTATTCTTGGCGCTTTAGTGTCGTCTAGAACGGGGGGGGAGGGGGGGGGGGGGCTTTGGGGGGGGGGAGAACTTAACCATTTTACAGTTATCAAGAGAAATGCCTGTTTCACAGCAGTGAAAAGAAATTGTTTCACAGCAGTGAGAAAAAAATAGTTTACTCCAGTCAAAAGAAATTGTCTGTTGTACAGCAGTCACAAGCAATTGTCTGTTTTTACACCAGTCAGAAAGAAGAATCTGTTTTACAGCAGTCAACAGCAGTTCTTTGTACACTAGTCAAAAAAGAAGTAGCATGTTTTACAGCAGTCAAAAGCAGTAGTCTATTGTACAGCAGCACATTAAAATTGTGCACCAGTCCCAACAAGTAGTTTTTTTACAGCAGTCGATGAAATTGTCATTGTCTGTTTTACACCAGTCAAAAGAAGTAGCCTGTTTCATGGCAGTTAAAAGAAATTGTTTTAAGCAGTCAAAAGAAGCAGTCTGTTTTACAACAGCCAAAAAAATCTGTTTAACACCAGTCATAAGAAATTGTATTACAACGGTCAAAAAATGTCAGTTTTACAATAGTCAAAAGAAATTGTTTTACTACAGTCAAAAGAAATTGTGTTACAACATTCAAATGAATCTGTCTTATAGTAGCCAAAAGTAGCCAGTTTTACCGCAGTTTAAAGGAATTTTCTTTTACAATAATCAAAAGAAGTCTTCTATTTCACAGTAGTCAAAAGAGTTCCCAGTCAAGGGACAGCACTCTACAATCACGCTCCTGGGGGCGTCTCGTCATAAACCTTTCGTCTGTCTTCTTCCCCCTTACTTCTGCAGGGAGTCCTTGGGGTACACACTGAAGACCAGTTCACCAGATCCGTCCAGTTCTGTCAGTTGAGAGTCAAGTCCTGAATCTCTGCAAATGTTTTCCCTGTCCACTCTGCAATGTTGTCCGTCCATCGTGTTTTTCTGTCTCCCCCCTCCGTGGCCCTCCCTCAACAATTCCCTGGAGGGAGGACTGTTTTAGCAAGGCCGTCTGTCGCAAATAAGACCAGACAAACTCGTCTGGAAATAACTGCACTCTCTTCTAAGCGTTGTCCCCAGGACATTTTCTGCCAAATAGATTTTCTTATAGCAAAAAATGATGATGATGATGATGATGATGACGGTGATGGTGATGATGATGATGATGGTGATGGTGATGATGATGATGATGATAATGGTGATGGTGATGGTGATGGTGATGATGATGATGATGACTGGACAAACTCATCTGAAAATAACTGCACTCTCTTCTAAGCGTTGTCCCCAGAACATTTTCTGCCAAATAGATTATCTTATAGCAAAAAATGATGATGATAATGATGATGATGATGATGATGATGATGATGATGATGATGGTGATGATGATGATGGTGATGGTGATGATGGTGATGGTGATGATGATGATGATGGTGATGGTGATGGTGATGGTGATGATGATGACTGGACAAACTCGTCTGTAAATAACTGCACTCTCTTCTAAGCGTTGTCCCCAGAACAGTTTATGCCACAAATAGATTTTTTATAGCAAAAAAATGAAGATGATGATGATGATGATGATGATGATGATGATGATGATGGTG
>CM065731.1:9017259-9029759 GCA_033310375.1 Conus canariensis
TTCTTTTTTTGACAAAACTTGCAACAATGCTGTTTACTTTTGGAGCTTTTATTCCCACGAGCAGGCTTGCCAACTGTAGCATCACCACGTTTTCCACTTTCATTAGCTGAATCACTTTTTGTGAGTTTACTTTTTTCTCCCTGGAGCACTGGAAACACAATACTATCAGAAGAACTTTCATCAGTTTCTTTTATAATTTCCTTACAA
Source organism: Conus canariensis (assembly GCA_033310375.1). NCBI lineage: Eukaryota > Metazoa > Mollusca > Gastropoda > Neogastropoda > Conidae > Conus > Conus canariensis. The sequence goes on from CM065731.1 coordinate 9,017,467, forward strand.
GACATTTCATTGTCTGTGTCAGGTATTATGTCAGGGTCATAATGGGATGGAAGACTTGCATTACATTCACTGTCTGATTCAAAATCTGATTCAAAATCATTGTCTCCCGAACCTGGGGCCCAGTCTGATTCAGAATCAACGAAACTAAACAAAGATATGTCACTGTCCACTTCGCTTTCATAGCCCTCCTCAAAGGAACTGGAGAAGGGATCTGCTGGTTGAGGCTGGTCTGGCATTGAGGTAGCATTGCTGCAGAATCCAGGACCAGCTTCCATGACTCCCTCAGCACCCTTCACCAAGTTGTCCCCAGCTTCATCAGAACTGAAAACACATACACACACATTTATACTGAGTTGTTTTTGTATTTGTACGTGCAATACTTAGTTCCAAGAAGTACAATCAAACAATACAAAAAAATGATATGTATCTCTTCATGACTGTCAACCTGTGGATAAGGACAATGGGTGTATGGTCTGTCCGTTGTGTGGATGTAACTGCAAGCCTATGTGCGTCCATGTAAGACAAAAATGTTTTCCCAGTCAACAATGCTAAAACAACTACCATAATTTGCAGACTACAATGCAATACATTTTTCCAAGACTAAAACTCTTCAGCATTATTTATTTACGTATTTATAGTCCTGTCGACAGCGACTGACCCTTTATGATTAACCCACCATGTGGGCAACCACACTCCACTTTGCATGGTGTTAATGCTATGCGAGACAATACCTGCATAAAGATGCAAAACATAACATACATGAAGCTTTACTGCTCTAGCCTATGTCAATATGTGTGACAGCCTTCAATAAAGGCCCACATGCTCTATATTCCACTTTTATTTACCCATCTTACAAAAACAAAAAATATCAAAATCTTAATTTTTTAAACACAATTTCAAGAACCCACGCCTCCTGGATACCAACTTTTCACAATTTCAAACGAATGCAAGCCCAGTGGTACAAACACTCATGCATCACTGAAAGCAACCAACCAATTGTTCTGCTTGTACCCTGGCCTGTGATTCATAATCAGTTTCTCCAGGTGCCCAGGCTGATTTTGAGTCAATACAAATGTCTGAAGACAGTTTACTGTATACTTCATTTTCATACCTCTCCTCGGTGGAGAAGAAGGGGTCTGCTGGTTGAGGCTGGTCTGGCATCGGGGTAGCATTGCTGCAGAGTCCAGGACCAGCTTCCATGACTCCCTCATCACCCTTCGCCAAGTTGTCCCCAGCTTCACACCGAACTCCACCAGAACTGAAAACAAAAACACACCTTTATACCGATTTTAAGGAAACCATACATGCATTTATTATTCCTTTGACAATCTTTTTGGTGCAGTGGTCAGCATCTCAGATTACAGACTGTGAGGTCTACAGTTTGAATCCCATCACCGTCAAGGGATTTTTTTTGTCCTGGTCCAACCCTGCCCAGAGTGGGTGGCTATGAGCTCATAGGGGAAGACTGAAACCAACAAATCGAGCTTCATCTACTTAACGGATGGGATTCTGAGAGTGTTGTTTTAATTCCATGACCAACACTGTAGATATCTGTAGTTCTCGGGCCTGGTTAATGCCAGGATAACACCTAATTAATGCCGGGCTATTTGAAAGGAAGTGTAGAATATAAACCTGTCGCGTAGTCTCAGACCGAAAATAGAATTACACAACATAATTATTATGATCCGTTTCATTACCATCAATCATAAAAAATAAGAAACAGACTCAAATTCTGCGGCCTTGCATGCCCTGCTCTTGGTGACTTCAGTTTCAATTACCAATCCAGTTAATACCCTTGGTGTAGTCAGGTCAAAGTCATGGTGATCAGTGTGTTCTTGGGAGCTGTTGTTGGATGGTCATGGCGATTATTGTCGTCAGTAGGGCGATTAGTAGGTGGTGTCCTAGACTCCACCGAAACCCACAAATTTGTTTCAGCAACAGTGTAGTGTCTTCACGGTTGGTGGCCTCCTGATCATCCAACAAAGATGTGCTCCACTTGGACAGCTGGTGTTGGATTCTATAACTTGAACAAGCTGGGATGTGACTGTGTGTTGGGACTCGGAATGAGCGGTTTGTGAGCAACGCCACTTTACAACCCAGCAAATGAGACAGTAACAAATGTAACTCAAATGAGAAAGAATATGTTTTTTAACTTAATCACTGTAGTAAGCCTCCTTCGATCATGGCTGAACATGGATGAATCTTTCCAAGGTTTATGCGTGGACGGTTATGAGCCTGGGCATTGTAATGTGGATGACAGGCTGCTGCCCATGCAACTTGTCTCCCATCTCAACCTCGCTGACGAATCCAAAGGAACAGCAAGACTACTGCAGTGCTACTGTAATGTGATAAGAACTTATATGAAGCTTTTAATTCTCTCTCTCTCTCTCTCTCTCTCTCTCTCTCTCTCTCACACACACACACACCACACACACACACACACACATACACACACACACAACTGCCCCCATTTTCCAGAGATATATCCCGACAAGGAAAAACTCCAGTTTATCAACCCTCCAATTTTCAGGGTCCACTGATCTCTTTGACCTTGATCGGTACATAAGTGTCTAATGCACCATAAGCTGCTTCTTTTTATTTTTCTCGATCGTCAAATGGACAGGCCTGTCTCCATGGTGAAGGCAGCGGTGTGCTGCACCTCCAGGCTGCCGTAGAGCTTTTAGGCCAGAGGCATGGGGTCAGGCCAGGTCCTCTGTCTGAGCGCCTCGTACGGCAGGCAGCACTGAAGCAGATGTTCTGTTGTGTAGCTGCTATTCCTGCATGGGCACTGCCCTGTGTGGCCGATGCGGATTTTGGTGTAGAGATGGTGGTTCAGGCGATTGAGGCCAGTCCTCATCCTGAACACTAGGACCTGCTCTCGTCTTGTCAGTTGGTAATACAGCTCTGTCCTGTTGTGGCATGGGTGTTCCTGCATCCATTTCTTCTGCTGCATGGCCTTGATGACGGTCTTGGCTTCAGAGTAGGATGTAGTCCTGTCCAGCACCATAAGCTAAACCACCTTCACACCATGTTTCAACATCAAGTGTCAACCAGTGCTTGAGATATGGCTAAAAATAGATTTCCGGTTATCAGTTTCATACACCAAGGTAACGACTTTCACCTTAGAATGTAATGTTTGGATCTCTTTCCATTAAGGTGGCACACTAACACTCAACATTTAAAGCGATTCTATCAACCCGTTTGGAAAATGTACTTGGGACAGTCAGAAGAAGAAATAATGATACTGATTTTCAGCAGCCACGATCCAGCAATCAACTTGACCTGAATCTTGACCTTAATAGGTACACATTATTCGGAAGCACCATAAACCAAACCAACTTAATATCAAGCTTCAGCAGCCTACATCGCCTGGTGCCCGAGATATGGCTTAAAATACATTTTCAGTTTTCAAGTCCATATGACAAGGTAATGACTTTGACATTGATAATTCATGTACTAATCTCTTCCTATCAAGAGTGACACACCACACAAAATTTGAAGCAATTTGGCCAAGCTGTTCTAGGGATATCCTTGGGACAGACAGAAAAAAAAACGCCCATCACAAAGGCTGATCACCGACAGTGTCAGACAAAAAAAAAAGCACATCAAACATTACACTGAACTGTACCTCTTTCCACGTAATACTCCTTCCTTCCTTAGAAAGCCAAACACTTCGTTGGCAGTCATGAAAACCTGGGGAGAGAAAGAAAATGGTAGTTATCACAAAAGCTACAACAAAAATTAACAGTAAACACAACAAAATCCTTACAAAGGATGGATTTTGCGTGTGTCATTACACTTTTTTCCCTTCAAGGGCGTGGAGGGGTAACAGCAGAACGTGAGTGAGTGGCCACGGCTCTGTTGCATGGAAGTCTACTTAATCGTTTAGTGATCACTAAACAAGTTTTTCTCCTCTATCACTGGCGGAAAAGCTGTTTAGTAACTACTAAATAGCAAAGTAGACTTTGATGCAACAAAGCCCATAGGAGCAGAGCTGAGGTGCAATAGACGGGATATTATGGCCAAAAAATGGCCTGCTTCCTGTTTCATTACTTTTAAAGATAGGGTCGGTAGGTCGGTTTAAAAAAAAAAAAATATATATATATATATATACATATATACATATACCTATATATATATATATACATATATATATATATATATATACATATATATATATATATATATATATATATATATATATATATATACACGTAAAACTGATGCAGTAGGTGATGAATTTTGGAGAAGACATCTCTGCACTCCATCCCTCGGCTCCTGCTTTCCCTCCCCCACCCCCTTCTTATTCATGATAAATGTTCACTGTTACTGTTTTAAGTACCGAGAAGATCACAGATTTTTAATTCAACGGCTGACTAATGCATAAATAGGAATGTGTGTGTGTGTGTGTGTGTGTGTGTGCATGGGGGGGAGGGGGGGAGGGCATGTTCACAAAGATTTGTCGAAACACCAATGAAAGCATTACCTTAGCATCGCTCGGTAACAATTTAGGAGCTATGATCAGCAACATGATAAGAAAAATTGAAACAAGTGTCCTTCACCGAAGCTTTTTGTAGTACAAGAGATTCTGCAAACATGGGAGTGTTGAATAGCTTAACGGCTTGTTTGGTCCCTAAATACTACTACTACTACAAAGCTGGCAATCCTGCTTCTCCCCCACCCCCACCCCTCCCCCAACCCTTCCCCTTCCTCCAGCCTTTTCCAATGTTACTACGACGTTTAACACAGTTTTTTGTTTGTTTGTTTGTTTGTTTTTTGCACTCTCCCTGTTTTCCGTCGCAATACAATCAAGTTGGTTCAGCGACGTATGCAGCCAGATCCAGATCTAGACGGTGATTGAACTCCAAGCGCAGCGCGCACCTATCTTTAAGCTGCACCTACCGATTAAGTAAACAAATCAGAATTATTAATACACAAGCCCTTGGAGAATAAAACCGAACGTATATTATTCAGAACTATCGAAAGGTAAAAATGACTGAACTTGAAGCGTGAACACAACAATCTTGGAAAGAATAGCTAGACTCAAAATGTCAAGTCGTCACTAAATACAATTGCGGATATTAATAATATGAAAAATGTTTTCAAACACCAAATCATTTTGCACGAATACAAAATAATAAAATAAAAATAAACTTACTTCATCCTGTTTGGCAACAACACTCCGACCAAAAGGGAGCGTGTCCATGCGAGTTCGCCCTTCGCTCCGACCCACTGTCGCCATAACTCTGAGTGAGAGTGACGCCCCTTGCGCCTTTTTCCCGCGCTGTGTAAGTTGGGTAGACTTTGGAAACTTTTTCACACAGATTAGAGGTGCAAGTCAGAATACACAGATTCCGACGAAACCCAACCATTGGGTTTCAGACCAAATTTTGGTTTGGGGAGCTTGATTAGACTATTTTCAAAGGCGGGAAACTGTCAAAAAAACCGGGTTCCATAATTTTAAACCCAGTAATTTTATAAACCGAGTTTTTACTGAGTGTAACATACGGATAAACCTGGTAGTAGGCAAAAGACAACACACACACACACACACACACACACACACACACACACACACACACACACACACACACACACAAACACACACACACACACACACACACACACACACAAACACACATACACACACACACCACACACAAACACACACACACACACACACACACACACACACACACAAACACACATACACACACACACAAACACACAAACACACACACACACACACACACACACACACACACAAACACACACACACACACACACACACACACACACACAACACACAACACACACACAACACACACACACACACACACACACACACAAACACACCACACAAACACACACACACACACACACACACACACACACAAACACACACACACACACACACACACACACACACACACACACACACACACACACACACACACACACACACACACACACACACACACACACACAACACACACACAACACACACACACAACACAACACACACACACACACACACACACACACACACACACACACAACACACAAAATAAACATAAGAATGGGACATAATTATTAACCTGTACAAGATCCTTTCAAAACAATACTATCTTTGACAGAAGTGAAACCTGTTAAAGCGCAACCCAAAAGCTGAATAGATTTTGACCTCGTTAAACTTTTGTGAGATTAAAAAAAAAAATGAACGCGTTAGACTTGTTTCACACTTAGAAGATACATTAAAAGACAGGGAAAAACCAAGAAAAGACTGGAACTATGGCAAACTCTAGTTGGACTCCAAGTCCGAACGACAATTACCCGAAGCGAGTCGATTCAGCCAGCACAGTGGCGCCATCTGCAATGTAATCTATCCCTGGAGGCTGTGGTCACTTTCCCGACCACATCAAGATGGAGCAGTCACCACCATTCGTCCCTCAGCCAGGACACCCAGCCTAAGCCCAGAAAATCTGCCCTTTTTGTCAACCTTCGCCCGTCCCACACAAAAGGATATCCAGGCCTATCTGTCTTGCCCCCCCCCCCCCCCCCCCCACTCCCTCCATCCTGTGTCCACCCTTGGACCTGAAGAGTTATCCCCCCCCCCCCCCCCCCCCCCATCTTTTCAGTCGCCGGCTTGTCACCAGAGTGTCATGTCACTCTTACCTGTGGACAGGTAATGGCATGTGTCCATGGTAACCCACCCATCGTTTGTCAATGAACAGAGAAGATGTAGAAAGAAACTCGTGGAGAGCGTGGCAGCAGAGAGTCCTCAGAAGAGAAGCCCCCTTCAAGCAAGTGTTTCGGCCCTTATCTCCTGACACTCTAGGGGGGTTGGGCCACACCCGGTTCATGACTCCGGATGTCCCTCTGCTGCCCCTTTTTTTCCCATCTTGGGACGAGCCATGGCTGGGATTCGAACCCATGACCCTCTGGACATGCTCATTTTCCACTTAATGACTCGCGCTTTAACCACTGAGCCACAGGGACACCTGATATTTGTAGGGAAATTAAGCCTTATGAAGTTCACTTTTGTTCCTCCTTGACCAGATCCAGCTTGAACACCTCTCTGCCGCTTCTGCCATTGCTTTCAGGGCTCTGGTTTTTTCCTTCCCTGCAACTGAGAGCTGTTTCATGAGGCTGTATGCAGACGTTCCTACAAACCCCCTAGCTCCAATTTCTGCAGTGAGGACTTTGACCTGATAGCCTTCTCTCCTCAGGCTGTTTGCCAGATCAGCATACTTTTCAGTCTTGTAGATTTGAGCTGCCTCCATTCTGTTCTCATATGGCACCGTGAGCTCGATCATGATCAGCTGCTTGGTTGACTTAGAGTGGACTACTATGTCTGGTCTCATGCCACTCTTGCTGATGATCTCTGGGTGACTCTTCCATTCTGGGAGGTCTGCAGTGCACTCCCAGTCATCTGCCCCGTCCAGCAGACTCTGCCTGCATGTTTCGAGTGGCACTGTTGTTCTTGGCCATGATTTGCTGCCTCCTGCCGTGAAGAATGTTGCGGGTGCTTTTGGAGTCCTGATTTTCCCTTTTGTGGTGTTGGTACTAGCCCAGACTACTTGTACAATTTCTTTGAGCACTTGGTTGTGCCTCCATGTGTACCTTCCTTGAGCCAGGGCTACTTTACATGAGCTTAGGACATGCTCCACTGTTTGTTTTTCATGGCAGAGGGGGCATGCAGGATCGTCTGTTTTCCCCCACTTCACCAGGTTTGCATTTGAGGGCAGAAGGTCATATGCAGATCTGAGAATGAAGCTGATCCTGAGAGGGGCCATGTGCCAAATGTCATTCCAAGTGAGACTTCTTTGGAGTGCATTCTCCCACGTTGTCCATTGCCCTTGCTGGCTCTGCTGGACTGCTTTTTGGAGTCTTTTTTGGTCTTCTTCTTTTCTCATCTCCTGAATCATCATGTCTCTTTTGGCTTTTCCTTTGGCCTTTGACCACCATTCAGTTTTGGTCACCCCCAGTCCCTGTCTGTTGGTCTGTGTGTGTCCTGTTATTTCTCTGATCTTGAGACTTTCTTTTGCAGAATCCATCGCCTCTTGAACTTTCCATTTTCTGCCTGTCTTCAGCTGGGGCTTAATTGCTTCTATCACCTTGTCTCCTGAGTCCTCCAGCATGCTTTGAAGTCTGATCTTCCCTGCTTTGTATTCCTCCAGGATGGATTTCAGGGGTAGTTTCAGCTTTGCTTGGCGACAGTACAGCGCTATGTCAGTCAGACAGGGTGGGACACCAAGCCATTTCCTTGTGAACTTGTTGATTTTGGCTTCCATTGCCTCCACTATGCTGGTGCAGATGTCGTATATCATCAGAGGCCATAGCAGCTTTGGTATCAGCATGAACTGCAGACACCAGACCTTGTATTTGCCAGGGAGCCCACACTGGTCAATGGTCTCCAAGCCTTCCTCCGCCATCTGCTTGGTTTCTTTTGCTCTTTGTGTGTCTTTCAGCGTATCATCATACCATCTTCCAAGGCTCTTGACTGGTTCTTCTGTGACTGTTGGAATGGCCTGGTTGGCAACACTGAAGACCACAGATCCGGCCACTTTTCCTTTCCTCAGTGAGAGACTCCGTGATTTCTTTGGCTTGAACTTCATTCTGGATGAGGCAACTATGTCGTCCAGCCTCTCCAGCACATGACGTGTCTCGTCTTCTCTGGATGAAATCACTGTAGTGTCATCCATGAAGGCCTTGAGAGGAGGCATCTTGTATCCATCGCCAAGGTCTGTTTGTCTCGCGTTGTTTGTTGCTGCTTTCAAGATGAGTTCCATTGCCAGCACGAACAGTATTGGGGAAATTGCACAGCCCATTGCAATACCCACTTCCAAGTTGATCCAGTCTGTTGTGTACTCCTTGGTAGAGAACCGCATTGAGAAGCCATTGAAGTACTTCTTGAGCATGTCGCGGATGTTCTTTGGCACATGGTACATCTCAAGAGCCAACTGTATCATCTCATGGGGCACAGATCCATATGCGTTTGCCAGATCAAGCCACACTACGTCCAGGTCTCTCTTTTCTGTTTTTGCTTTTTGGATTGCGTCCCAGATCATTGTGGCGTGTTCTACACAGCCCGCCACGCCTGGGATGCCACCTTTCTGGACTGACACATCCAAGTACTTGTTTTCCATCAGGTACTTGGTCAGCCTTGCTGCCATGACAGAGAAGAAGATTTTCCCTTCGACGTTTAGTAGTGATATTGGCCTGAACTGGCTAATGTCACTTGAGTTTTGCTCTTTGGGGATGTACACACCATCTGCCGTCATCCACTGGCCGCTGATCTTCTGGTTTCTCCAAGCCGATCGCAGCAGCCTGTGGAGCCACTCCAGCACCTTGGGACATTTCTTGTAAAGCTGGTAAGGTATTCCGTTTGGCCCTGGTGATGATTTGGCTCTGGCTTTGTCGACCACCTTCTTGATTTCCGCCAACGTTGGAGGCTTGCCATTGAACTGTTCCTCAGGGTTGGTTGGCCACACCAGACCTTGAATGTCGAGTGGTGCTTTGCTCTGTGGGTCAGAGTATGTTTTCCTCAGATGCTGCTCAAGAACTCCTTTGTCCACACTTAGGGTCCCAGATTTTGGCTGCTCAAACAGTGTTCTGGCAAACTGGAAGGGGTCTCTGAAGAAGCGCTCTTGTGTCTTCTTCTTTTTGCTCTTCCTCTTCCTCGCAGATTCCGCTTTGCTGAGGGCACTGTGTTTTTCTTTCAGGTCTTTCCACAGTTTTTCCAAGCCTTGTTTTTCAGCTGGCAGTGCGGTCTTCATTTGCATCTTGAGGTTTTTCTTTTGGACCCTGATCTTGTCCATCTTTTCTTGGCGTCTGGATTTCTTTGGAGGTGTTTTCTCTTTGGGTAGTTTTGCTCCATAGGCGTCTCTACATGTGGCATACACAATGTCCCCATATGTGGCTAGTTTGTGTTCCAGGGTGCTTTTCCCTATCAGTGCATCGAGTCTTTGGACGATTTTTGCATCCAGTTTCTCCCAATCTTCAGTTTCGTTTGCTCGTGGCAGGTTGAGTTTCAGGCGCCTGGCATCGAGGGCCTGTGCAAATTCCTCATCCGAACCAACAGCGTGGATGTCCTTGGCACTGTGGTTTAAATCCTGGCCTTGGTCTTCCGACGTCTTATCTGCTGATGCAGTGCGCTGCTGCTCATTCAGATGAGTCTTCACACATCCCATCTTTGTTCTGTGGATCTTCATGCCACGGGTGGTAGCGAAACGCTTTCCACAGACACATGGATATTCCATTTGGCCCATGTTCATAGTCCGTTTGGGATTTGCAGTCATGATTGGTTGAGCACCGATGGATTCATCATTCTCTCCCCCTTTCGGTGAATCCTGGGAGCATCTTTTCCTTTTATTTTTAGTAGCCACATGTTTAAGGCAAAGTGGGGAGCCAGCCCACAGAGCCCTTGGTTCTGGTCTTTCCCAGTGTCCTCCGGTCTTTCCCGGACGTCCTCCGGCCTATTCCCGGAAGTCAATGGTTTACCCATGCATCAGTAGAAAGAAACTCGTGGAGAGCGTGGCAGCAGAGAGTCCTCAGAAGAGAAGCCCCCTTCAAGCAAGTGTTTCGGCCCTTATCTCCTGACACTCTAGGGGGGTTGGGCCACACCCGGTTCATGACTCCGGATGTCCCTCTGCTGCCCCTTTTTTTCCCATCTTGGGACGAGCCATGGCTGGGATTCGAACCCATGACCCTGTTGTTTATTAATGAACAGTAAAAAAAAAAAATGCATCCACTGGATTGATTATCTTTACTGAACAGAAAAGATGTGTCCACTGTCGTTTTTTAATGAATGGTGAAAATATGTGGGTAAGGTAAGGTAAAGTAATGTTGCTTACTGCCCTGCCGACCGCAAAGGGCAAGATCAGGGCTGTCACCGCGTTGAAGTCAACTCACAAGTCAAAGAAAAAAAACAAACCTTTATTCACACAACCCTTTGATATAAAAAATTATACACCTAAAAACACACCGGAAATTTTGTTTTCTTTCTTTTGCAAAATCTTAGATCAGATGAAAAATGTTGATCTCTTTCAGGAGATATATCCTCTGTTGTTTATTAATGGACTGTGAAATATATCCACAGATAATCATTAATGAACAGTGAAGACTTAGTCATACAGTAAAATCATTCAAGTGGGGGAATCCAGTGATGAAACATGCTGATCAAATCACAATCTCTTCACACCTTCAGTATATATTACTGGTAAATGCGTTCTCGCCGAATAACAAAAAAGATAACTTTTTTTCTCAAGAAAATGTACCCTGTTCTTCACACAAGAGGAGATTCTTAATCTGTGCGTGAACGATTTTTGACCATTGTTTACAAGTAAACAGTAAAGATTTTCCTGCTGTTGTTTATCAATGAGTAGTGAAGAGGTTCCCATTGCGGAAGATTGATAAACGTGAAGGACACTTCAACGTCGTTTCTTAATGAACAATGAAGACTTCCCCCAATTGTTGTCCACCAATGAACTGTGATGACTTCCCTAAAGTCGTTTATTAATGAAGAGTGAAGACTCTCCGACTGTTGTTTCGTTTATTGTTGAACATTGAAGACTTTTTTCCTACTGTTGTTTATAAATGAAAGCTGTTGTTTATTAATGAACAATTAAGACTTTCTTACTACTGTTTATTAATCAACGGTGGAGACTTTCCTACTATTGTTTATCAATTAACAGTGAAGACTTTCGCTCTGTTGATGGTTAATAAACGGTGAAGACTTTTCCACTGTTGTTGATGAATGAGCAGTGAAGACTTCCTCACTGTTGTTTATCAATGAAGAATGAAGATATGCCGTCTGTTGTTTATTGATGGAAGTGAAGATAGATCCACTGCTGCTCGTCCTTGAGCATTGAGAACTTTCTCACTGCTGTTTATCGATGAATTATAAACATGTTCCCTCAGTTGTTTGCCAATGAACATTAAGACTTTAGCTGCTGTCGTTTGGCTACGAACGATGAAGAGTTCCCTACTGTTGTTTATCAATGAACAATGAAGAAAAGCAGTCTGTTGTTAATGAATGAAAGTGAAGATAGATCTACTGCTGCTCGTCAATAAGCATTCAAAGCATTGCAATTGTCGTTTATCGATGAATAATAAACACGTTCCCACTGTTGTTTGCCTATGAACAATGAAGACTTCAGCCACTGTCGTTTGCTTATGAACGATGAACACTCTCCCACTGTTCATTGATGCACTATTGTTTATTAATGAACTACAAAAATTCTCCAACAGTTGTTTATTTATGAACAGTAAAGATGTACTTAGTATTGTTT
>CM065731.1:9034759-9137259 GCA_033310375.1 Conus canariensis
AAAGCACGGCGGTCTATCGTCTCTGGTCCCTACTGACGACAGAAACTGCTTATTAGTCACAGGAGCCATTGAGAATGAGCGTCCCCTCCGAGAGGGATTCATTAATTTCGTCCAACAGCCATCCCTATGAACTTGGTGATACTGAAGACTTTCAGACACGGACTCTGATCTGGTGCCTGTGAGCCTGGATGTCCAGACTGAAGGTCAGCCAGTCATCGTCCCCCATCTGCCCACCTCTGTCTTTCAGCAAGAGTCTATGGCCAACCATCCATCAGGACTCTCCACATACCCCCCACACGTCGTCTTTGTAGTATATATTGTTGCTATGGTTGTCATTATTATTGTTGTCATCATCATTATTCAAACTCCCATGGTCCCCATCCCAACGGCCTCGTTTTCATTCAACATCCATTTTGCGCCGAATATGAGAAGATAAGTGGTTGCTCGTTCTTCGTTTTCGTTGTCCTAAATGTTGTGTGTTTTTGCCTGAAGAAGACCCAAGAGGTCGAAATGCATTGTGTTTTGTCCTGTCATCTGTTTGTATTATCTTGCGGAAATGATATCCTCTGTTTTCAAAACTTGTCGTACAAGCCTGCCAGAAAACTGACCATACTCAGTCATGACGTGACTGTACTGAACATTGATGAATTTCTTGTTGAATGATGACGCTCATTCTGTATCATATTTTACTGGAAGTGACTGAGACTGGTTTGGGAGACATCTGTATTAGTTTCAGGGCTGTGACCTCTTTAGTCTTTACCATGTTATTAGCAAAACAACAACTAGATGGGAAATTGGGAGAGGGCTAACTTCCGCCGTAATTGAACGATCCTTTCGTGCTCATTGAATCTTGGTGGTAATCCTCAGCCACATAAAATATGATAAATTCATAGGAATCAGCAAGCTCAATAAGCCTGATTTTGTTTTCCTATCACGATTCATGCATTGCTTTTTGAAAATTTCACTAAAAAGATTTTTCTTTTTCAAAACGACCCATTGCAAAATGTTACTGAACATAGAAGAAAAAAAAAAGAAGAAAAAAGCCGGATCTGCTCTTTCATCCGGATTCACAGCAAGACATAATGGGTTGTTCTAGGGCCTCGTTTTATCTCTCCACCAAGTGTTGTTCAAATCGGTTCAGTAGTTTGGGAATAACCTTGCTGACAGACAGACAAACACACCAACAGAGGTGGGTGACAACATCACCTCCTCGGCTGAGGTCATCCTAGAAAGATACACAAACTCACGGGAGAGCACAGACCTCAGGGAAGACCAAACATTCCTTAACAGTCCCCTTAACAGTTCTCCTTAATAGTCCCCTTAACAGTTCTCCTTAATAGTCCCCTTAACAGTTCTCTTAACCGTTCGCCCAAACCCTAAGTCACATTCCATCCACAGCCTCCAGGCCATTCGTGAATCCGCCCTTTCGGTTCTGCAGCAAGATTTAACAGGTTCATCCTTAAGCTATATTTCAACATTTCACTAAGCTTCGTTAGAAATCAGTTCTGTGGTTTTCGAGTCATCTTGCCGACAGACAGATAGACACACATGTATACAGACAGACAGGCAGGCAGGCAGACAGACAGACAGTCAAAACAAAACAAAAAAAAGACAGACGTCAGTGAATGTTGAACTTCCTTCGGTGAGATGATCCTAGATAATCGACGCGTTTCCAGAGTCTGTCCGACAATGTTATGCGGTGGCACACATTGTCGCCGAAGATGTATGCAGACATAATGGGGCAAGGGAGGTGGGGGAGGGTGGGGGGCGGGGAGGAGGGAAAGGGAATTCTTCGCAAGACACGTCATGACATCACTTAAAGGCGTCATCAAGTCTGAAGGTACTAATTGTAAGGCGTCCTCATATTACAAAGCCTACAACCTGTCGTCGTTGAATGAATACGTCTGCTGTCTCCTGACAGGTGTTCAGGCCATTATTTCTGGCTTTGTGGGGTGACACTACATTTTCATGTTTTGGACAATTTCCTTCTTAATCTCCCCGCTCCTCTCCTCTGTCAGAGCCTGCCGCCCCTCCCCATCCCCACCCCTCCCCCTCTCACCTACACACCTCCAGCCCCCTTACCTTCCATACTCCCTCCCCCTATCTCTCTTTTCTTATAATCTCTTTTTATCGACATACTCTCTCTCTCTCTCTCTCTCTCTCTCTCTCTCTCTCTCTCTCTCTCCTCTTCTTCCTTCTCCTCCTCTTCTTCTGATAAAAAAATATTGAAGAGAGAGAGAGAGAGAGAGAGAGAGAGAGAGAGAGAGAGAGAGAGAGAGTACAAAGTAAAGGGTAGCGAGGGGAGGAAGCAATTAGACAAAGAAACAGACAGAGAGACAGAGACGGGCAGGCAAGCAGACAACAGGCATGCGGACAGAGAAGAAGCGTGTTTGGTGTTAAATATCACAACGTGATTCCTATCTTCAGAAATCTACTTTTTTTTGTGATCAGCTTTTGGTGGGAACCAGGATCCCGAGAGATAAAAGGCCTTGGTCTATATAAGGCCGTTTCAGAATACGGATCGGAAACGATGCTTCATGACATATCCTACATTACATTATTTGCATGTAGGCCTGTAAGTTTACCTGCACTGACTGCAGAGAAACAGTGTCAATAACATAATGTCTTTCAGCTGAAAATCGATCAAGAGTGACAGAAGATGCCGCCGATACTTTTTAGACCTGTATAGCACCAACAATGAGGTGCTAATCAACCATTTCCTGGAATGGTTGACCATGATGTGGTGTACATGTACAGTGACCAACCTGAGATCACAGAGGGCTGGCTGCCTTTCACGGACAGATGTTCCTGTTTTGGGGACCGGGCGTCATGGTCCACCTGTGCCCAAGACTGCAGCATCAACATATAGGAAAAGCCAGAGACCTCTGAATCATTGCTGGAAACGCAAATCATTCCAATTCTCATACAGAGACATATTCCCACGCCGTCCAGGATGTTTAAACTATATGCGGTGCCGGAAATTAACTGGAGCAGACGCCCCCCCCCCCCCCCCCCCCAAAAAAAAAAAAAAAAAAAAAAAGGAAGAAAAAAAAAAAAGACTACAGCATCTTGCAGTATGTGAACCATGCGTGTGCTTCTACGAAACTGAAATCTCAGTTCAAGCGTCATGTGTTGACAGACAGGTCTTCTGGTCACTCACGAATTCCATCACATGCTGAGCACCAAGTATCCTCGTGGACAGAGGTATGGGGAACGTCAGGAAGTGCTTGTCTAAGGATAGCACTGGAGTGTTACCATTGAAAAGAAAATGTGATCGCTATTTTTTCCAAAGCAAAAGGAAACATTTTGAATCAGTTATAGGCCCACCAGTCTGTATTTATTCATGTGAACCTGAGCTGTGTACGTAGCAACACTAGACAACCCCCTTCAATGCTTGATATCCACACCGATAGTACTGGGTCCCCCCCCCCCCCCCCCCCCCCCCCCCCCCCCCCCGTAATGCACAAGGGAAAGAACTCTGACGCTCTTGCGTTTTTTTTGCTCGTCATACAGTTTTCCCAAAACAATTTTTATCCGGTCTTCTGAAAAACAAACAAACAAACAAAAAAGAAGGAAAAAGAAAATAGGAAAAAAAGAAAAGAAAATGATACCAGCTAAAATGAAACTTCAGCCCGAAAAAGGCGAGCAAACCTTCGGTAATTTTTTTTTTTTTTTTTTTTTTTTTAAACCGAAGGGTGCAAGTCCAGCTGCGGTCGATGCCGACGATTCAGATCACCCTCCGTGTTCTAAACCACAAATAAAATGAAACTGTCACCAAACGAAGGAACTGCACTGCGTCACTTTCAAGAATTTTTTTTTAAACGGTTTTACCGTTAGACGGTCAACGAAGGTGAATTGGCGATCTGCACCAAATGAAGGGAAATCGAAATGACTCCTTAACACAGAGGTGCAATACTTTCGAAGAGCATTTTGATGACTGTTTATGAAACTGCCAATCACATGATCTCACTGTTTTGGCAGTTTCCAGCAGGACAAGAAAGCAAAGAGCGACGCGATTTTAACCATGCAAAGGCTGAAAAAGCTATAGGAAATACTGACCGGACCATTCCCTCACTCATTTCTTTGTTTACTTTCGAAGATGTTACACTTGAATAAATACCTGACCTTTTTTTTTTTTTTTTTGTTCCCAACCTCTGCGCCACATCAGAGGCAGTGCACCCACGCCGCTCATTCCGACACCCCGTCCACAGCCACAGCCCCGGCACCGACAATCCACAGGGAGCAGTCAATGTCAAGTCGTCAAGAGGCAACCCACCGGAGGAGACACTGCACTGCTGCCGAGTCACTCGGTGGTGTTCAGTGGCGCCTGTTCTGATCTAACATACGTACAACAGCAGAACACCACCTACTAAGCCCCCTACTGACGACAATAATTGCTTAGTCGCGGAGCCGGCGTAAGTGAGCTGTCCCTCCGGACGGCGCCACCACTCTGTCCAGCGACAACCGCAATAGACTCGCCGATACCGGTGACAGAACCAAACCAAGGTCATAGACGTGGAGAGGACATCGAAATTGAGGTCACCATGAGAGCAGAGCATGAAGGGTTTGAGACTTTTTAAAAAAAAATTTTTTTTTACGGATTTCCATTTCGGAATGAGACTACATGACAGGGCTGTACTCAACACTTCCTTTCATAAAATATCCCGCGCAAGGCCCGAGAGATACAGGCAACTGCACTGTTGGTTAGGAAATTTGAGCAACACTCTCCATTAAGCGGATGAAACTCAACTGTGCGGTCCCAGTTTCCCGAAAACTCCTACTCTAGGTAGCCGCCGTTCGGGGCAGAAAAACCCACATGACTCTGATGGGATTCGAACCCACGACCTCCCAGTCGGGAGTCCGCGACGCTAACCACTTCGCCACGGCGGTTGGTTACCTGACCTTTTTAATTTATCCTGATATTTTGTTTGTCAAAGTACTCGCTGTAAGACAAATAGTAAATTTCAGAATCATTAAAGTTTTGCTGATGAATCACTCTGTTCTGTATGCGGAGAGGGGGGTGGGGGGAGGGTACATGGATCTCATTGATATGAAAGTGTAGGGGGTCCTGATGGTACTGGGCCTTCTTGGTAATGGGCTCTATTGGAACTGGGACTTGATGGGACAGTGTCCTGCTCGTAATGGGCCCTACTGGAACTGAGACCTAATGGAACAGTTGCCGTTAAAGTCGATTTCATTGCGTCCCAGTTCCAATAAGGCCCAACAGTGCACGCAGTGGTACTGGTACGTCATGGTATAATTTCTTCAAAATTCGATACGATTACTAAGGTCACATGACCTGGGCCAAATTGGTTATGGGACCTAGCAACATGCTCCAAAACCTTCATAATGATGAGAACGCGATGCCGTTCAAAAACAGAGTATTTCATGAGTACATAGAACGCTCTTTGCCTTTGTGAAGACGTATTGTGCCACTTTTTACATCTATAACAAGAAGTTTTTGAACTTTTCATTCTTGTTTTGATAGATTTGGGTATTAATATAGATTCCGCGCGGGAGAGACAAAAAGATGGGAAAATGGAGAAGAACGGCCGCTTGATTGATTGAATATTCACTCTGTGAGTAGATATGTGACACAAAATAGGTACAAATTATACTTGAGTTACTTTTCGTCGATTTCTTCGGATCTTAGCCCATATTTATTTTGGAATTGATAAACTGCACGTGTTTCCACGGAAACGAATGTGCTTGAGAATGTGACGTTGATAAACTTCCGCTCAAGTGAAAATGACTGTTGGATTTGTAGGCAGGCAGTCGGTACCACGACGTTGGTAGCCATCTGATAGGAAAGAAGAGATGGAATTTCATCTAGGATGCAGTTCAGTTACCTGACAGTCTATTGCATTTGTGTCTTGTCAACAGTTTACAGATGTGGGTGTTTGAGGAGAGAAGCCGTCAGGGAAAGCATACAACACTGTGAGTTAGATTTGTCATGGCGTGTATTTCAGTCTGATCAGATTTGATGGCAGTAGTTAAGTTTTAAAAATGAAATCATATTAGTCTAACAAAGGATAGATCTGTAGGTATGACAGTTACGAACCAACTATAAAGAAATCATGGGATGTATGGAGTAAGTAACACAAATGAAGGAACACAAGGATCTTATGTGGATACCCTTAGGTTAGAATTCTTTCACTTGTTTTTGTGTACAATATTCATAAATCATTCACAAGATTTTACTGCTTGTCATGTGTTACGTATTTGCTAAAAGTTGCAAGATCTGCTGAACCCTGGTGGAAATCTTTCCTCTTCTGAGTGTTGTATTATACCAGTCAGTTAATCAACTTAATGAGAACTTACGACACAGCCATGTTTTGCTGTTTTCAGGCCTCAGGATTTGAAGGCTCCATGATATCTCTTTCTAAATCCTCTTACAGTTGTCTTAAAAGCATGAATTATTTATGAAAGAAAGCAAAATAAACATAATATCAATACATCTGATTTGATTTTGACTCTTTAATTTAAAATGCATGTTGATTGTTATGTTTGAAGTTAAATCAAGAAATGTAGACAGACACCATTTCCTTTTCATAATCATGCATTTATTGTAAATTTAAAGTTCCAGAAAATGGTTTATAAGATGGTCAGAGTGCATTAGGTCAAAGAAGGTATGGTCCATTGTCATGGAATGAAACATTATTGCATTTCTTGTTAAATATGTCTATTTCGAAAACATGGATCACACAGACACTTTAGGAATAAACTTAATTTTCTTGTCATGATGACCAGAATGATTAAATCTGCTTATTTTCAGGTCACAGATTTTGTTTTTAATTCAATATCTTTTCGAACTGGGTGCAAAAAGGATTGAAAATCAAGGATGCCATTAGATTGACTCTGTTTTTTTCTCTTTCATATGGGATGGGACAGAGAAGATATGGTACAGTGCTGTTCATTGCAGTCAGACTATCACACTACAATTGGTCATTCCTGATTAGGTTTTCAACTACGTCTTCTCCATTTTAAGACAATTTAAGAATGAGAGTAACTTGTTTCTGGCAGTTTTATATCAGACAATGAAGTGAAAAAATTGTGGACATGAATTCGCTTTCCTCAAAACTAATGTTCTTTGTGAAATGTTTAAAACAGCAGCCAGTGATGTGAGGATTTTTAAAATTTTAAACACTTAGCAGTAAAATTTGGTCACTGAACTATGCTTTCAAAATAATGAAGAAGAAACATTTTATGAACAAAACACAGGCAATCGTATACACCATTGTGTGTCTCACTCTTTCATATTTCAATTTTTCTATTTATCCTTTTCATTTCAGGCATTGTGGCAAGCGTCTGTGTTTTATCAGAACTAAGCAGCACGGCAGACTGTGTTCAGAAAATCTTCACCTCGGAGAATGCTTCAGATGTTGCTCTCCACGTGTCCCTGGAGACCTGTGTCCCTGCCGGTCAGCCCTTGTCCGATATCGGCTGGTTCACCGACCACCCTGGGGCAGGCTGGTTGACGCAATGCTGGTAAATGAAGTTTGGGTTTTATTTTTATGTTCATTTTTTGAT
The DNA here is from genome assembly GCA_033310375.1 of Conus canariensis. NCBI lineage: Eukaryota > Metazoa > Mollusca > Gastropoda > Neogastropoda > Conidae > Conus > Conus canariensis. The sequence continues at coordinate 9,042,290 of CM065731.1, forward strand.
TGATTCATTTATTTTGAGGTTCTGAGAGATTGTGGATAGGGGAGGATCTCAGTCTTAACCTTACCATTGGTTTTTTTTTTTTTTACAACTGTGAGGATTTCTTTATTTAGGAAAAGGTAAAGAGGCCTGCAGAGAGTGTGTGTCTGTGTCTTTATTTGCTTATATACATGTGTCATTTTGTGTGTGTGTGTGTGTGTGTAGCACTGTGTTCCTTCTAGTGATGTTCATGTTTGCCAAGCTGCAGGTTAAGACGATAACGTACGTTTATGTGTGAGGGCATATGGATTTGTGTATACCTGTGAATATATGTGTGTGTGTGTTTTCTGGAGTGTATGTGTTCATTAGCATATACTATGTGTGTGTGAGTGCACGCGCACATTTTGAATAGATGGATCTGAAGAAAGGAATGTCGTCAGCACAATCACAACACCAGATATTAGAGGAAAAGTATCATCACAGCCACAGTAATTGACCTTCCTGAAGGAAAATGAGAGAAGCACTGGAGACCATACAAAAAGAATATCCCTGGATAAAGAAGTTGGATCAAGTAACCCTTCGGCTGTAGTTGGAAAGATCAGCATGTGTACATGGAATACATGTGATCATGGATAATGGCAGCTGTGTTCCAGGAGAAATCTGATGACCCTTGACGGCCACACATCCACCGCTTCTGCTGGTTGAAAGAATAATCAAATTGTGAATGATTGAATCAGGGCTCAATTTTTGTGCCTCAGTGACTATTGGAATTGATTATGTATGGAATAAAAGATGGCTGTTGGACTTTCGCAAGATGGCTGTTGGACTGTGATCATAAAGAAAAACAGCGATGACAGTGATAGAAAAATCTTTTTCATGTTGGTAACATATTGGTTTGTTTGTGGGAACAAGTTTCAGTACAAAATGGAAGTAGATCCTGAATAATTATGAAAGCTGTAATATGCGATATGATGTATTTGAGACACAGCCATGCAGAAATGAAATCAGAGCATCCATTGATTTCAAGGTCCAAAAATTTTATCCCTTTTTGTGATAATGGATTGTGCAGAATACAACAAATGTATACAGTGTGGATCACTGCTTTACTGCCAACAAATAAATGGAAAGAACCATGAAGATAAATCATCTAACAAATGAGTCCAAGCTTTTCACCATTAACAACTTTTGTTCTGTTTTAAATCATGATAACACAAACTTATCAGTTTATTGCATATGTATTTTCTTTCAAGTGATGGGAAGCAACGCTGACACTAGTGACAGTGATAAGTCTGAGGATGATAATAATGATAATGATAATGTTGGTGATGAGAATGAAGATCATGAAATTTGCATAAGCAGAATAAAACTGTGTGCCAAGTAGAAGTGAGTCAATAATGGTGAATGTGTTGATAATCATGGTGATGATAAGATGCTTTATGTGATAATATAGGTCCATAAAAATATTCTGTGCAGTTTTTCTTTTTGCAACAGAACCATGGTGGTTTAGGACCATTGTTCATGAGCAAGATTTCATGCAGAATGGAAACAGACCATAATTATTGACAGTGACTCCAAGGATGACGAAGGCATTCATTCTGACAGTGGTGACATTGATGGTGTTCAGGAACAAGACGCAGTGCCAGGTGGCAGTGGAAGCAGACGGGGGAGAGTGATACGGGTAGGAGCTGTGCTAGGGGGAAGGAAAGGGAACCATCATGCTCTGAATCCACACGCCTGTCCTCTGACTCTCACCTCTCTGACAGGTAAATGGGTTTCTGGACTGTCTCATAGCCACAGTGATTGTGCTTGATTAGTTGCATTGCAGCGGCAGCTTGACCATCACTTTTTTTTTCCTTGGGTTACTTCACAGCAGTGAGTTGATCACACCTCTGCAGAGATATATTGTTTAGTTCATGCACAGGTAATGTAAATCTAATCAACTGAGATTAGCTTGCAAATAAGAATAGTGGCTGACAACACAGAGGTGACCATAGGAAGGCAATCATTTTTTTCTTCTTCTTTTTTTTTTTTTTATCAAAATGGAAGTATTGGAAGCTGTTGTGTTGAAAATAGGAAAACAAGCTTTATTAGTCAGTGTTTTAAAAGGAAAAATGCACAAAATAACAATTTGTAGCTTTATTAGTCAATGTTTTAAAGGGAAAAATGCACAAATAACAGGTTAAAATTTACCAGCCACCATGGTGAAGTGGCTTGTGTCTATGGACTCAGTTGGGAAGACTGTGACCACACAGTCGAGTTTCGTCCACTAAATGGATGCGTCTCTGAGAGTGTTGCTCAAATTTCCTGATCAACACTGCAGGTGTCTGTATCTCTCAGGCCTGGTTGACAGTAGGTGTAGAGTACAGCCCTGTCAATGTCATGCAGTCTCAGACCGATATGGAAATCCATGGCATCATCTTCATCATCCCCATCCTCATCGATCAGCATTAAAAAAAAAAAAAAACAGTCTCAGATTCTGTGGCCCTTCATGCCCTTGCTGTCATGGTGACCTTGGTTTTGATGTCCTCTCCACGTCTGTGGCCTTGGTTTGATTCTATTGGGGTCACCAGCATCAGCAAATTCATGGATGCTGTTGTTGGAAGGACGTGGTGCTGCCCACCGGAGGGAGAGCTCACTCATGCTAGCTGAGTGACTAAGCAATTATTGTCATCAGTAGGGGGCTTAGTAGGTAGTGTCCTGCATGTGTTAGATCAGAGCAGGCACCACGGAACACCACTTGGCTGTAGTGCATTGTCTCCTCTGGTGGGTTGCCTCTTGATGACCTGACATTGATTGCTCCCTGTGGATTGCTGATGCCATGGCTGGGGTGGGCCGGACCGGGCTGTGACTGTTGATGGAGGGTTGGAATGAGTGGCTTAGGTGCAATGCCATTGAGGTCGCATCAAAGATGAGACAGCACAAAAAAAGGTGTCAAGATTTCCTGAATTTTGCTAACATTAAGCAGATATATCTACCGCAAAGATTCTACAGGTACATAGCATTTACCCGTGGCCACTCACAAACACAGAATAGGGATCCGATTTTTAGTCTTGTTTTGGCCATTGCTTTGCGGTGGGGTCAAAAAGTTAGAAGGCACAGCATCACAATTCTTGTTTTCCTTCTACATTAAATTGCTTGATTTCACTGCCAAAGAAATAGGGAGTTTGATCAAATTTATGCTTTGAAACAAGTGCCGCACAAAATCATGCCTAACAATGATTTTAAGTGGAGCCAGTAGAAAAATGATAATGGTCAGATTCTGTTTTGAGCGGTTATGTGCCTTGAAATTGATGGTGAAAGAGACAATGAAAGCAGTGACAGTTCATGCCTGTGCTTGATCACTCCTTGCTCTGAACTTTCACGGTCTGAATCGTAGGGGTGGGGAATGGGTTCCAAGTTTGTGGGTTACAAGCTCATTAAGTTTTGTTGTTATGCTGCAGATTCATTTTATATGTATATTTTTGCTTTTGCACCACAGTTAGTACATCTAGTAAGATCAGGTAAAAACTGCTTTGATAAAAGGATACAGTATTGCTTTGATTGCACAGTCAGTGATGTGTTTTCACCGTTTATATGTGCATGCATGCCACCGCCATTTTGTGTGGTGTGTGCCCTAATCTGTGATAGTTTTTTTTTATTTTTTTTTTTATACTGAATGTGTGTGAAAAAGGATTGTAGAGTAGCAGATGGTAAAATAATTACAGAATTTGGGAAAAACGGAAATAAAAAGGAATTGTGTTGTTTTTAACAAGTAGATACTACAGCCATTCTTTCAGTTTTGTGTAGCATTTGCTTTGGATTGCAAAGGTCTTTTTTCTGTTAGTACCAAAGGAGTTGAAAATAAGATTCTGGAATTAAATCATGGGGGAAGTGTGCAGAAATTCGTGGGCTAACTGATAGAAACGCTGCACCCACACTTTAAATGTGGTGTGTGTTCTGAACTGCGACAGTCTCTTGTGTCTGTTGATGTTGAGTGCACTCAAAAGAGAATCATGGATTAGTAAAAGATAAGATCTAAAAAATCATCTAAGATAAAGATACTGAGTTGGACAGCTAATGTGTAGGAACTCTGCTATGTGATGTGATGTCATGTAATGTACTATGACAGTTAATTTTGTGATGCATTCATGTTATTGTTGTCATCATATTGTGTGCTATCAGAGCATTGGATAAAATGAATGGCTTCACCAGTGGCTCATTCATTGCATTATAAGGATGAGGCTGTGTGATCAGATCTTCAATTTTCAAAGATTAAAGAGAATCAAGAGGTTTTCTGGATCATGCAATAGTAAACTTGAATGTGATCAGTTAGTCTGAGTGATATTGGAGAATTTGAAAAGCACATGAACCGGGGAAACCATGTGAACATCTCACATCAAGACTGTCTGCTGATAGCTTCACTCTATTCCTTTGTTTGCTTCCTAATTTTCCAACCAGAAAATAGTTCTTTTTTTAGATATTTCATTTTGACATCCAGAAGATTTCATGTGTCTGAATTATTGGTGGGATCAGTGTCTTCGGGTTATCCGTTGCTGACTGAATATATCAAGGAACATGAAAAACTGGTGACGGTCAGCTGTTGATGAAATATAGAAAAGAAAAGAAGTGTAAATGCTTTGAGAGTGTAGGCTGAAGATCTCTTTGAGAGGAACATCTGTTGACAGACCAGAAACTATGAAAGTATCCATTATAAAGAAAGGTCTTTGACCCAGAATGTAGACATATGTTTCTCTCTCTACCTTCTGTCTTTTCATTAGTAACCGTGTCAGCGTCTACTTGCAGTATGTCTTCTGTTTCAGGAATTATTCATGTTTTTCATGGGGAAGTCCAAGATTTGAATTGTTTGGATAAAGCCAGATTGGGGACCTTAAACCACACAGGCAATGGCCCAGGAACAGTGCTCTGGACCGTGCCTTTTAATGTCTATCACAGCTTTCACAAACATAGAGCAAGGAGGAAGTTTGCAGAGAAACTGTCCTCTGAGAGAGAGAAAAGAGATGCGTTTGAGAAAAACACTGATTTTCTGGAGACACCATCACACAGTAAGATTCGTTTTCCTCGTTCTGATCAGAAACTGAAAGATATCATCTTTGCTGACACTGGAGATGGTGGGAATTTATTCACCGGGGAACTAACTCCAGAGGAGGATGTGTGGAATGCTGATTTACCAGAAACACTGGATCCCATCATGACTTTCCCTGATGACTTCCTGGACAGAATTATCCTGGAAGGGTTTGGAAAGGGGAAGAAAGCTGAAAAACAAGGCGGGCCTAAGAAAGCAAAAGTCAGCCAGGAAAAGAAAGTGCTGCCACCAGTGAAAGAGCTGCCTCAGTTCAGCCCAGCCAACAACCTTCTGCCCATGAAGACTGTGAAGGAGGAGGCAGATTCCGCAACCCAGCCAGGGGCAGAGTCAGGGGACCTGAAGGGCAGGGACATGCTGACGGCTCTGGAGGAGAACATTGAAAACCGGCTGCAGTCTTCCCTCAGCAGTCTGGTGCAGGACCGGGAGGCCCGGAACAAAGAGGAGCTCTCCCTGATAGCCAGCCTGGCTCTGGAGAACAAAGTGAACAATGCTCTGGCCTCTGTTGATAAGGAGGCCAACAATGCCCTGGCATCCATTGATGAAAAGTTTGACTTGAATCAGCCTGGATCACTCGCTGTCAGCAGCACAGCGGATGTGAAAGATCAGCCTGAGCAAGTGCCATCCACATCCGGAGTTATTCAAGTTCAAAGGTCACCTGCTCCTGAGCTAACTAGACAAATTCAAGATAAAAATCTAACTGTCCCACAGCTCGCCAAACTTCTTCAAAATCAGGGTAAAAATTTGAGCGTTTCTCGACCTAGTCCTAACAAAGAGAAAACGGTGGCCCAGCCTCTTCCTCCTCCTGATGAGACAATTAGCAGTATTGACAAGCCCAGGATTCCCGCCCCAAACACAACCAACACCACAACCACACACCCTGCCGGCCAAGGCAAGCCTGAACTCAACTCTACACCGACTCATTTCAACACAAGCCGGCTTAAAGGTATCTCGACCAACGCAAGCCGGTTACAAGATGGCTCCACCAACAACATCACCAACACAAGCCTTACCCATGGTAACTTCACCACCACAAATGTCAGTAGCGTATTTGCCAACACCAGTGCGTCGACTAGCTCCACTGCTTACCCAGACCTTGTGCAGCAGCAACAACCTGCTGTCAGCAACCTGTCTGCCAGTGGTGGCACTGATGGCAAGGGTGTTGTCATGCTGTATCCTCCTCAGCCACCTCCTGGAGAGTTAGCGGCAAGAGGGGAGGGGAGAAAATCAGGCTTATCTCAGTCAGATCTGCACGCTCTGAAGGAAAACGTGATCAAGGCAGATGCCCTCTTTCAAAGATCCTTTGAACAGTTGAAGAGTGATATGAGGAACGGCCTTCATGTCCAGATCAGTCCATATCGCAAAAAGTTTCTGGAACATCTTGAACCACACATACGTGTCTGGGGCTACAATGTGTCTTGGAGCATGGTCAAACAGGTGAGATGACAATGATAAAGATGGCATTTAGATTGGCCTCTTATTTCAATAGATTTTAAGAGCTTTTACGATGGTGTCCATTTAAAAAAGCCCAGATTGCTCACGATGTATATATATATATATTAAATATGAGATCAAATCAACGAAAGACTGGAAAAGAAACAGAGCACTGGAAGAAAACAGGAGAGAGGCTTGTATGGATGGATGTGTGTATGTAAAGATAAAGATATGAAGCAGGAAGGTTAGTAGAGCTGTCACTTTTCCACAAGTTTTCAGATTGCAGCAAAATGTGGAAACTAGGAACTACTTAAAGAGAGAGAGAGAGACAGAGAGAAAGAAACGGGGGAGGGGGGAGGGGGGGGATGAGGGGGAATAAAAAACCAAACTTTTTAACAACATCCTCTTTAGTGCAAGCCATAAGTAAGTCTAAACACAGATAGTGCCTGTAACATCTACGAGGAATAAACTCATTTCTAAGATCACTCAAGGCAGTGCACAGCAATGCAAAATGAAGTTCATTTTCACATGTGTTTTTACATAATGGACAAAGAAGGTCAGAATCGCAGTGTTCCTTCCAATGAATGATAAACATAGATACCCGATATTCAAAATCTAAATCTTATCATCATAGAATTTAGATGTGTGTTCCTTTACATTTGGTGAGTCTGAATATTGGGCAAGGAGTTATACTGTCTAGGTACAGATCAAATCTAGTACTGTCATTCATGTGGGAATTCCATTCTTGCCATCTGCTATCCACCAGTCTGGTATGAAACATTTGGATAAAAGATGGCCCATGATTCTCCTACACCCTGATTTAACCAGACATATCCAAAGCCCAGTTCATGTAATTTAACTCTCAGCCTCATAGGAGGGAGGGAGAGAGAGAGAGAGAGAGAGAGAGAGAGAGAGAGAGAGAGAGAGAGAGAGATAATGGACTGTCCCCATATTCCCTCCCCTCCCCTCAGGTTTTTACATGTTACAGCTTCTAGCATGATTATCTTAAATTCCTTACTCTGCAAAGTACTGTTTAGGAGTGTTCTAGAAGTCCTGCATGATTACTGTCCGATTTCTGATACTTGTTGATCCAACATTCAGACAATTCTGTTAAACATCACAAACAGTAAGAACGCAGAGTACGCTAGGCCGAGCTGTTACAGTTTTCGTGACTCATCAGTGTCCTCCATTTTTTTTTTTTTGGTCTCCATGTGTTAGTGGTCACATTTTGGATATGCTAGCAGACAACACTGAGGCCATAAAATATCATGCTAACTTCATGAGATTTTGCCTATCTGGTTGACAGCAAAATGATGTTAAGCGCTGATGTTGTAAACTGCAAGACTGCAAAAGCAAAACAGTGATTCTGGTCATGGTTGAACCAAAATGTGGAAGATGTATGACTCTGTGTTTAATTATTGTCAGATTGCACCATCTTGAATGCAAGTTTCATGCCTCTACAAACACCCCCTCCCCCCCCCCCCTCCCTCCCACCCCCCACCCCCCACCCTCTGTCAGAATTTCAGTGATTCAGGTTTTTACTCTGTGGGAGCCATTGTGTCGAGGAAGTGACAACGTTTTCACAACGTTTTCACAACACACACGCATGCATGCATGCGCGCATGCATACGCATACACACACATACTAAAAGCATGTGTACTCACAGAGGATTAACAACAAAACTCTTTGGAGCCACTCTGATGTTGCCTGTGTTGAAGGAGGTGGGTACATTTTATTCCTCTCTTTCTTTACCCTCCCACTCATGCCTCACACCAAACTTCTGTGCCTTCTTCTGATACCGCTCGCAGCGCTGAGAAGACTTCGGCTGTTCTTAGTTGAAGAGCAGTGGCCAGTGAATGTCTTCTCTCTCCACTTTCTGTGCTGTTAGGATCGGATACCAGGCAAATTTTTACTCCGGCATTCTCTTTATCTAGGGTCAGAAGTTCATGCCAGTCATTGAGTTCAGATACTCTGATATCAAATATGTCACTTTTTTGTGACACATAGGTTTACATATATTCCAAATTGGCATAATGAAAGTCTTTAACGTAATGTATTAGTATTATTTTGCCTAATGTACATGAAGCAGTGTTGCAATTGATACATACATCTCAGATTTTCACACATAAACAGATTTTCTAGCAATGTGGCAACTATGGAGAACACACATTGCTTTTGTGTAATATTCATAAAGATCAGTTACTGTTGAAACAAGAGGGACTTATATCCACTGGTTTAATGCAGATTCATTTCTTGATTCACTATAAATCGTAAACTCATAGTGTTGCCTCTAGATATAGTAAAAGTACAAATGTAGTTTATCTTCATGCCATAGATGGTAATATATTGATGTATAGCTGCACCTTTGCCCGTTAGAACTCTTGCTAAAAAGTCCAATTTCAATAGGATGTAATTGATATTTGTTACAATATCTGTGTAGACTAACATGCGGCATGTCTTTTCATAAATGTATAAACCAATAATTGTAAGGGATCACTATTTTTTTTTAAAGAAAATGTCAGATTTGTAACAGTGAAAAGTTGCTTGAAATGCAGATCACAGAATTAGGGCTGTTACCAGACAATGAAGTCCCCATGCAGGAGATGGCTGGAAAGGTCTTAATATCAGTCTGTCCATGCAGTATGGTATCGTGCTGTCTCTTTAGTATGTCAGACTTCTGTCCATGCAGTATGGTATCGTGCTGTCTGTTTGGTGTTTGAGACTTCTGTCCGTGCAGTATGGTATCATGCTGTCTGTCTGGTGTTTGAGACTTCTGTCCATGCAGTATGGTATCATGCTGTCTGTTTGGTATATCAGACTTTTAACCATGTAGTATGGTATCGTGCTGTCTGTTTGGTATGTCAGACTTCTGTCCATGCAGTATGGTATCATGCCGTCTGTTTGGTATATCCAACTTCTGTCCATGCAGTATGGTATCGTGCTGTCTGTTTGGTGTATCAGACTTCTGTCCATGCAGTATAGTATCGTGCTGTCTGTTTGGTGTATCAGACTTCTGTCCATGCAGTATAGTACTTATCATTCTGCCTGTTTGGTGTATCAGACTTCTGTCCATGTAGTATAGTACTTATCATTCTGCCTGTTTGGTGTATCAGACTTCTGTCCATGCAGTATGGTATCATGCTGTCTGTTTGGTGTATCAGACTTCTGTCCATGTAGTATGGTATCAGGCAGTTTGTTTGGAATATATCAGACTTATGTCCATATGGTATGGTATCATGCTGTCTGTTTAGTATATCAGATTTCTATCCATATGGTATGGTATTACTATTAGGCTGTCTGTTTAGTATATCAGACTTCAGTCCAAATAGTATGGTATCAGGCTGTCTGTTTAGTATATCAGATTTCTATCCATGTGGTATGGTATTAGGCTGTCTGTTTAGAGTAACATCAGGCTGTCAGTGTAGTATGGTATCAGGCTGTCAGTGTAGTATGGTATCAGGCTGCTGGTGTAGTATGGTATCAGGCTATCAGTGTAGTGTGGTGTCAGGCTATCAGTGTAGTCTGTTATCAGGCTGTCAGTGTAGTATGGTATCAGGCTGTCAGTGTAGTATGGTATAATCTGTCAGTGTAGTATAGTATCAGACTATCAGTGAAGCAAGACATCTGGCTTTTAGATTGCTATTAGCTTTTAGGAGGGGACATACATTGTGTATGTAGCGTTCAACAATCCTTTAAAGAACACAATGACAGTCTTGAAAGTTCCTAGAAATGTTCTTGACAGTTACAGAGAGAACTGTGTGAATCATGAATGGGGTGTGCTTTGAGGCCAGGTCTGCAAAGAAGCAGTCAGGAGGATGAGGATGAAAAGTTCAGGCTGGATGGCCTGGTCCCTCTGGAGTTCCTGCACCATGACTTGTGGCACCACGGGCTATCAGATTCGCCGCCGCTACTGCCAGCCAGAGAAAGAATGTCTGGGATCCAATTATGACCTGCGACCCTGTCCCAATCAACCAGAGTGTCAAGGTGAGTAAGGGGAGCGGTGCGGGGCAGCCTCTCTCTTTTTGGCATTTGTATCAATGTGCGTTCTTAGTTTTATCACTGCAGTATTCTGTCTGTCAGAGCGGTACCTAATATGTCCTGGCATATGAAAATAACAGGTAACACAAAATTTTTGTGACTGTTGTAAGTGAATTTAGCTTCCAGCATGGATTCAAAGACTGAAGTTCTGGATCTTCTGGAATTATCTGGTGATAATCGGGAAATTGAACCCAAACAATAGTGGGATCATCATGAGTCAGATTTGCATTCATCGAAAAAAGTGGATATCCCCTGTTATGAAGTAGAGTTAGGTTGTACACAAGTCTTCATTCTTAATGCAACCTATAACCCGTCTTGCGTGTTTGAAAACTGAGTCCAGCTGGGTCTTCAAAGTCATGTGAAATGTTTGTGAATTTTGTGCCTGTGATTGAAACGAAGCCTGCGTTGGCCAGGGTCTTCGGTCTGGCTGGACTGGACGGCGTGGGGCCGCTGTTCAGTGACCTGCGGAAATGGAGGGGTCCAGTTCCGCATGCGGACCTGCCTGACAGATGACCCTACCATGGTGTGTCACGGGTCAGGCACAGAGTTCATCAACTGTAGTCCCCAGCCTTGTGTACAGGTCAGTGATCAAACTAGGTTCAGTGTGTTGTGTGTGTGGTTGTGTATGTATGTGTCTGTATGTGTGATTGTTTGTATATGTGTGATGGAATTGTATTACCTGTATATCACAGAGAAAGTGACGGAGAGAGAGAGCATGTGTGTGTGTGTATGCGTGTGTGTGTGTGTTTGATGGAGCTGTGAATATAGGTAATGCCAAAGGTAGCCAAAAAGAGTTCCAGTTGGATCTGGTCAATGAGGAGCGGAACTTCATAAGGCTCAAATTTCCAAACTTAGAACAGGTATACAAAAGCAGTATGCATGAGACATCCATTATAAAAGGCAATGCCTTGAGATCCCCACTCTTCCAGAAGTTGCTGGTTTGAATCCTGATAGCACCAGGAAAAGAAATTCAGGTGGCAGAAGGACACCTAGGAATCATGACCTCTATGTGGCTCAGCCTCCATGGAGTGTAAGGAGTTCAGGGCAGGAACACTTGTCTGGAGGGGTAGGATGTTTAGGGGGAGGGTTCTTCTCTGAAGACCTTCTACTGTTGAGCTCATTGTAGAGTTTCGTCCTACAGTTCACCCTCATCATGTCTGTCATGGCGCAGTTGGGGCGGATGCCTAGGAAAAACTGGACATCAGTGGGTGTGCATATGTATATAGATGTATAGATAGATAGATATAGTTATATGGATACCATTTTTTTTCCTTCAGCAAATCTCCACTGTCATTTATATAATGATGGAGGAATTGTTAGCCTGGACTAGTTTTCTCCCACTTCTAAATTGTTCAGCATCTCTCTCTCTCTCTCTCTCTCTCTCTCTCTCTCCTCTCTCTATATATATATATATATATATAATAATATATATATAGAGAGAGAGAAAGAGAGATATATATATATATAGAGAGAGAGAAGAGAAAGAGAGAGAGAGAGAGAGAGAGAGAGAGAGAAACCAAGAGACATATAAACCAATCATCTGCAGATGTAATCAATTCCACCTTCTACATATCCCACCCACCCATTCATTGGGACTACTGAGCTCAAATCTACAAAAAAAATCTTTTTAATGTATTTTTTTGTAATATTACTTTATGCACCTTTTAAAAAGAAATTCAATACAAATCTTTGCTGAGATGTTTTTTTTCTAGTAATGGCATAGTTGCTTTTATGTGCTCTTGTATTCATCCATGATTTATTTTTTACTTTCTTTTTTTTTTTCATAGGACATGACCAAGATCCCAAATAACCAAAATTCAGGTCTTCGTAAAAAAAGGAAAGACACCCACTCCCACACTGGACAAGCGCACTGGAAAAAACAGAAGAGAAATCCTGTCCCTGTCACCACCATCCTGAAAATCACACCCTCCGAGACCAATACTTTAGTACTGTCCACAGCCAAACCTCATCACAGATATTCAAGGGGAAGACATCATCTGAGGAAGAGGCTCAGGCATTCAGAGTATTCCGAGCCCAATCAGGTAGAAAATGTCAAGGTCCTGGACAGCATCGTGGATGATCTGCAGGGAGTCCTGGATGTGAAGGACTTCAACAGGGAACAGCACATGACCCCTCTTCGGATTACTGAAAAGGATATGTCCTCAGACCCTGCACAAGGCATCATGGATGAGAACTTAAACGACGTCTCATGGTCGGTGTGGGGGATGTGGTCACAATGCTCCGTGTCGTGTGACAGAGGCACCCAGTTTCGCCGACGACAGTGTGTTCGGCGCAAAGAGGGCAGTTTGGATGGGCAAACAGTGAAAAGTGCCCTCTGTCAGGGGAAAAGCCGTATGAGGCGTGTGTGTACTTTCTTCCCTTGTCCAATCTCGGGTGAGTCTTGTTTCCATGGGAAAATGATAGTGTGGGGGTGGGGAGTAGCGGGAGAGTATCCTGAAGCTTGCACAGTTGTAAGAACACAATGTTGCCTAGATATAGGATGGGTTGAATGCAGACAGGAACAGTTTGTTCCATGCAGAGTTAATTGATAATAGAGAATTAAAAATGGAAAACAAACAATTGAAAAGTTGGGGGGGCGGGGGAGGGGGGGCTGGCAGGAAGTGAACTAGGAGTTGGTGAAAAAATGAAAACCAAGAATAGATAACAAGAGGCTTATACCTGCCAAATATGTAGCATTCTATTCTGTAAACATTTGTTGCCAGATTTCATTTTTTTTATTTGACTTCTCTGCAGTTTTTTTTCATTTCATTTTTTGTTTGACTTCACTGTAACAAAGGTACAATTATCATTGCGAAAGCTTCATGGACATATAGTACAGACAGATATCAAAACTGGCTCTCCGGAAATGCCATCAATGAGCATTTAAAGATAACAGATTGAAAACCAGTGTTCAAAAATACGATGGTGTCATTCATCATAATCTTGAGATGTCTGAACGTAGAACCTAGGATGTAAATAAAGAAAATGGAAAACAGCTGCATTTATTTGCATAATTTTAAACACATAGAAAATGTTTTTGTTCATTCTAAATTGCAAAACAGTTTCAGGTCTAGAACAGAGCTGCATTCTGCTGTCCACAATCACAACAGTTAGAAAAACAGTTGACCATAAAAAGAGTTCAGCTGTTTTAAAACAGCAGATTAACATCCTACTCTGTTCCATGGTACTTTTTCCTTTATTTTTTTTTCAATTTGATCATCAAAAGAAATGCAGGACACTGACTTTCATAACTACAGTGACATGATCAAAGTCAAGATAAATTATTGTCTAATAATGAATGATAATTATATGCTCTTATATCTAGCCCCTAAACCCTAGCAAAAAGGTAGAAGCATTTTACAAAAACTTAATTCAACATCTATACATTCACACAGATTTCAACATGGTAAAGCTAGAATGATTTGTTAAGCAATAATCCCTGCCTCCTCATCATCTCCAAGCATCACCTCGACCTCCACACATCGCACTTCCATTCCCTCACCCCTGACATATCCAACCATAGCAGTCAGGTTTCTTTCAGACTACCAGTCATGCATAAATACATGCACAAACACAAACACACACACACACACACACACACACACACACACACACACACACACACACACAACACACACACACACACACACACACACACACACACGCACACACACACACATACACACAAATGCATATAACTAGGTAGAACATTTCAGAGTGTGCAGAGTACATCAGATGAGTTTTAAGAGATCATAATTTGTAAACATCTTCAACAAGGTGAGGGAAGAAGAATGCATGATCCTCATGGGAAGTCCATTCTAGACAGGTGGTTCCTGAAAGACATAGGTGGGCTGACTAAAGAACTTATCTTAAATAAATGTTAGCAAACCGCCCAGAGAAACGTGGACAAACGAGTCACAAGACAAAACACTACTTCTTAGGTCTTCTTCAGGCAAGATACAAACAAATAGGACAATGAAAATTCACTTAGCTTTGATCACTTGAGAGTTCAGTGCAAGGAAGGCTAAGTGAATTTTCGTTGTCCTATTTGTTTGTATGTTGCCTGAAGAAGACCTAAGAGGTGGAAACGTGTAGTGTTTTGTCTTGTGACTTGTTTGTCCACGTTTCTCTGGGCGGTTCGCTAACATTTATTTAAGATTTGTTTAGATTTCCGTCTGCAGTCGTCTCACTTTGCAACTAAAGAACTTAATTTAGGGATGCAGAAGAGGCGAGCTTCGGAAGAGAAGGGAAGCTGGTAGATGCAGAAAAGATGAGCATCAGAAGAGAAAGGAAGCTACTGGTATTAGGTACAAAGGATGTATGAAAGATGTTTTTGACCAGTGCCAAGAAACGGGTAGTTGGCAATTTATAATTGATGCTGCACCGAATAGGGAGCCATTGAAGAGATCGCAAAAGGGGTGTGACTTGCTCTTGTCTGGGTGACTTGCCAATCAGCCCAGCTGCACTGTTTTGGATCTTCTGCAGCTTTTCAAGAATGTATTTTGGTGAGCCAGCTGGCATACTATTGCAGTTGTAAAATGTAGACAGTGTCAGTGAATAGCACTGGGTACTTTTATGGCATCAGTGGCAAGAAAATGTCAAAGCGCTGATTTTTTTCTTTTTCAAATTTTAAAACCAGCTGCTTTACAAAGGTTAGATATTTGCTGCTTGACGGAAAGAGCAGAACTGAAAGTGTCACTTAGGTTGCTGGCCTGAAAAGATAGAGTAATGTTAGTCTACCAGTGTGGATGGAAGAAGTAAGAGACTGATGGTTTTCAAGTTTAAGTGGAGAAAGGGCATTTTTTTTTTTTTTTAATCATTATGGTTTTCAAGCTGAGGTGGAACAAAGGGCATAATGTATCCGTGACTGAGCCTAGCAAGTGGTGTACTGTCTGTTGTATCAAAACAGGCAGCACTGAACACCACTAAAGGGATTTGGCAGTAGTGCGGTGTCTTCTTTGATGGGATAAGATAATGTTGCTTATAGCCCAGCCGACCGCAAAGGGCCACATCAGGGCTGTTCTTTGATGGGCTGCCTCATGATAAATAATCCTATTAACCGATAAACAAAGAAACTAATGGGCTCAGGTGACAATAAAATCTCCTTAGCGGAGGCAACAAGTAAAATAATGAATCTGGAAATTACAAAATTTCGTCAGAACAGAAATGATCCTGAGGCTATCTCATGCTGGAAAGTGTGATTTTAATAAAAATCACAGTTGAAACCACATCACAAGCTTCTTTTGCTGCAACTCATGAACATACTTCATTACCAGAATATTGGAGTCTTTTTCTTGATTTCTTATTATATTGGAATATACCCATTTTATGAGATGTCACATTAAAATGTTGGAAATATGAGCTTGGGAACATTACATGAACATGCGTGTGCACATACATACATACACACACACAGGCACACAGACACGTCACACACATACTAACACAAAGACATACTCACACATACACACACACACACACCACACACACACACACACATGCACACACACACACACACACACACACACACACACACACACACACACACACACACACACACACACACACACACACACAAGCACACACCAGGAGTATGAGTCCATGAATCAAAAGCCAGAAAATGTTGCAAGCACAGCAATTATTGCCCATTTCACAAAAACACCAGATGTCCAGAGTGTTGGACTTTAGTGTCTTGGTGAATGTTTCAACCAGTGCATACTAACATGTGATGTTGGTCGTCTTTTTGTTGATATTTGATTGTGTTTGTATTCACCAGTGCATACTAACATGTGATGTTGGTTGTCTTTTTGTTGATGTTTGATTGTGTTTGTATTCACCAGTGCATACTAACATGTGATGTTGGTTGTCTTTTTGTTGATGTTTGATTGTGTTTGTATTCACCAGTGCATACTAACATGTGATGTTGGTTGTCTTTTTGTTGATGTTTGATTGTGTTTGTATTCACCAGTGCATACTAACATGTGATGTTGGTTGTCTTTTTGTTGATGTTTGATTGTGTTTGTATTCACCAGTGCATACTAACATGTGATGTTGGTTGTCTTTTTGTTGATGTTTGATTGTGTTTGTATTCACCAGTGCATACTAACATGTGATGTTGGTTGTCTTTTTGTTGATGTTTGATTGTGTTTGTATTCACCAGTGCATACTAACATGTGATGTTGGTTGTCTTTTTGTTGATGTTTGATTGTGTTTGTATTCACCAGTGCATACTAACATGTGATGTTGGTTGTCTTTTTGTTGTTGTTTGATTGTGTTTGTATTCACCAGTGCATACTAACATGTGATGTTGGTTGTCTTTTTGTTGATATTTGATTGTGTTTGTATTCACCAGTGCATACTAACATGTGATGTTGGTTGTCTTTTTGTTGATATTTGATTGTGTTTGTATTCAGCTATTAACTTTTTGACCACCTCAGATGTGACTTCCAGCCATTACATGACTGCGAACAACAAAAACAGGAAGAGAAAAGTAACTGGATGGATGGCTTGAAATTGCATTGATTGATATCAAATGGGTAATACACCGTTTTGAAAATCTTTGAGAACGGTTCCAATAATGTACAGTGTAGAGTGTCCCTTTTAAACATCAACAAACCAGTTTTGTAACTTTGTAATGGTGGCAGAGGCTGTTGTCATGAGCTGCGTGATTGGAAAGTCTGTATAGTTTTTTCTGTGGGACCTGTGTTGCCATAGTGATATATCATTCTGCCATGTTAGTGTGACCGAGTCGTTACGACAAGGTGTGATGTGATGGTTACAGTGGCCATCCCTAAAACCCTGGTGCAGCTGAATGAGGGAAAAGTGGGACGACTGACCTGCCACAACCGCCTGAAGGGCAAGGTGCGCTTCCTGTACTGGATCACACCCTCTGGAGAGGCTGTCACCAACAGCTCGGAGGATGGCAAATACGTCATGCAGAACAAGACCCTCACCATCCACAGGGCCCAGCAGGCTGACTTGGGTCAATACCAGTGTGTTTTGGTTGGTGCCAACCAGATCTTCATGCCTGAATTCAACAAGTCAACTGCTGAGGGCCACACAAGTAAGTGATAATATGGTTGGTTGATGACTGTATGTTGCTCCTCTGCAACTAATCAGAGCGCAGATGGATAGGGATCTTGACTGTCATTAAAATCTCAGGGTTTCAGACTGCTGCCATGTCCATGATACTTTCACATAGAATTTTCAAAAGGTGTTTGACAGCTCAATCTCGTGCGCCAGGCCTTCGTGCGCCTATGCTGCGGTGCCTAGGTGGGAACTGGTCCTTCTCTCTCACTTGATCATGTGGAACAGCTAAAATCAACCAGTCATGCCTCTTCATGCCTCCATAGTTTATTCTGAAATATGAATTATCATCTTTTGATCGATTTAGAATCAAAACAAGTTACAAAACTTGTCCCTAGGACCCGACAAAGAATAATGTCCTTTTGCTTTACTGCTGATGTCAGCTTGTACACGCTGTGTTCCTCGTATCATGCACAGTTAGAAAAATGCCACCAAAGGTGAAGGGGAAACTGGCAAAATCACAAGCCAGTTGAAGGACTGAAGCAAACCAAACATTGCACTTTTCTAAACGTGATGGCAATAAAATTTCTTTCATATACATGCAGTGATAACACATTCATTCTTTCTCTCCCTCTCTGACTCTCTCTCTCTCTCTCTCTCTTGCTCTCTCATACACACACACACATACACTTGCATGTGCCCACACACATGCACATGTATGCATATGTGCGCATACACACACACACACACACACCACACACACACACACACACACTCTCTCTCTCTCTCTCTCTCTCTCTCACACACACACACACACACACACACACACACACACACACACACACACACACACACACACACACACACACACTGACACATACTCTGATACATTAGTGACATTTTGAATGAAAAAAACACACTAAATAAGTTCAGTGTCTCACACACACACACACACACACACACACACACACACACACACACACACACACACTCACTCACTCATGCAAACACACACACACACACACACACACACACACACACACACACACACACACACACATGCATGCACAAACACACACACACACCACACTACACACACCATACACACAGGACACACACACAGGACACACTACACCACACCATTCTACACCACACACACACACACACACACACACACACACACACACACACACACACACACACACACTTTGATAGTCTATGCACTGAGAGTGTTACTGGTTGGTTAAAACTGCCTGACAGCTCCAAGGTACTGATTCATTTTGTACTATGCCTTTGTATTTTGTCCCCTCACTCTAGGCTGCCATAGGACATGTGTCCCATGGTGACTCAAAAAAAGTTTTTTTTGAAGCTCTGAATCATCAAGTTCTGGTGGATTAATAATCATGATATTTGGGCTTCAAGGCACTCTGAACTGCAGCCATTGCCCAGTGATATATTTTCTTTTTAGTCAGCACAACCATGAGTTAATCTGACAATAAATTGGTTTCAGTCAGTCAGATAGTTTTTTGTACAGAAGTATATTTCATCCATAAGTGAAGTTCTTTGGATCATAGGGTACACAAAATTTTGAAACATTCAAAACTAAATCACTTTTTCTATCTAGAGCATTGGCCATATTGCCTTCTGATTCAGGGGCAATTGGAGTTGACCTTTTTAGATGTCCATTACCAGTCCTTCACTTCATTAGATTGTGGTTGATAAGTATCGTAGTTGATCTCTTTATGTGTCCATAACCTGTCCATCAGTTCAATAGTTTCCAGCTGAAAAGTAATCTAATGATTGCTGCTTTCTTTCTCTGGCAGCTGTTGGATTTCGGTTCTGTGATCTGGAATCACCCATCAAAAAACATGTTTGAGAATGACATCATGCTCAGTATTGATCGAGGTTAAAGAGAGATGTATTTTGGTGCCTGCAGTTTGTACATACACAATAACATGTCATTGCAGTCATATTCAGTTACACCAGTTCCAGTGGATTCTTTGGTCTGTGAGT
Source organism: Conus canariensis (assembly GCA_033310375.1). Classification (NCBI taxonomy): domain Eukaryota; kingdom Metazoa; phylum Mollusca; class Gastropoda; order Neogastropoda; family Conidae; genus Conus; species Conus canariensis. The sequence continues at coordinate 9,061,858 of CM065731.1, forward strand.
GAACTGATGTGCTTTCTGGACAGTCGGTGCTCTGGGCTGGTTTGACATGGACACTGTACATGGCTGACTGATCATTTCCAGAAAGAGAATCTGGCACTCTTGAGTATAAATCAGACTTGGTCACTCATGGGGCGTATTGGATTAGGACAATGTGGATGAATGTGGAGGGAAAGAGTGCACTGCTTTGTAATTCAGTATTTACTTAAAATGCAAAAAATTCTTTTTTTCCTTGTTCTTTTTTACATTTTTTTGACTTTTCATACTTATTTACTTATCAAGACAACTGTCTTAATTTAATTAGCAGAAAAAAGGCCAGGCCCTGATCTAAGTTTTTAATGAAGCTGCATCCTTTGTAAGTACATACAGAATGCTGTAATGTAAAAGTAAGAAAATGATATTTTTATATGTTCTTAAAGAAATAACAAATTTTTTTTTTCCAAAAAGCAGCAAGCAAGCTTAGCAGTAATACAAACCAATTATGTACCTATATCTGTATCTGTTTATTTTCATCACTTCATCACATATACTGGCATACACACAAGGGTTGATCGTACACAGCAGAAGGGACTCACTGAGGGTTTTTTTGTTTTGTTTTGTTTTTTCTTCTTGCTTGTGCCATTGCTTGCTGAAAAGTCTCAATGTATGGAAGCCTGTTGGTATCCATTGATTGGAAATGGTGGATATGGGGTGACAATGGCCAGCCTCGAAGGTTTTTGTTACAGAGGACAAAGACAATCTTGACACCTGCATGGAAAATCCCTGCGAGAACGGAGGACAGTGTGAAGAGGTGATGGACATATGGTCCACCACACATGGAATGCCAATACACTACCGCTGTCTGTGTCCTGTGGGCTTCTTTGGACGACACTGTGAACAGAGTGAGTTTCTTCATCTCTCCTTGGGAAACTGTGAATTATGGCAGTTCCTACACCACCCCACTAGAAACTGTAAACAGAGTAGGTTCTTTGTTCATCCCGTCTGATTACCCGAACACATGGGCTGGCAAAGTGAAGAATAGCATGCCCCACACTTTACGGTTACCAGCAACACACCTAGTGATGAGTCACATGAACAGCATGCTGTGAAAGGCCAAAGTTTGTTTTGGTTTTAAACAATTAAATTTATGAAAACTACACACATTTAATGTAGGCTGCCTGTTTAATTACAGAGGTTTGAATGTGGACAGAATTAGCTTTTCACACAGACCAAACATGACTATTATTTCCCTTCCCCATCTGTACACAAAGTTGGACAGAACATCCAGCACGTGTTGTCAAGGGAGCCAGAAAAATTCCTTGGGAGGTGGAAATTGCAGTGTCTTTCAGGACTTGTAGGTCATTAACGCAAGCGTGTTCAGCTATCAACCAACCGCCATGGCACAGTGGTGAACATTGTGGATTCCTAGCTGGGTGGTTGTGGGTGCAGTTCCCATCAGAGCCATTTAGTTGTGGGATTTTTCTGCCCTAACTGGTTCCTACCCGGAGTTCAGTTTACTAGAGGTTCAGCTGGGAAAACTGGGACCTCACAAAGAAGTTTCATCCACTCAGTGGATGCATCTCAGAGAGTGGTGCTGAAATTTCCTGTAAAACACTGCAGGCGTTTTTATCTCTTGGGCCTGGTTGACACCAGGATATGTTATGAAAGCAAATGTAGAGTACAGCCCTGTCATGCAGTCTCAGACAGAAATGGAACTCCATAGCACCATATTCATCCTCCTCCTCCTCATCATCAATCAGCATTGTAAAAGTCACAAATTCTGTGGCGTTTCATGCCATGCTGTCATGGTGACTTCAATTTCAATTTCCTGTCCATGTTTATGCACTTCATGTGTTCGTGTCAAGGTCACTGGTATGGACAACTTCATGGAGACTGTCAATTGATACAATTGTTGGCGTCTTCCAGAGGGGGTGCTCACTCATACTGGGTCTGCAACCAAGCAGTTAGTGTCATCAGTAGGGGGCTTAACAGGTGGTTTCTGTGTATGCTGGATCAGAACAGGCACCACTGAATGCCACTGAAGTGACTTGGCAGTAATGCGGTGTCTCCTATGGTATGCTAACCCATGACAACTTGATACTCACTGCTCCTTGTGGATTGCCAGTGCCAGGGCTGTGGCAGGAAAGGCCAGGGTGTGGCTCTGGACAGGGAGCCAGAGTGAGGATGTGGGGGTGATGCCACTGAAGTGTCCCAGATGATTAGACACCAGTTCAGTTCTCATATATTTTGTAAAAGTGATAGATGCATCAATTCCCTACAGTTTTTTTTTTAACTTTCAATTTGGCTTGACGGTCAGTTTTTATGCTATCATTAGTTGAAGGATACGATCAGATCAATAATCAGTCATCCATATCTTTTTCTCTGGCTTATCATCTTTGAAGATTTGTATGATGGTGATGTATATTGTCGGTCCACGGTTCAGATGATGATGATGGTGATGTATGTTGTATGATGATGTTTTATGTTGTCAGCCTGGTTCAGATGATGATGGTGATGTACGTTGTCAGTCCATGGTTCAGACACTGATGATGATGATGATGATGTGTTGTCAGGCTCAGGTTCAGGTGATAGTGATGATGAGGTATTTCATTAGTCCCTGGTTCAGGAGATGATAATGGTGATGTGTTGCTGTCAGAGTCCCTGGACATTGGTACAGATGATAATAATGATGTTGTATGTTGTCAGGCCTGGTTCAGATGATGATGATTGTGATGTATCATCAATCACTGCCTCAAGTGATAATGATGGTGGTGTATGTCGTCAGTCACTGCCTCAAGTGATAATGATGGTGGTGTATGTCGTCAGTCACTGCCTCAAGTGATAATGATGGTGGTGTATGTCGTCAGTCACTGCCTCAAGTGATAATGATGGGTGATCTTGTATGCTGTAAATCACAGGTTCAGGTTATAGTAATGGTAAGTTATGTTGGCAGAGTCGCTGGCTCAGGTGATTATGATGATGAGATGTGGACAGTTGTTTGCTCAGATGGAAATGATGGTGAGTTATGTTGACAGAGATCTTGGTTCAGGTAATGATGATGGTGATATCTGTTGACAGAGTTTTTGGTTCAGGTGATAGTGATGGTGATATCTGTTGACAGAGTTTTTGGTTCAGGTGATAGTGATGGTGATATCTGTTGACAGAGTTTTTGGTTCAGGTGATGATGATTGTGATATCTGTTGACAGAGTTTTTGGTTCAGGTGATGATGATGGTGATATCTGTTGACAGAGTTTTTGGCTCAGGTGATGATGATGGTGATATCTGTTGACAGAGTTTTTGGTTCAGGTGATGATGACGGTGATATCTGTTGACAGAGTTTTTGGTTCAGGTAATAATGAAGGTGATATCTGTTGAGAGTTTTTGGCTCAGGTGATAATGATGGTGATATCTGTTGACAGAGTTTTTGGTTCAGGTGATAATAATGGTGATATCTGTTGGGAGTTTTTGGTTCAGGTGATGGTGATATCTATTGAGAGGTTTTGGTTCAGGTGATATGATGGTGATATCTGTTGACAGAGTTTTGGGTTCAGGTGATAATGATGGTGATATCTGTTGACAGAGTTTTTGGCTCAGGTGATAATGATGGTGATATCTGTTGGGAGTTTTTGGTTCAGGTGATGGTGATATCTGTTGGGAGTTTTTGGTTCAGGTGATAATGATGGTGATATCTGTTGACAGAGTTTTGGTTCAGGTGATAATAATGGTGATATCTGTTGGGAGGTTTTGGTTCAGGTGATGATGATGGTGATATCTGTTGACAGAGCTTTTGGTTCAGGTGATAATGATGGTGATATCTGTTGACAGAGCTTTTGGTTCAGGTGATAATAATGGTGATATCTGTTGGGAGGTTTTGGTTCAGGTGATGATGATGGTGATATCTGTTGACAGAGTTTTTGGCTCAGGTGATGATGATGGTGATATCTGTTGACAGAGTTTTTGGTTCAGGTGATGATGACGGTGATATCTGTTGACAGAGTTTTTGGTTCAGGTAATAATGAAGGTGATATCTGTTGAGAGTTTTTGGCTCAGGTGATAATGATGGTGATATCTGTTGACAGAGCTTTGGGTTCAGGTGATAATGATGGTGATATCTGTTGACAGAGTTTTTGGTTCAGGTGATAATAATGGTGATATCTGTTGGGAGTTTTTGGTTCAGGTGATGGTGATATCTATTGAGAGGTTTGTAGTTCAGGTGATATGATGGTGATATCTGTTGACAGAGTTTTTGGTTCAGGTGATAATAATGGTGATATCTGTTGGGAGTTTTTGGTTCAGGTGATAATAATGGTGATATCCGTTGACAGAGGTTTTGGCTCAGGTGATAATAATGGTGATATCCGTTGACAGAGTTTTTGGTTCAGGTGATAATGATGGTGATATCTGTTGACAGAGCTTTTGGTTCAGGTGATAATGATGGTGATATCTGTTGACAGAGTTTTGGGTTCAGGTGATAATGATGGTGATATCTGTTGACAGTTTTGGGTTCAGGTGAAAATGATGCTGATATCTGTTGACAGAATTTTTGTCTCAGGTGATAATGATGGTGATATCTGTTGAGAGGTTTTGGCTCAGGTGATAATGATGGTGATATCTGTTGACAGAGATTTTGGTTCAGGTGATAATGATGGTGATATCTATAGAGATGTTTTGGTTCAGGTGATAATGATGGTGATTTCTGTTGAGAGTGTTCGATTCAGGTGATTAGGATGGTGATATCTGTTGAGAGTTTTTGGTTCAGGTGATAATGATGGTGATATCTGTTGAGAGTTTTTGGTTCAGGTGATAATGATGGTGATATCTGTTGAGAGTTGTTGGTTTAGATGATAATGATGATGATATCTGCTGACAGAGATTTTGGCTCAAATGATAATAATGTTATCTGATGATAGAGTTTTTGGCTCACATGATAATGATGGTGGGTTATGTGGACAGAATCCTTGACACAGGTGATACTGATGGTGAGTAATGTGGACAGTTTTTGGCTCAGGTGGTAATGATGGTGATATATGTTGACAGACTTTTTGGCTCAGATGACGATAATGTTATCTGTCGACAGTGTTTTTGGCTCAGATGATAATGGTGGTGAGTTATGTGGACAGAATCCTTGCCTCGGTGCTAATGATGGTGAGTTGTGTTGACAGAGTCCCTGGTCCACAAGTACACCCCCAACCTAAAAGTGATGGGCTTGGTGCTGCTCGTTGTCATCATTCTGCTTTGCATCACCTGCACCTGCCTCTGTGTCTACTACTGGTCTGTGCCCAAACCTTTTTCAGTTGCCTTTTGTGTGTAGGGTTCAGTCTGTTCGCCTGTCTGTCACTCTGTCTATGTATCTGTATGCCCATCATCTCACTCTGTCCATTAGTCTGTCTAGTCATTAAAAGCAACGCATGCCTACATTTATAATTCACACAAGATAATTTGATAGGTTGAGTACTGGCAAGGTCTACCTGGTTGATGATGGATTATTGGTGTTTTGTTATGCATAAGTTTTCATTCATTTTCATTTTGAATTGTGCTTACCTGTCATCCAAAGTCATCCAGCCCTCTCAGTGGGATGGAAGATGCTCATCCTGACTGCCCCATATACAGCCACAGTCCAGGTCTGTCTTGTCACAGACCCACAGTTAGCAGCCCAAAGGGAGCTGTCAGTGTTGTGCTGTTTGTCTCGAGGCCAACCACCTGAGGAGACACTGTACTGCTGCCCAGCCACTTCAGCGTTGTTCACTTGTGCCTGTTCTGATCTATCTTACATACTGGGTTCGTACGCTCCTTGAAACTCCTTGAATTCTGAGAGCTAATTTCAAGGCCTTGAAAACCCTTGAAAATCAATAAAATGTGGTTCTGTTGACCAAACCTCCTTGAAAATCTTTGAAAATCAAGCCATTGGCTCAAAAAAATTTTAATGTGGAAAAAAGAAATGACAGTTTGATTTTTCTGCGTTCAGATTGATTAAAGATTATTTTAAAACAAATTCTTACAACATTGTCGCGATCCCGGATTGTCGTCTGCTATTTAACCAAGGGAGATAATTTGTAGCTTTGTCAATTTTTATGCATGTATTGTAGCCTTGAATTAAAAAAAGAAATCTTCATGAAAGCTCCTTGAATTTTGTTCTTGGGAGTCAGTAGGAACCCTGTTAAGATAGGACAGCACAGACTAAGGCCCTTGCTAACAACAGCCATTGCTGAGTTACTTAGCCAGACTGAGGAATGACCCTTTCTGATGGAGTCTGCCACTGCCTTCCTCTAGCAACAGTCCCCATCAGTCCACACACATTAAAAAAAAAAATGATACAGATTTATAGCCAACAAGGATGTGGAGGTGAAACCAGAAAAAAGCAACAACTGAGGTCACCATGAAGGGGCATAGAGAATATAGCACATTACCCATCTTTAAGTTAATCAGTCCGTTCTGTGTTGGTTGGGTTGGATAGAGGGATGTGGCACATTTTCCCATCTTTAAGTTAATCAGTCAGTTCTGTGTTGGTTGGGTTGGATGGAGGGGATGTGGCACATTTTCCCATCTTTAAGTTAATCAGTCAGTTTTAGGTTGGATGGAGGGGATGTGGGACATTTTCCCATCTTTAAGTTAATCGGTCAGTTCTGTGTTTTTGGGTTGGGTGGAGGGGATGTGGCACATTTTCCCATCTTTAAGTTAATCAGTCCGTTCTGTGTTGGTTGGATTGAGTGGAGGGATGTGGCACATTTTCCCATCTTTAAGTTAATCAGTCAGTTCTGTGTTGGTTGGGTTGGGTGGAGGGATGTGGCACATTTTCCCATCTTTAAGTTAATCAGTCAGTTTTAGGTTGAATGGTGGGGATGTGGCACATTTTCCCATCTTTAAGTTAATCAGTCAGTTTTAGGTTGAATGGTGGGGATGTGGCACATTTTCCCGTCTTTAAGTTAATCAGTCAGTTTTAGGTTGAATGGTGGGGATGTGGCACATTTTCCCGTCTTTAAGTTAATCAGTCAGTTTTGGGTTGGATGGAGGGGATGTGGCACATTTTCCCATCTTTAAATTAATCAGTCAGTTTTGGGTTGGATGGAGGGGATGTGGCACATTTTCCCATCTTAAGTTAATCAGTCAGTTTTGGGTTGGATGGAGGGCTGTCCTTTGCACTGCCTTTCATGTTCTGGTATATCCAGATCCAACGAATACAGATACTGCAGTGGTAGTCAGGAGATTTGGACAGCTTTCATAGATTCAGCTGTATAAGAGGATGAAACTTAGCTGTATGGTCCCATTTAAAAAAAAAAAAATTCTGTTTGAACCCAAAGCACACATAGCCACTCTGGGTTCAACTCTAGAAGTTGTCATGGGCTACACACTCCCAAAATGCTATGATTGTTCTCATGAAGGTCCAGTCCACAACCTCCATGCGACAGTCGGTGACGCCAACCACGGCACTGTAGTGACTGGGCCTGGTGGCAGGATTAGGTTGGGTCCTTTCACTGCCTGACAATACTGTCATTATGTCCTGACTTATTTCAGACTTATAGCGCATTTATTCCAGTATTCTTGTCAAGTCAAAATGGTCTTTATTTAGAGTTAAAAACAAGCTTGCCAGCTTTTTTTTCTTAACCCTGTTCTCAAGAAAAAGAAGATGGAAACAAGAAAAAGTGAATACTGTTACATCAAAGCAAAACAAACAATGAGCATGTACATCCCCCCCCCCCCCCTCCCCCTCCCCCCTCCACCCCTCCCCCCCCCCCCCCCTCAATCTAACAGAAAAAAAGGAACAATGTTGAAAAAAGCAACACATTTAAAGCATCCAAATTCTGTCAGCAAATGATATGAGCAAAACTTGAATTAGCATTGGGAATGAAGACAAAACATAATCTTTCATTTATGAAGACTTCAGAACTCTGTAAGAAAGATCGAGCATAAGGCAGACCAGCAGAAAGACAGACTAACAGAGAGAAAGAGAGAGAGAGAATGTGTGTGTGATGGCACGTGTGAGCACATAATTATGTGTGTGTGTGTGTGTATGTGCTTGTATGTGTCTGTCTGTGTGTGTGTGTGCATGAGTCTTTGTACATGTGCATGTGTCTGTGTGTGTGAGTGTAAGAGAGAGAGAGAGAGAGACTCAGGCCCCAAAACATCAGGAAGATGCTAGCGATGGTGGTGATATTTGATCTGTGTGGGAGGTGAAGGGGAAAAAAAAAGACAGTCTTGGTGTGTCCTTTGTCCTCAGGATCGAGGGCAAAAAACGTCCAGTGGACATTGGTCCCGTCATGACCCGCCGCCGCTCTGAGGATCAGTGGCGGAAAATGAAGAGCTTCGACCACAAGGCCCGATCAAGGAAGAAGAGTGAGTCACAGACTTTAGTGTGTGTGAGGTTTTGGGTGAGTGAGTGATCATGCGCTTACAGTAATATTCTTTTCTTGTATCAGTGCATGTGAGAAAGAGAGTGGTGTGTGTGTACACCTACGCCTGTGTCTCTCTGTCTGTCTGTTTTTGAGTGTGTACATCTGTGTGTGTTTGTGAGAGAAAGGCAAGGAGAGAGTGGGATGGAAGAAGAGGCTGACATGCACAATGGAACGAGGCTGTTGAAACTCAGTAGTTTTGGATTCAGTTTCATCAACACAAGTCACTGCATGTGTACCAGTCCTTAAACTACACCACATCTTCTGATCTATGAGGCCAGGATGTATAGGGATTACTGCTGAAAAAAAAAAAAAAACCCTTATAAATGAATAAGTAAATGAGGAAAGAGATGGGAAGAGGTCTCCAGATGCTTGACGTATGCATTCACCCAGCATGCTGCTCAGGCCTCAAGTCTCTAGCTCATGTAGTCTGCTCCAAGACTGTGGCTATGCATGTCCAGGTGCGCATGTGTGTGCATGCGCATGTGCATACGCACAGGCACCTGAACATGCATGTGTATGGACATAGCCATGTGGATTGGCAATACAGAAGGTGTTTATTTTCTAATAAATCAGTGCTAATCTTCCAAGAAATCATGGGAGATGGGTGGATGGGAGCCTCATACAAGCGTTCACATCCATTGGCACAGATACGCCAGACAGTCACTGACACACACACACACACACACACACACACACACACACACACACACACACACACACAGAGGCAAGTGGAATGCATGCATGCATGCAGACACTCATAAACACACACATACACACACACACACACACACACACACACACACACACACACACACACACACACACACACACACACACACACGCACACACACAGGCAGGTGGATTGTCATATGAGCACAGTTTGCTCTACCCTCCCACATACATACTGCTACCTACTGCTCATGGACAGAAATCTTTTAGTTCTGATAGCTTCAAGACCTCAGCTGACATAGTTACCATGTGTGCAGTAGATGTGTTGAAAAAGAAAAGGTTTTCCCATGATAACAGGGAAGGAGGATTTTTTTTTTCAAAGGCAGAACATAATAGGATTAGAAACAAATTTGGTGGAATAGCTGGCATGCACTCAGCCCAGCAAATGTTATGCCCTTTAAGAGTATTGGTAGCTGCCATCACTGTTGTTTGTTTACTTTTCTGGAGGGGACCTTTTTTTTTTTTTTTACCCTGCCATGTATTGACAGCCCTTAAAAGACCCTGAGAGGTTGGCTGGACTGTAATAGTCAGACTGATACAAAAAAAACAACACCTTCCAGCCAGTAGATGTAAAAGTCAACATACTCACAAGTTAAAAAGATAGGACTAAGCTGACATAAGAAAGCAAAAGTAATCAGAAGATTAATGCATCTCTGCTTTCTTTCTGCTTTCTGGTTGCAGACAGTAAGTTCGAGCTGAAAATGAGAGCAAAGATAAGAAAGCTGCGCATGCATGGTGATGAGGAGAGGGCCGTAAAGGCCTTGGGGCGCTACAGGAGAGCTCTGAGACTGAAACACAAGCGTTTCAAAATTTGACTCACCAGGAGAACATAGTTCCCTCACTGACAGACAAAAGTCTTGGGGGCTGCTATGAGACTGAAACACAGGCAACTCTAAATTCACAGGAGAACTAACAGAGAGTCACATCCATTGAGGTTTTGTACAGGAACTGAAGCAAAAAAAAAAAAAAAAAAATGTTCAAACTATGACTGTCCAGTCTTTTAGGCTGTGCAGGTGTTGACAAGACACACAGGAGTTTGTTAACAAATACTGGCAATGACTTTCAGCGTTTGTTTATAAATAACTGGATGATTGAGCTGCCACGTGAAAACTGCCTGCAGACTTACCCTGTAACTTGGTGGGTGTGGTTAGGGATGGGGGGAAGGGATGTGTATGGAAAGAGATTAAAAACTTGTCATTTCTAGTTATATCACACATGTTTGACATGTAAAAAAATTGGACAAGACTTTTGACACAGCTTAATGGCTATCAGCTTAACCCTTACTCATAGTTCTCTTGTTGTCAGCGAAGAAAATTAATAGCTAAACGGACAATAAAAAGGGTGGAGTGGGGAAGTATCAACATGTCTTTCAATTTTCCATGATTAGATTTATTTATTTATGCACCTATTTGTATAATGATTTACTCCTTTATTATTTAGATGACCATCTGTTAAGTTGTAGCAAAGTTTACATGATGACCATGTACTTTGGGGTAACAACTTTACATGATGACTACCTATTTTGTAGTAACAGAGTTTACATGATGACCACCTATGTCATAGTAACAAAGTTTACATGGTGACCACTACTTTGGTGTAACAACTTTACATGACGACTACCTATTTTGTTGTAACAGAGTTTACATGATGACCACCTATGTCATAGTAACAGAGTTTACATTGTGACCACTACTTTGGTGTAACAATTTTACATGACGACTACCTATTTTGTAGTAACAGAGTTTACATGATGACTACCTATTTTATGGTAACAGAGTTTACACGATGACCACTTATTTTATAGTAACAGAGTTTACACGATGACCACTTATTTTATAGTAACAGAGTTTACACGATGACCACTTATTTTATAGTTATAGAGTTTACATGATGACCGCCTACTTTGGTGTAACAACTTTACATGATGACTACGTATTTTGTAGTAACAATTCATAGCTGCCAACCCTCCCCAATTTTTCTGTAATTTCCTTGATTTAGAACTTATTTCCACAATCCTGAATTTTGTGGAAAAAACAAACAAACTGCAGAAGATGTAAATGTTGTTTTAAAATGAGAGTCATCTTTTAATAGGGATGGTAAAGTGCTGCAGAATAAATCTCAAATGATGTTACGTGGATGCTGGCAATAGTATGAATGGAAAATTCTGTTTTCTTTTAACACCACCATTTGTCAACTGAAAAAATAAGTGCTTCCAGTCAAGGGCTGAACTGCCCCCTCCTCAGCCCATCCCACATCCTTCATCCCTTGCTTCCTGAAAATCGATTCCTGAAAGTTGGCAGCTATGGTTACATGATGACCACCTGTATTTGTGTGACAAAGTGTATATGATCACCATTTATTTTAGTTTACAAGCTTTCACTGATGACCGTCTGTTTCTGTGTGTTGTGTGTGTGTGTGTGTGTGTGTGTGTGTGTGTGTGTGTGTGTGTGTGTGTGTGTGTGTGTGTGTGTGGGTGTAGTGTGTGTGTGTGTGTGTGTTGTGTGTGTGTGTGTGTGTGTGTGTGTGTATGTGTGTGTGTGTGTGTGTGTGTGTGTGTGTGTATGTGTGTGTGTGTGTGTGTGTGTTGTGTGTGTGTGGTGTGTGTGTGTGTGTGTGTGTGTGTGTGTGTTGCGTGTGTATGGTGTGTGTGTGTGTGTGTGTATGTGTGTGTGTGTGTGTGTGATGTGTGTGTGTGTGTGTGTGTGTGTGTGTGTGTGTGTGTGTGTGTGTGTGTGTAAACAAAGTGTACATGATGACCACCTGTTTTGTTTTAACAAGGTTTACATGATGACTGTATGTTTCAGTGTAATAAAGTTTACATGACAACCATCTGTTCTGGTGTAACAACGTTTACAGTGTGCCAACACTCTTTGTTCTCTGTATGATTCTTTGTTTTAATGATCACATATTTACAAAACTTACAAAAAAAAGATGGCAAAAATGATGACACCATGAGATGTGTTGGGCCTGGCGAAGACTTGAGGAAATGAATTACATTCTTCTGTAGAAAACGAAAATTTGTCTGTGACAGTATGAGTGTTGTTGAACCAATTTGTCTGTGACAGTATGAATGTTGAACCATTTGTCTGTGACAGTATGAGTATCGAACCAGTCTTTTCAATAATAATGATATTGAACATTCGTTCATTTTATCTTCTAGAGATCTACTCATGGCACTTTACAAAATTATATTATGACTTGTTCATACACTCTTTCCATCCCTTTCTCTGTATCTCTCTCTGTGTCTCTTCCCCCCCCCCCCCCTCTCTCTCTCTCTCTCTTCCCCCCCCCCCCCCCCTCCACATGCAATCATTTACTAGCTCATTCTTCATACGGTTTGTAGCACACACTGAATACACAAACGGTCCTATTTTACCCATATACTTCATATATAATCATGCAAGCATCACTGCAGACAAAATGTATCTTTAAGCCTGTCTCGATTTTAGTGAGAGAATGAGAGTGTCTGAAAGTCAGGGGTAGTGTGTTCCATGTAGCTGGGGTTGGAAAGAAGAAGGGGGTGAAGTGTTTGTCTTTATGTTCAACATGGGCAGTCGCAGATGTCCATCAGAGGAAGAGCTGAAGAGTTGTGTAGATATGAAGTAAATCAGAAGGACAAGATGATGCAGAACCAAAGATAGCAACCAAAGAAGAGGATGGATAAACTGGCAGTCAGTCATTTCTGAGATCAGCATCCCATGCTGAAGAGGACTTGCATTCTTTAGTCCAGCGGTGGTTTTTTGATTTACTGGAAGACTGTGGAGGAGGCATTTGAGAAGGCTGGCAAGAAGGTAGTGACAATAACATATTTTTCGCATGGAGAATGGATGAGGTTGGTAATGGTAGGAATTTCTGACAGTTGTAGGTAATCTCCATATTATGTAGGTAATCTCCTTGTAAGCAGTAGCTTACTGTGGCTCTCATGGTCCAGCCTGTCTCAAAACCTGAACACGGGTGGGGGCTGAGGTCAAGGTCATAGGAATGCATTCTCCACAATGCCATTTTTTTTTCGCAAAAAGTCTGCTTTAAACATCTGGTATAGCTGATCCTACACATTAATGTGACAGTTATAGTGATATTTTGTTCATATGCATGTCTTTCATTCTCGCCACTTTTGAAGAATGACAGCACAAATGCACACATTTTGGACAATGACAGCACAAAAATATTCTCTCTCTCTCTCTCTCTCTCTCTCTCTCTCTCTCTCTCTCTCTCTCTCTCTCTCTCTCTCTCCACACACACACACACACACACACACACACACACACACACACACACACACACACACACCACATTCTCTCACACTCACACACACACGCATCCACATCCACGTGCATACATACACTCGCATGCACGCAGAAACACATGCACACACTCACACATGCACATACACATGCTTCCATTGCATTGCATTGCATATACATGCACGCTAACATATGTGCATGCACACATACACACACTTGCATTGCATTGCATTACATATACATGCACACTAATATATGTGCATGCACACACACACTTGCATTGCATTGAATTGCACTGCATGTACATGCACGCTAATACATGTGCATGCACACACGCACGCACACACACACACACACACACACACACACACACACACACACACACACACACACACACACACACAACACACTCACACACACACACACACACACACACACACACACACACACACACACACACACACACACACAATCACTTACGCCCAACAAAAATCGTGGCATAGTCGACGGTAGCTAGTCACTCTGGGCCTTACTAGCGCATTAGATAAGGGTGAAGTATCTGTCAAGTCTCCTGCAGCAGACCTCTTCCTGTCTGTTCTTAGTGATTCATTTATTCACTGGATTAGTCGTTGACCTGTAACCCCTCAGCATTATGGCTTCAGGGCTCAGCAAACGTGGTGTAGGGTATGTGGAAACTATCGGCACACAGCAGTGCTTCCTGGATGACATGTTAACTGGCATTACGCTCGCATACTACTGTCTTGCCTTTACAATGTGGTGTTACTCAAACATAATGCTGTTCTACCTTTACAATTTGGTGTTATGATGCAGTATCCCTCTTACATAATGCTGTCCTGTCATGATGATGCGGTATCACTCTGACGTACCACTATTTCATCATTATGATGCAATGTCACACTGACATACCGCTATTTTATCATTATGATGTGGCATCACTCTGTCATAATACTGTCCTATCATTATGATGCGGCATCACTCTGTCATAATACTGTCCTATCATTATGATGTGGCATCATTCTGACATAATACTGTTCTATCGTTATGATGTGGCGTCACTCTGTCATAATACTGTCCTATCATTATGATGTGGCGTCACTCTGTCATAATACTGTCCTATCATTATGATGTGGCGTCACTCTGTCATAATACTGTCCTATCATTATGATGTGGCGTCACTCTGTCATAATACTGTCCTATCATTATGATGTGGCATCATTCTGACATAATACTGTCCTATCATTATGATGTGGCATCACTCTGTCATAATACTGTCCTATCATTATGATGTGGCGTCACTCTGTCATAATACTGTCCTATCATTATGATGTGGCGTCACTCTGTCATAATACTGTCCTATCATTATGATGTGGCGTCACTCTGCCATAATACTGTCCTATCATTATGATGGGGCGTCACTCTGACATAATACTGTCCTATCATTATGATGTGGCATCACTCTGTCATAATACTGTCCTGTCATTATGATGTGGCGTCACTCTGTCATAATACTGTCCTATCATTATGATGGGGCGTCACTCTGACATGATGCTGTTCTATCATTATGATGGGGCGTCACTCTGACATGATGCTGTTCTATCATTATGATCATGTAACATCAGTGCTGACCTATCATTATGATGGGGCGTCACTCTGTCATAATACTGTTCTATCATTATCATACCGCAAAACTCTTGACATACCACTATCATTGTGATGTGGTATCACTCTGAAATAATACTGTTCTATCATTATAATGCGGCATCAGTGCTGTGCTATCATTATGATGCAGATCACTCTGACACAATAATCTGATATAGTACTGTCCTATCATCATGATGCAGTGTCATGCTGACATAATACTGTTCTATCATTATGATGCAGCATCAAAGCTGTCCTGTGATTATGATGGGACATCACTCGGTCATAATACTGTCCTGTCATTATGATGTTGCATCATTCTGACATAACACTGTACTGTCATTATGATGTGGCATCACTCTGTCATGACACTGTACTATCATTATGATGTGGCATCACTCTGACATAACACTGTACTGTCATTATGATGTGGCATCACTCTGTCATAACACTGTACTATCATTATGATGTGACATCACTCTGTCATGACACTGTACTATCATTATGATGTGACGTCACCTTTACATCACTCTGACATAATTCTGTTCTATCCTTATGATGTGACATCACTCAAACAGACGACTGTTCTATCCCTATGATGCGACATCACTCTGACACAATACTGTTCTATAGTTGCCAAGCAGACCATGGTCACCATGCACCCCCCCCCAGGACTTAACCTAAGTGGATCCACAATGTACCTTAGGGACCACTGAACACGTTTCTGGTTGTTCCCAAGAAAATAACTCATTTGGACTATGAGTTATGGCCCTTGATTTAAGGGTACCCCCCTTGTATGCTTACCACAATCATCTTCAGGGATTTCTTAACTATCTCAAGGCTGGCCAAACACAAGACCACACTTCAAAAGTACAAAGACACGTTACTTCACTTGGCCAGGACATCCTCAGAGCCGTCACTAAGGGTCACTGGAAGCCGCCAAAACACATTCTTTTGTGCATGACAATGCGTCGCCTATTCAGAAGTGAGCAGCTTGTGACCATCATGAACAAGTTTGGACATTGTGATACTTACCGGTTCACACTTGAACTAGAAACTGCAATTGCAAAAGCCATGAATGAATGTTCAAGTGTCTTGACTTCTCAAATTCTTCTGAACCCATCAGCACCATCTGTGTTTCATTCTGAGTTTGACAACTTCGACATCTTCCTGAGCACATTAGAAGGGCAGGCGTCAGCGCACACGGCTCATGGCATCATGCTTCAAGAAGTCACAGATTAAGAGCATGGAGGAGCTCAACTGCAGCTGGCTTCAGTACCAAGGAGAAGAGAGCAGACTCTTCAGATCTCACAGGAAGAACTCCCAGAGTGCTACATGACTTCAAGGAAGAGCCCAAACTATCCATGCCAGAGTTTGTTTAACCCAACCATCTTAAAGCAGCACATCATTCTGATGGGCACCTTTCACATTGTGTGTGCCTATCTTAAGATGGTTGGGTTAAAGAACCTCTGGCAGAAACGAGCAGGTCATGTGTCTCCTCTGTCATCTGTCCACCTGTTCATCATGGTCACGAGCTGCTCACTTCTGAATAGGTAACGCAATGTCATGCACAAAAGAATGTGTTTTGGCAGCTTCCAGTGACCCTTAGTGACGGCTCTGTGGATGTCCTGGCCAAGTGAAGTAACGAGTCTTTGTACTTTTGAAGTGTGGTCTTGTGTTTGGCCAGCCTTGAGATAGTTAAGAAATCTCTGAAGATCGTGTGGTAGGATATCACGTTGCTGTAGAAATTCATCTGTTGGTGGCCATGGCAAACTCTGATTTCTCCAAGGCCTCTGTTATTACTGTCCGTAGATACAGGGCAACACCTTTCTTCAGCATGTTGGTTGAGCCAAGCTCATACGCTAGAATGACAGCTCTGTCAGTTTTCGTTTCTGAATTGTACACAATCAAAGACTGAAATTCTCCACCTTTTCTGTGAGGTGAAGCAAATGACAATCTGTGCCCGTATGTCTCACTCTTCTCTAACTTCCGCCTTAGCTTTTCAGCCCTATAATGTGTGTCTGGGTGGTCTGTCTCGTTCAAGGCAGAGGTATATTATCACACAAGTCTGACAGTCTCAGTATCTTCTGCTGCTGAAGCACCTCTCTTCCAATTCTTAAACAGACTCTGTCAGATGCTGTCTTGTGTGACTTTTCCAGGTTTTCCTGATCTCTCTTTGACGCACCATCTTTACTCTGCCATGCTGCAGGGTCTCTGACATACTTCTTACGACAGGAAGGGTGATACTGTGCTTCACAGGCAAACAGGTCAAATCCTCTGATTCTGCACAATAGTTATTGTCTTTTTTGTGCTCAGCAACTTCAAGAACTGTGCTCCATCCTTCACGTTCAAACTTGGATGTAGGTTCAGTTGTCCAAGCATTCTGTGATTTTTTTGCTTTCAACCCCTCTTTGTTACAAAATATGCAGTCTGGTTTGAAGATAATTTTTTCCACTGAGCCAGAAGAACGCCCAGACTGTCTTTGCTCTAGAGTTATTGTTTGTGATTCTGAAGATGATTCCAGTCTATCAAGGTTTTTAGTGAACCTTTGGTAACTGTCACGATGGTAGCCATATTCTGGCCGTAAATCATCTGGAACGCAGTTGCAAGCCTCTTCCATCCAATATGGAGAATCCAGTTAGCTGCAATAGTCTTTTCTTGCAAATGTCTTGAAGTTTTATCAGTCTATTCTGAGGTCCTTTGCAGTTAGAGAGGTGAACAAATGATCTCTTGTTAGAATGGCTGAAATGAATGACACACACTTCACCAACAGGGCTGCCTTCATGTTTTCGCTTTCTTGCCACCATGTTCAGTTGATCATTACACCAGAGGATTCATTCACCTGCACACAAAAAAACAAACACAACAAAGAACATTAGTAATACAAATCAAACCATTGTTTGATTAAAATGCAAATGCATGCAATTTCCAAGTAGTACTGTTATTATTATGCATGTACATATAAAATGTAGAAAATTCGTTAATTTTGTAAAATAATCACAACATCTAGAACAGCAAATTCTTTCATATTAATGTTGAATTTCACTGCAATATATTCACTTTATTTTACAGCGATGCTTGTTGCAAATAACAACAATTTTGTTCTGTTTAAATCATGTTTTGTCGTTTTTGTCGAAATCACATATTTAGGGGGTATAGGAGATATATTTAATTTTGTACCTATAAAAAACGGGACTAGGAAGCCCTAATTGTCCTGAATGACCCAAAGGCATTGTTGTGTATGAAAACAACCCCCCAAAAGCCCTGCTTTCTATCATTTTCAATGTATCGCAGATGACATACAGTCCGTATTGTGAAAATGACGGTTTCAGTAGGTAGCGCGTCCCTGAAGCCAAGATATACTATATTGGACTACACAAAAGGCTTTTTTAAGATGGCAAGTCATTGATTTAGTTACAAAAGTAACAGAAACATGGATTTCTGGTCATTCACATGAGCTACATTTGACTGAAATTGATGATTGTGGTCAGCATACAAGGTGGGTACCCTTAAATCAAGGGCCATAACTCATAGTCCAAATGAGTTATTTTCTTGGGAACAACCAGAAACGTGTTCAGTGGTCCCTAAGGTACATTGTGGATCCACTTAGGTTAAGTCCTTGGGGGGGAGGGGGGGGGGGGGGGTTCATGGTGACCATGGTCTGCTTGGCAACTAATCCTTATGATGCAACATCACTCTGACATAATACTGTTCTATCCTTATGATGCAACATCACTCAAACAGAAGACTGTTCTATCCTTATGATGCGACATCATGCTGACATAATACTGTCCTGTCATTATGACGCAATTTCACACAGACATAATAATGTTCTGTCATTATGATGTGGCAACACTGACATAACACTGTCCTATCATTATGATGTGGCATCACTCTGACATAACACTGTCCTATCATTATGATGTGGCAACACTCTGACATAACACTGTCCTATCATTATGATGTGGCATCACCCTTAATCACTCTGATATAATACTGTTCTGTCCTTATGATGCGACATCACTCTGACATGATACTGTCCTGTCATTATGATGCAATTTCACCTTTACATAATTCTGTCCTATCATTGTGATATAGTATCACCCTGACATAACACTGTCCTATCATTATGATGCGGCATCACTCTGACATAACACTCTGACATAACACTGTCCTATCATTATGATGCGGCATCACTCTGACATAACACTCTGACATAACACTGTCCTATCATTATGATGCGGCATCACTCTGACATAACACTCTGACATAACACTGTCCTATCATTATGATGCGGCATCACTCTGACATAACACTCTGACATAACACTGTCCTATCATTATGATGCGGCATCACTCTGACATAACACTCTGACATAACACTGTCCTATCATTATGATGCGGCATCACTCTGACATAACACTCTGACATAACACTGTCCTATCATTATGATGCGGCATCACTCTGACATAACACTCTGACATAACACTGTCCTATCATTATGATGCGGCATCACTCTGACATAATACTGTCCTATCATTATGATGTGGCATCACTCTGACATAACACTCTGACATAACACTGTCCTATCATTATGATGTGGCATGACTCTGACATAACACTGTCCTATCATTATGATGTGGCATGACTCTGACATAACACTCTGACATAACACTGTCCTATCATTATGATGTGGCATCACTCTGACATAACACTGTCCTATCATTATGATGTGGCATGACTCTGACATAACACTCTGACATAACACTGTCCTATCATTATGATGTGGCATCACTCTGACATAACACTGTCCTATCATTATGATGTGGCATCACTCTGACATAACACTGTCCTATCATTATGATGAGGCATGACTCTGACATAATATTGTGCTATCATTATGATGTGGCATGACTCTGACATAATACTGTACTATCATTATGATGTGGCATCACTCTGACATAACACTCTGACAGAATACTGTCCTGTCATTATGATGTGGTATGACTCTGAATAGCACTGTCCTATCATTATGATATGGCCTCACTCTGACATAAAACTGTTCTATCATTATGATGCAGTATCACTCTGACCTAATACTGTCTTTTCATTATGATGTGGTGTCACTCTGACATGACACTGATCTAACATTATGATGTGGCATCACTCTGCCATAACACTGTCCTATCATTATAAAGTTCTATCACTCCGACATAGCACTGTTCTATCATTATGATGTGATATCACTCTGCCATAATACTGTTCAATCATTATGATATGGCATTAATCTGTTAGGTTGTGCTGTTTTTATGAGGTAGCATACCTCTAACATATTGCTCTGATTTTATGATGCATCGTTACTCTAACTTACTGCTGTCTTAACTTATTGATGTGGTATTACTGTTACGTAATGGTCAACGATTCAAATCCTGCTGCTCTGGTCTCCCCGTGTTAAACATCCAGAGCCTTGACGCTTACACAGAGGATAAACTATGCCTGTTAAGTATTCAGTAGGTTTTGGAAAGACAGCCTGCACTCCATCCCCTGATCGTGGTGTATGGCTGTTTACCTGTCAGTCGGAAAATGGTGAGTGAGAAGTAGTGTCCAAAGGAAAGGCAGCCCAGGAAGGCAGAGGGAGAAAACCCAGTAGTGGTTGTCTCAAGGGACATGTCTGAGTGTCGGTGGCTGTAAAAGATGTGAAGTGACCAGGTCTTGGTGCAGGAAAGGCAGACAACAGCAAACACTTTATCCAAAGGGACTCGACAGCGCTGCAGGATGTCCTCTATTGTATGTCATTCTGAAATGGGCCATTCTTTCTGGACTGCCGGTGCTTAGATTAGATTACACTCAGTCTGAGTGTGTGGATACTGCGGGTGGGGTGGGAGGGGGGGGGGAGGGGGGGGGGCCGCAAGATGAGCAGTGTGGGAGTAGCTTCACTGAGACAGGATGACATAGGGGCCATCAAGAAATGAAGCCAAATTTTTTTTTTTCTTTTTTTTTTTTTGGAAGGCTGATCGATGAGAACGTGGATGATAAAGATGATGCTACAGATTTCCTTGTTGGTCTGAGACTGCGTGACAGGGCTGTACTCTACGCTTCCTTTTATAATATATTCTGGCATCAACCAGGCCCGAGAGATACCGACACCTACAGTGTTGGTCAGAAAATTTGAGCAACACTCTCAGAGATGCATCCATTAAGTGGATGAAACTCAACTGTGTGGTCCCAGTCTTCCCAACTGAGCCCGTAGCAAAGTCAACTCTGGGTAGGAGCCAGTCGGGGCAGAAAAATCCTACATGACTGATGGGAATCGAACCCACGACCTCCCAGCTGGGAGTCCGCAACGCTAACCACTTTGCCATGACGACTGGTCAGAAAATAACCAAATTGATAACGAAATAAGTAATAACAGTTATGATGACTCTGCCAGTATTGTTGACCAGCACAATCAACATACTCGGGTCTGACCCAAGGTCTGACCAGTGCATTGGGCTTATACATCTACTTTGGGCTGATATTTCTACATATAAGTAATAGCATGAGACCCTCGTCTTAAATCATCTCATCTCTTAGTCATCAATTCATTTATCCATCAGCTTTAAATCATGCGCTGTGTGGTCTCGATATATAACAGATTGGTGTAACATTTATGGAATAGTCCACATGCAGTGACACCTCCTTGATGAAACTGAAACTGGAACAACACTTTGAGAAACCAGCTGGCACTGTTCTGTCATTCTACTGTCCTGTGATAGAGACATTTGAGAGAGAATGAGAGTGGCACAGGGCCAGTTAGTGAGTTGGATGTGTACATACTAAATAGGGTGGAAAATATGGGAGAGGGTTGCAGAAGGGGAGACAACCTTTAGACTGATAATGACATGGTCTTCTAGGTTTCAGCCCCAAGGAAATCAAAAAACGCCTGAGTCGGATGTGGTCAGGCGAAACAGAGGAGGAAGAAGAGAAGGCCACAGTGAAGTTTGGAGTGAACTCTTCACCTTACAGCGAGCTGGTCAGTGGTCTGGAAACCTCTGTGCAGACTGAGGACGCAGATGAGTTTAAGACTGATCTCACAAGCAGCTCCACGACAGCAGTTCCGAAAAGAGCTGGATTCATTAAAGATATTTCTCAGAACGCATCACCTCCAACTGTAGACAAGGGCGAGAGTGAGTGTGAGATGGGTGTTGAATTGCATAACAGTCGAAAACACCCTGATGATTTCCAGAATGTTGAAGGACATTACATGGAATTCCCAGACCATCAAAAGCATCAGACAGAATGTTTCATTCTCCAAGAGCCTCCTCCTGAATTTCAAGACAACCAAGATGCTCAGAGATATCATTATGAATTCAAAGGCAATCAAAAATACACTGTCAATTTCCAAGACAATGAAAGCTCCCTTACAAGGTTCAAAGATTCCCTCAAATATCAAACAGAACTCCAAGACACTCAAAGGCAGTATGCAGAATCCAAAAATTGCTCAAACCATGTTGTTATCAAACTGCAAGACAGCAAGCTTTATGTTGATTATCTAGATGGTGAGAAACAGAATGTAAAATTTGTAAAAAAACGACATGATGACTTTTCAGAAGGTGGAGGAGCTAGCAATGATTTACAAGGTATACAAAGACAATCTCCACATGATATGCGAAGACAATCTCCAGGAGGCCGTCCCACTGTGGTGTACAGTGACGATAAAATGCAGATGTTTTCTGACAGTGACTTCCTGCACATGCAGGAGATGGAAGAACGCCTCAAGATGGAGAGTTACAGTCCTTTTCTGGGCAGTTCTGGGGAGAGTCTCCACAATCCCACAACATACATCTACAGAAGTCAGTTCGCCCAGGACAATGTCA
Source organism: Conus canariensis (assembly GCA_033310375.1). NCBI lineage: Eukaryota > Metazoa > Mollusca > Gastropoda > Neogastropoda > Conidae > Conus > Conus canariensis. The sequence continues at coordinate 9,084,712 of CM065731.1, forward strand.
GTCCTCAGTCTCCGCCCTCCTGTATGACTTGGCACCCAAAACGGAAACGGCGTTCAAAGAAGTGGTTACGACCAGGCAGGAATGTAGAGTGGGAGTTCAACCAGAACAACAGTGACGACAGCAGTGAGGGCAGCCCTCAGCCAGCAGGAGAAGAGACAAACAGTGAGGGAACAGAGAGCACATCTAATCCACCACCTCCTCCACCAGGCTTTTCAGATCACCCATCAGCGACAGATGAAAGGGGACATGACAGTGCTCATCAGGCAGAAAGTGAGCAGGAGTCAGACCATAGCCAAGACAGCACCAGGGCGAAAGGAGCCAGACCTAAAGTTAGACATGGGCCCCGACATCAAAGCAGTGGCCCCAGCTCCAGGCCAAGCACTGCAGTGTCCAGAACATGCATGGCAGAGGCCAGAGATGGCAGGAAGAGCCCCAATGACTCTCGTGTCTCCTCAGGAGTGGATGGCCAGAGACTGTCCCTTCCTGTTGCTGATCATCATGACAACATGGTGCCCCAGCTGTTCAGGATGTACGAAGTGTATCATCCTGACGAGCCATACCCCTTCAGAGCAGCCAGGAGTCGACGCAGGTCCAGAGATTGGGCAGAGGAAACTCCAAATGCCTCCTCAGCTGATCCAGGAGAGCAGGCTGAGGAGAGTGCAGCAGACAGCAGCTTGAGCAGGATCCAAGAGACACAGTCAACTGCAGCTTGTGCTCAGCAGTCCATCCACACCATCATCCCACAGCAAAGGCCTCCAAACATGTCTCCCCATCAGCCCCGTCATCTGGAAGGAGGAGGAGAGGGAGCATCAGCAACTGTGCGCACGGATTCAAGAAAATCAGGCAGAGATGTGTTGTTGCGCAGAGCTATGGAAAACTCCTACATCCTGGCCACTACAGGTCGCGAGCCATGGAGGCCGAGCTTTCTCGCCAGTGAGCGGGGTGCTTCACCTGAAGATGGTCATCGTGTGGCTCGTGATCAGCCCACAACTTCTGAGTGTGTTCAGTCATTCCAGACTTCTGCCAGGGCAAAGCCAGAATCCCTGTCACCATCAGCCTCATCCTTTTCCAGCCCCAGAGCTGCTGTCCTAATCAGAGCTGATCAGCAGGATGGCCTCAACTCCATGGCCCGAGCGTCAGCAGACAGCCATCGAGACTTGATGAGCCAAAGCCTTCTACAGGACAGGGCTGCCACTGACTTCAGCTCCCTTCAGTCTAACCTGCACAGGGTCAGACCTGCTTCTGGTGGACAGCTTCAAGCTGACAACATGAATTACCTTCAAAAGAAAAGTACATGGAATTCTTTGGGTAAAGTCTGCACAGATTCTGATTCTGCAGACAGGTGCAGTCTCAAGAGAGGAAAGGCTGAATCAGCCAAGGATGATTCTTTCAACCCAGTCTGTTTGAGGCCAAACACATCTGGAGCGAACAGTAATGCCTACACTACCTCAGGCAACAGATCTCTGTTGTCATGTTTTGACTCAGCAGGGACATCTGTGGTAAGGAGGATGAGCCTCCCCAGTGACAGAGCCACGCAGGAAAATGCATTGAAGACACCTGTCAGTTCAGCCAGTGGAGGTGGAGGTTTCAGGAGGCAAGTACCTCTCACTGCAGACACTGGCAGAGAAGGCAGTGCTCACAATCATCAACTTTCAGATGACCAGTATTTCATGGACAACACCTTAGAATCTTCCTTCAACATGAACCAAGCTATCACCTCAGCAAATCAGGGCAGTAGTCTGGCACACTTGAAGAGGTACAGCATATCAGATTGCACCCAGGGGACTCAGAGGAAGAGAGTTCTGAAGTCTGCCATGAAGCAGCAACACAGTGGGTACAGACTGTTGCCAGTGCAGACAAAGTCACATCCCTTGCGTCGTGTATCCTTCAGTGAGCCTCACATACATATCCACAACAGCCTGGACTCCATACTGGATGCAGAGAGAAGGGGGGAGCTAGAGTGCACTAGTGATGTAGCCACAGACAAACGTCTTGAGACTGTCGGCCCTGAGCAGGTCCATCTGCAGACAAACAGTCAGCTCCAGAATGGCTGCCAGGGAACTGGTGTTTCAGCATGCAGGGATGCGCTTTCCTCTATCTTGTTTAGTGCAACAGGGCATGAACAGTCCTCCAGCCTTGCTGGCAGCAAAGAAGACACTGACAGGCTGTGGCCCGCCTCCCGCCGCCGGACAGACAAGCTTCGGCATGGCACCTTTCTTCACACACAGGACCTCCACCAGGATGACAGGGAGGAAGCTGCTGCACCCAGTGACGGCTGGAATCTCTCCGTGACAAACCCTGATCCATCACTCCCTCACTCTCAGGCCCTGACCTGCAGCCAGCCTGAAAGCAGATCCAGCTTCAAACCTCCAGCAACAGCAGGCGCACCGAGGTCATCTGTCATCATTCCAACAGCGTCAGGGGGAGACAGGGAAGGTCAGCCCCCTCTGTTGGTGGACATTGAAGGTCACTCTTCCAGTGATGTCCCCTTGGCCAGACAGCCACAGTCAGCATCTCCACCAGTCTACAGGTAGGTGAGGGAGAAAGCCTAGCATGTAACTTTAAGTATTTGTCACAGAGTACTTTACAAACATGTACAAATACTCATGCGGTCACAGTTCACACACACACACACACACACACACACACACACACACACACACACACACACACACACACACACAGTCACACACACACACACACACACACACACACACACACAGAAGGTTGTTTATAATGGTGTCTTCAACATTGTTTCTATTGTAAATTCCTAAACTGCTGTCTTAACTCTGTCCACTCATGAGACTTGCTTTCAGACAAAGGAATGCAGTAGAGCTCTGGTCTATTGAAACATGTGTGACCAGTTCCCTGGTGATAGCATGAAGTCCCGAATTAGGCATTGTGAGAGGTTCCACTAGATCACTATATGCTAGTTTTCACCATGTTTTGCCTTGTACCAGTAAGAGCATGAAGGTTCCATTTCCTCACACCAGCTGGCAGATTTTTTTTTTCTCCCCCCCCCCCCCCCCCCCCAGATCTTAGCTCTGTTGAGCGGCAGATCTTAGCTCTGTTGAGTGATTTTGTCTCTCAGGCAAGTTAGTGTAGATTGATCCCCTCTTATACGCTGTCCTATTTCTCCTCATACTGCTGTCCCTGTTAGCTGGTGTTGTTCAAACCAGGCATGCACATGAAACATCTGCACACATCTGTCCCTTCCACCCCATCACCTACTAGCAGAGAGCAGCTCAACTGACCACATACAGGTTTGCAACCTTGAAGTTTTCGCACTCCAACTGGCCACTCCCGACTTTTTATCTTTCTCACCAACTTGGCACAGTGAAGCATTCAGTCTTTTTTGTAATCCCTCTTCTCTCATGGATGCTTTGTCGGGAGGGGAAATGGTGTCGATCATGCACTTTCGTGGACAGTCTCAATATTTTATTTTGCTGGCTGCTAAATCGTTAGTAAAGATTTTCATTTCATTGCTGGCATCAGGCCCAAGCAGTGTTACTGGGCTGGCAGAACCTCTGCATAGCATCATCAGCCCTTCCATATTGAAATGCTGTGTGCCATGTATTGATGAGTAAGTGTATTGGCTGCATGACTGGCATCACTTGTTGGAACATCGTGCTGAGGAAAGTAGACTTCAGTGGCAGGATCTCACAGTTGCTGAAGGGGACGACATTTTTTCAGACTGAAGGTTGTGACATGGACAGTGATGGTGAACATGACGGCATTTCTACTTTTTTCTTTACAACTTGAAGTGATTCAGAACACTGACTATATAGCAGAGACCACAGGGGTGCAAGGGGAGGTTAGGGGTAGAGGGTGGAAGTGGGTGTGTGGGGGAAGGGTTATTACAATATGCAATGGGTGAAGAGATGTTTGTTATATGAACAACAGATTTATTCTGTTTTGTGTTTTGTTTTATCATAGCACACAGACATATGAGTGGCACACTATAGAGTGTGTTAGTAGTTGGGCTTGCTTTCAGGTTTAACATCCACACCCATCAAGGTGATGTGGCAGATAACCTTCCCAGAAAAAATGCTAGGGGACCAGTCTTACTCTGCACCAACATCACCAGGACAACAACAGGGCAGCTGAAATAGTTGTTTTTGTGTTTCAAACTGTTTGGCACATGGAGGGGGGTGGGGGGTGGGTGTAGGGATGGGGGTGGGAGGTTGAACTTGCCATGTCTGACTCTGCCTCTGAGCCAGTCAAGCATTACAGCGTGGCCAACTGTGCCTCCTTCTGGTCTGCTTGGGTACAATGAGGACAATGTGCTTGTTTTGACTTGTTTAATGAGATCAGGACTGCTGATCCTCTAAGTTCTGTTGTTGAGCAAACAATCATCATATGATGCACACAAAACTTATTGACCAGAGAGGAACTGAAAATGAAAAGCATACAGTTGAGACAGTGGACAGATAAAAAAATTACAACATCAGATTTATTGTAATGCTGAATGTAAAACTAGGGGCGTTTTCCACGTGATCCGCTAAGCTGAAATATTAAGATAATATGATAAGTAAAAATCATGGGTCGTAGTTCAGTATTTTGAATGATCAGTTTTGAAAAGCTCATTTTATAATATTGGAAATGAAATGAGGCAGGGAACAGTAAACAATAAACAGTAAACAAGTGGGGTAACTTTTGCTCCCATAAGAAAACCTAACCTAACTTACTCTGTGTTAGGTTATCTTATGGGAGCAAAAGTTACCCCACTTGTTTACTCATTTTATAATGGTATTGTTACTGTTTAAAAAAAAAAAAAATTCTCCCATAACCTTTATAAATGGCCCATGTGTGGGCATAAATGGAAAGAACTTGCTTTTCCAGTGAGTTCAGAGGTCATTGCGTTATTGATTCAAATTTTCTTTGGCCTACTGAAAGTTCACAGAGGAAAGAAATATCTCATAGGCACCTAGTTTTTTGTTTCCATTCTGACAAACCATAAAGGTTTCTTTTGTTTTTTCTTTCTCTTCAGAATTGAGAAGCGGATATGCATATTGCAGTATCAGTGGTGTTGAGTTATGTTGAGTATTATAGAGTTATCTACAGACTTCTGTCAGGACAACAATCACTACTGTTATCCTCATACCTCTCAAATTGAATCTTAACAAGATACACAAATTGAAACAATACAGACAAAAAAAGATCCAAGACTTGAGGCTTTTTCTTTTAACAAAATAAGGTGACAAGATATATATATATATATATATTTTTTTTTTTTTGAGACTGCTGTAAACTGAATGTTTAAGGTTTCTCGTCTTATTTTGAGGAGTTTGTTTATATGTACATACATCTGAACATGTGTCATTGTCTCACACACACACACATTTGCACGCATACGCACATACACATGCTCTCTCTCTCTCTCTCTCTCTCTCTCTCTCTCTCTCCCCACACACACACACACACACACATGTACACACTCACACACACACACACACACACATACACACACACACACTCACACACACACACACACACACACACACACACACACCCCCCTCTCAGTGCTGTGCTCTGTCTGTTGAGCAGCCAACGTTTGCTGACCCCTCTGACCCCCAACCTTGCGGCAGACCACCCTGCCTTTGCCGATCATCAGAGGGGGGATGTGCTGCCTGCTGTCAGAGCTGTGTGGGAGGGGCAGCGTGGGAGGGGGGCTGAGGCAGGGGACACGCAGCACGCCGGACCTGGGGCCTCCACACAGTCAGCCCCCACCGTCACTGGCCACCTGTCCCTCCACTCCTTTCAGGAGATGCTGGTCAGGCGCACCCCAGGCGCTTTCTTCAAGCCCATAGACGGCACACACAGCTCTCACAAGTCAGATGACTGACAGGACTGGTCTGATTTTTTTTTTTTTTTTTTTTTTTTCAAAGCTGGAGAGTCCAGGTAGTGACCCATTATGTGATATGGTTGTGCTTGCTTGTCAAATCATGAGAGATGTTTCAAGCATGGGCAGATCGTGATCAGATTGGTTTCTTCCCATTAAAAAAGATATATTTTGTTGAAGCATTGATGAGAGTAGTCTGCCATCACTTGATGTTTTTGTCATTGGATGATAATTGGTGACAGCGAATCATGAAAAGGACTGAAATCGATCGCTTCTGTTACCTGGTCCTCCGAAGACAGGGTTGATTTGTACAGAGTGGTCGTCACTTTGAGTTGGTTCTGGATTACTTGATCTGACTTTAGCCAGCTGAGGACATAGGAGAAATCTGTCCTGTTTGTCTTGCATTCTACTTTCACAGATTTATTGCTGGCACACCCTAGATTTCATGCGATCAAAACTTCTTCCCAGACAAAATCTACCAAGAAGTTTCCCAGGAGCTCATGACATAAAGGAGTGTCGTTGTGACTTCAGTCCAAGAACGGAATCTTTGAGATGTATGTCCAGGCTATGCTTGGGTTCCTGTTGTAGAATTTTTCTTATCTTGCATAATATGACCTGAGGATTTCGTTCTGTAAGAGGTCATTGGTTTGTCTTAAGATGTCGGTCCTTGGGTATTTCCCTGCGATTTGAGCTCATGAAATGTATACACTATAATTATAGATTTCAGTCCTAGAGAAGTGTTTCTTATTTTGATCCTGAAGCTTGGCATTAGTATATACCTCATACTCCCAGGTTCATGTTTCATATGCCACTGAACAAACGAACCTCGCTCTGACACAGGTATTGCAGTCTTCCTGGTGAAGTCCTTGAGCAGTCATGTGGCAGTCAAGACGCACTTGATGTGGCAGAACTCAAGGTTTCACAGAATTAGGTTTAATGTGGTGTGGTATAATACAATGTTGAATAATGTTCACTGCAAGTGAGCAGGGAAGGTTTCCTGAATTGATGACTGTCAGAGTCATCATGGCATAGTGAGTTTCCAGTGTATGAGTTGGTCCTACTGTGATGAGCCCACTTTAGTCAGGTCTCAGATGCCATACAATTGTGTTTGGAAGTGTTTGCGGATGGTGAATATTTGTGAATAATGTGGATTTAGTCATTTAATACACTGTATGTGAGCTGAAAGTTTAGCTGACATTTTATAATCTGGATACTTGTTTAGATATCATTTTACTCATCTTCTTTGTATGAATTTTTGTGTGGTTTACAAGTGCAGTATTGTCATTGTATGAGCAATAGGAACTTACAACACATTGTCCATGAGAGATACTCCAATGTAATTTTTCAAGTACATGAAGGAGGTTTGCAGTTGAATGTAATGATCATAGTGTGTTTTAGAGGAATATTGCCATGATGTTGTTTTTCCCACTGCTTCAGGAAATTCATAAAACCATACAATGATAATGATAATAATGAAGTGAAATACATGTATCAACAGTGATTTCAGCAAACATATGGACCACTTTAGGTCCTGATCCAAATTTTTATGATGAGGCATTTTCCATGATCACAGTGCAAGGCTGTGAATGGGAAAGCAGTGTGACTACTTTCTCGCCACATGGATTCTGTGACTACTTTCTTGCCACATGGATTCTGTGACTACTTTCTCGCCACATGGATTCTGGCTGGTGTGCTACATGAGTCCCAGTCCTTGATCGCTCAGGGTGTTGGTGTGGTTGTGGATTTCTGTGCTTCTTTCTCTTCTCTTTCTCTGCTCTTAGGCTGAGTATATGACCTTGAAATGAGACTTGAGAGCCAGTTTATTTAGTGCATTGACTGCTGCACCCCCCTCTGGCGTCCATTGATGTGGTGTGTGGCAAATGCCATAGCATGAAGAAAGACTGCTAGCTGACTTCTGAAGACATAGTTTATGTCTTTTATCTGCCAATTACTCACCAAATGTGACAGCTGCAGAACAGCACATAAAACTCCTGTCTCCAGTGTTGGCTTCTCTCTGCATAGAGTACAAAGAGCAACAACTGTGACTTCACTTGACTAACTGAACTGTGGCAACTTCAGCCAGGAGTAGGTACATGATTTAGTCTTCAGTCTGCTTTTGACATCATCCCAAGATGACACTACAAGACTTCAATGCAAGCTTAGGTCTATGAACATGTCTGTAGAGGCCAGGTATAACTCTCACCATTCTGCTGCAAGAACCTCCATCAGAACATGAGAAGGCAACAACGAAAAAGGTTAACAAAGTAATAGTGAGAATGGAAAGGTTTGCAGTGATTTCTATCAGTTTGTAAAGGCCAGTTCCCCACACATGGATAGATCATGTTCCCCTGACCCAGCTTCGTTCAGGAGAGCTGCAATCCCACGCAGCCTTCCCCCATATTCCTTCCCCTGTCTTGTCCCAAATCTATTATCTGGAATTTTGGGAGTGATGGAAACAATGATTCAGATGTAGCTCAATGAAAAGAGAAAAGAAAAGCATCCATGGGCATCTCAGTATGGGTGAAAACTTTGTTCATAAAATGACAATATGATCAGGAGAGTGCTGTCAAGAGAATGAAAAAAGAGAGCAGATGGTGCAGTGACTGTGATAGCCTTGATTTCTGTAATGAGTCCACTCTTTTCTCTCTATTTCATTCACCGGAGTCGGCACACTCACTCAGTGGAATGAAGAGCTGATGGATATACCTAAGATAGGTCCACTAGGCAAAGAGAGAATGCTGCATTGTGTTTGCCCTATAGTATTTACTTTTTCTTCTTCTTTCTTTCGTCTGTCAATTTCCCTGTATTGTATTTTTCTTACCTTCAGCTATTTGTTCTGTATGACTTTCCTTTTCGATTTGCATAGATTCATTGAGCGGCAGGGCATTCCTATTGGTTGAAGTTGATTAATTTTATGACTGTTTTATTGATTGCTATTGATGGATCTTTCAGATTTGTCCATGGAGTATGGATGATATATTTAAAAGTGAGAAATGCATGAATTTGTGCAGTGATTTTTTTTTTCAAAATTTTATGTACAATTGAAATAAAGAAGATGATTTTGTTTATAACACTGAAAATGTTTTGTTTGTGAAATCATGCATTCAGAGTGGTATAGCTTATGCTGAGGGGGACGTTTTGTGTGTTTGTTCATACTTCAGAATGGCATCTTTTTTTTTTTTACTTTAAATAGGGCTCCCCATGTGTCATACCCACAGTAAAATTGTTGAATATATTTCAAAATATCAGATGCAACAGGATGTTTGCCACTAAATACATATATATGACACATCGATGTCAAGTGCATCCATTGTGACTGGGCAATGCAAGAGTTTCAAACTCAGCCAAACTTAGCTATGTTCTGTTCGAAATGCGTCTTTCTCAGTAGAATGTAACAGACTGCATTTTGAAAAAAGTTTCCCACCGTGTGTATTATAAGTACTGAATGAACTTAGTTCAAGACAATTCATGTTCACACACTTGCAGCCTTTTTTTTTCAAATAGGAAAGAAAAATTAAGGAAAAAGAGGGACATGAGGAATCCTCCAGAACATTCTGGTGGGAGGAACTTGCGTGTTTACTGAAAACAAGATGGCAAGCTGATCTGTCAAAGCTATGTGGCAGCCAATACAAAGTCAGCTGCACAAGTCCAGAAGAGGAAGAATGCTTCCATCACCATGACATCAAAACTTTCAACATTTGGCAGTGCCTAGTTTTTGGTTACTTTTATATTATCTAAAAAGTTTCAGATGTTTCGCTGCTTGCTTAAAACACAAATTAGGGGAGCACTGTTAAAAGTGATTTTAGATGATGCTTGTGAGTGTGCACGTGTGTATCATTTCAGGGCTGTGATTTTGTCAGAGGTCTCTGAGCTATTCAGACTTTCGTGTGATCATTTTCTCCCTTCAGTCAGTTTTGTGTGGTTGCTGAGTGTCGGTATAAGAAAAAGATGAAAAAAAGTCACAGATTTGTCTCTCAAATAGTTGCACAAGCAACCATTACTTCATCATGCTTTCTCACTCATGTACATGCATGTCCAAAAGCAGCTCACTTTCATGCATGCATGCATACACACACACACGCACGCACACACGTATGCACGCACGCACATACACACGCTCTCAAGAAAGTCATATACGAACACGTGCACAGGCAGAGAGATGTGACCCTATAATGCTTATTAACCAAATTACATGCACCCGGTCAAATGACATGCATACACACACTTGTGTGTCTATAAAGAAACCTCTCTCTCTCTCTCTCTCTCTCTCTCTCTCTCTCTCTCTCTCTTTCTCTCTCTCTCTCTCTCACACACACACACCACACCACTACCATCACATGCTTTAAACTGAGAAAGTAATAATAAGCAAAATAAAAAATGAGCCACAGCTGTTCTGTTGGATTTCCACAACAGTAATGCTGTACCATACAGCCATGGTTCAAACTGTATGCAAACAAACATCTGATCATTTCACAAGTGACAGCAGGCAGGCCAGCTTGCAGCTCTGGGCTCAGTCTTGGTCCTGACCTGTGCACTGAACACATTCTGCCAATTTCCTAGCAAAGAAAGTTGGTAAAGTTGCTGGCAATTACCATTGATGAGCATAGCATATAGAGTGCTGTACAGAACTACAGACTCTGATCTAGCTGAATCTGGCAACATGGATTCCTCATCGAGATATGGACAAAGCGATGGGAAACAGTTACCATTATTCCAAAGTATGAATGAGCACAGAGGCATCTTTATGAGCACTGGATGCAAGGAGAATAGCCAGCTGGCAGTTGATGGAACTGTCACATCAGACCTTCAAAGCATGGAGATACACATGCTCATGCAAGTCTCGAGGACCTTCTGTGTGTCTCAGCTTGTGTACACCTCTCATTACACCACTATGATATATATCTGCAGGCAGCAATCTGATGACTTGATGAAATGGACTGATCTCTGACAGATAGTGACAATGAAAATGGACTGTGTGTAAGGCACACTTCATTCTTCAGGCAAGCTCAAACACCTAGCTGCATAATGGTTTCCAGCAAATGTACTGTCTGTAGATGTCAGAAACCCCAATGCTGGATAGATAGGTAGCTGGCCATGCAGTCTGCACTCCAAAATTAGGTATGTGCTCCAAAACACTGTATGATCCAAGCAGGACTCTTGAGATATAGCAAGGTCTTCAAATCAAAACAACCTTTAAGAAAAAATAAAATGCCCCTCATATGATACTTCATTTAATTTTGTCTGATTATTGGCTTCACGGCGAAAACTACTGTGTTGTTTATAGTTGCTTCCCTTCCAGTGAGAACATAATAAAAAAAAAATTTCTCTCTTAAGTTTAACATTAATATCATGGGCTGCTAGAGTTTGATGGGGAACTGCTCCCAAATATGTTCATTTTTGTTCTTGAAACCTTTCATGATGCCAATTTCTGGGTGTTTGTAAGTTTGTTTGTTTCAAACAGCCACCATCTCCTCATCCCCCCTTCCTCCTACTTTCCTTCCTTTCAAGCCATTTTATGAGAAATGCATCAAATTGTTATGTTAAAAAAAAAATCATATATTGATTCACATAAAGATCTTCTTTCCTGATTGCAGCATAAGTGAGTGCATGTGTACATCTGTTTTAAGCAGCAGTTTGTATCTAAACACTCTCAAAAGGGTATGAGAGTTCATAATATGAGAAAAAGTGTACATGTGTGAGGAGGTGCTTGTGGGATGTGGGGGAGGGAACGTGGAGGAGAAAAAGTTGGAAAATGCATGCACACACACACACACACACACACACACACACACACACACATGCATGCACTCATACATGCATGCATGTATTCACACACATAGCTTTTATGAAAAGAAAAAAAAGGACATGTACACAAAGATATAAAGTATGTTTTGTTCTGACATGTAGGAACAACTTCCAGACAGACAAGTCCAATCGTGCATGTTTACTTTTACTCAAAACATTAAGTCAATCACAGCCTTGGCATATTAATCTGTGGTGTGTTACCTTCACTGCAGCATGGAGCCATGTACTCTCTTTGACAAGCTTTGGTTGGTCATTATAAATAGTATAACTGACTGTTACAGGGTTCGCACAGAGATCATTCAATGACCAGTTCATGAGGGGTCATATGAGACCTGCCATCTTATCCAAGTCGATTCTGTTGGCAAGTCTAAGAAACAAACAAAAATTTTAAGGAAGTTCCACAGATTTCTTGAAAATCTTTCTTCCATAACATCTCAACCCACCATGGACTGTCTTCTCCCAGCTATCACGGTTTTCGTTTCTTTGTCAATTTACATATTTTTGTTCGACTGCTGGGCTCTTTTTGGTATTTACATTCCAAACTGATGCCTTAACTCGTAGACGACTGCTGAAAATAGAGGGGGAAAATATCAAAGGGAAGTAAATCATTATTTCCCAGTAGACCAGAATTGACTGAATGAGCTCCCATGACAGTATAATACGTTATAGCTTTACGGAAGTATAATGCTTTTGCAACATGTATTCACCGCAGTGCATTCGGTCCAGTCATTTCCATCCGGGCATTGTAAATTGTAGTCTGTCAATGTCATATACTCTATGCTGCATGTGTGTAATTGATACAATAATCTCTCTCTCTCTCTCTCTCTCTCTCTCTCTCTCCCTCTCTCTCTCATGTATGTATAATGAACCTCATTGTAAACTACTTCTGTTTTGCATTGACTTGAATCAATGATACATATTTACAAAACTAATGACGCTTACTTTCATTCTAATCTAGTCAACCCTATATTGTGTGCTTTCATGCTTTTATGTGGATTTGATATACTCGGATTCTTTCATGTAATTTCACGTTCATTGTTCTTCCTCTGCGTACCCGCCATATCATATTTGTTGCAAGTTTTTGTATTTCTCAATGACTCAAAAGAATTAACGAGAATAAACCATTGTTCATAGCCATCTGAGTTGGTAGTCACGCGACATAAGTAGGAATAGGCATCTAACAGGATCCTCATTTTTTTAATCCTCTGAACGAAACCTAACAGTGCAAAACCATATTTAGAAAAAGACAAGCGAACAAACAACATAAAAAAAGCCTTAGCTGGTAAAGTTCCCTTGTTATGTGGAGGCAGTGAAGTTGTCTTCTCCTCTTTCCAATGATAATGACACATCCGTACCCCAAAGCTCCGTGTAAACCATGTGAACGTTTGGGGCATTGCTAATCTGGAAATTGGATCAAACTTGAACCATACAAGCTCTCATAGAATATCTCCAGCAAAATATTTTTGCTTATTTTATCGGATTCCAACCGAAAAAATAAAAGTGCTATAATATGCGAATGCATGAACCAACCAAACCTGACAACGGATTTCATTAAAGAACTCACCGTGACCCAGTTTGTTCCAGCTAAGTTTTTTTCCAAACAGTTCCATTCTCTTTTTTTGAATTTGTATGCTTGGAACCGCGAATCACTTATCTTGATGTGATAAAGTCGACAGTCTTTGACAAACGTGACTAAGAAGATCCATTATCTCCCAGCTATCATGCAAGATTTCCTGGCTGAAGAAAGCCCTCTGACCCGTGCTATACGTTCTTTGGGGGGGGGCTGCTCATGCTCTGATTCTTCTCTTGAGGATATGCCTCTGATTTTAAAAGACGAGTTTAAGCTCCCCGCCCCTCAGGCCTCACTTTTCACTGCGAGGACCATTAGATATTCATTCCCACAATCACAAAATGGTTACCCTGCCCCCCCCCCCCCCCCCTCTCTCTGTGTGTGTGTGTGTGTGTGTGTGTGTGGTGCGAGGAGGAGGACAGGGGATAGGGGGATGACCCGAATTAAGAAGCTGATCAATGTGTATCTCTCTCTCTCTCTCTCTCTCTCTCTCTCTCTCTGCGTGCGCGCGCGCGCGCATGTGTGTGTATGTGTGTGTGAGGAGGAGGAGGAGGCGGACAGGGCATAGGGGGAGGAGCCGAGTTAAAAATCTGATCAATATGTACTCTCTCTCTCTCTCTCTACACACACACACACACACACACACACATTCACACAGCGCGCGCGCGCGCGCGTGTGTGCATGTGTGTGTGTGTGTGTGTGTGTGCGTTTGCGCGTGGGCGCGCATGGACGACCATGAGCCTTTTTGTTATGTGTTCCTTTTAGAAAGGCATTACAGTGAAAACAACAGTTTGAAAAAAGAAAAAAAAAAGAAAAGTGGCGTGCGAGTGCAATGAAGGGGAAGGGAAGACCGGTGTTAGGGACTGGTTGAAGCAGACTTTAGAAAGCTAGTTATATGTTTTCCCTTGATTGTTACAGTAATGCCTAATTTGTACATGCATAGGTGTTGTCCACTGTTTCCAAATAACAATTATCAAGTAATTCCAAATCAGCCTCACAAATCATTATAATACTAAATAATGATTCGACATTTCGTCCTCCATGCGCAGAGGCCCTTAGTGTAATGATCACTCCCCAGTGATCGTAAATCTGAAGGAGAGCGCAATAACGGATACAGAAGAAAAAAGGAAGGATGATCTGAAGGCTGCCAAAACACTGCTAGGTAAGCTAGTTGACCTGGAGGAAGAGGAACTGGAAGAGCCCATAAGGCTGGGGAAACAACAACTGGGGACTAGGCCGAGAATGCTCAGGATCACAGTGAAAAGGGAAGAGTTAAAAAAGGAAATTATGCGAAAAGCCCCTGAGATAAACAAGGGCAAATCCCAAGGTGATACTAAGATCTATATAAACCATGATTACACAAAGAACCAAAGAGACAAAAACAGAGCACTCAGAGAAGAACTGAAGAGTAGAAAAGATGCAGGAGAACAAAACCTGGCCATACGAAATGGCAAAATAGTCACCATCAAATCAGGCCCCATACAACAGCAACATGCAGGCGGGGGCACTGAGGCCGCCCAGGAAGTAGGTTCCTCGGGGCATTGACTCCGAAGAGAGCAGGTACATAGTGTAAATAAAGAAAATTTAGATTTATTTCAAGTATTGTACTCTAATGTTGATGGATTACTAAACAAGAAAGATGAACTGCTTTCTAGAATTGATGATACTCATCCAAGTGTTATTGCCATAACTGAATTAATACCTAAGAATTTACAAAATTTTTGTGAGAAAGAGTGCTGTATTCCAAATTATGACATGTTCATCAATAGGGACCATCAAAGAGGTGTACCTTATATGCAGACAACAATTTGAATGCACGTGAATGTAAAGATTTTGATGCACATAAATATCAAGAGAGTGTGTGGATTACTTTTGAATGTGAGAGTAATGGTAAAGTATTGATTGGATGTGTATATAGAAACCCAAATACTAGTGCAGAGGAAAATAATAAGAAATTATTTGATATTTTAAAATCAGAAAATATGTCAAAGTACGACAGGATATGCATTATGGGAGATTTCAACTATCCAAATGTTCATTGGGATGGAAAATGGTCAGGTGAAAAGGCAAATGAGATAATAAAACAGATACATGATGCATATTTAATTCAAAAAGTTATCAACCCAACAAGAAGAAGACCAGGGCAAAATCCAACACTCGATGACTTGGTTTTGGTAAACGATGACAGACTTATTTCAGAGATTGTCCATCTTGATCCAGTCGGAAAAAGCGACCATGATGTCTTGTCATTCCATCTGAATTTAGATAAACAGAAAACTAAAGATCAAACAGTATATTGTTTCAATCTGAATAAAGGAAATTATTCAAAATTCAAAGGTATACTGAATGAACATGATTGGTCAGCTTTATCAGATATGAATGTAGAGGAAACTTGGAAGTATATAAAAGATGCCATACATGAAGGTATGGAAAAATGTATTCCCAAAACAAGAAAAAACAACAACAAAAGATATACCCCAACTTGGATGAATAAGAAAGCAATGAGAAGTATTAAAAAGAAATATAACTTATATAAAAGGTACCTAACTACTAAATCAGGAATTAATTATAGGAAGTACATATGTGAGAGAAATAAATGTACAAAATTACTGAAAATAACGAAAAGAGAATATGAAAAAATGATTGCAAAGGAGTGCAAGGACAATCCTAAATTATTTTGGAAATATATTCAAAACAAGTTAAAGATAAATACTAATATTGGTGCTCTAAATAATCCTGATGGCTCTTTAGCAACAAGTGATAAAGAAAAAACAGAAACTCTAAATAAATTCTTTTCTAGTGTATTTACACGGGAAGACAGGTCTAATATACCAAAATTAGAGGAATGTACATATTCAGATGGTATATCTTTGGCAGAAGTAATAGTAACCCCCAAAGCGGTCAGAGATAAATTAATCAATTTGAACCCAAAAAAGGCGCAAGGACCAGATCAAATTCCTCCAAAAGTCTTAAAAGAACTAAATATAGAATTATCACTTCCCCTATGTATACTATTTAATAAAACGTTAGAGACGGGTATCTTACCTCAGGACTGGAAATTAGCGGAAGTAACAGCCATATTTAAGAAGGGGTCAAGGGCTGAACCAGGAAACTATAGACCGGTCAGCCTAACGTGTGTCACTTGTAAAGTATTGGAGAGTATAATTAGAGATCAAGTGGTAACTCATTTTACAGATAATAACTTGTATGCAAAATGCCAACATGGATTCCGTAAGAAACGTTCTTGTGTAACACAATTACTTGAGGTAATAGACAACATGACAAAGTTATTAGATGATGGTCATAATGTTGATGTTTTGTATCTAGATTTTAAAAAAGCTTTTGATACTGTACCACATGAAAGGTTACTAGTTAAACTGGCTGCTTATGGCATAACAGGAAATCTACTAAAATGGATACAAGGTTTTCTATATGACAGAGTTCAGTATGTAAGAGTGGGTGAGGAAAGATCAGGTAAAGTTAAGGTTCTAAGTGGTATACCTCAAGGGAGTATCTTAGGCCCAATACTATTTACGGTCTTTATAAATGACATGCCATTATCATTAAATAGTACTTGTAAAATATTTGCTGACGATACGAAACTTTATGACGATACATCCCATTCCGTAGATTTACAAAATGATATTTATAAACTCCAAGACTGGTCAGAAGTATGGAATCTGTATTTTAATGTATCAAAATGTGGTGTTCTACACATTGGTAAAAATAATCAAGAGCACACTTACTATATGAGGTATAATGATGGCTTACAGGAAATAACTGCACTAAAAGAAGAAAAAGATTTGGGAGTGACTTTTGATACTATGTTGTCTTTTGACTTACACATAAATAAAATAGTAAACAAGGCAAATCAAATGTTGGGAATAGTTAAAAGAAGTTTCTCCTATTTAGACAAGGAAATATTCTTAAAACTATATAAATCCTTTGTTAGACCTCATTTGGAATATGCAAATGCAATATGGAGTCCTCAATTGAAAAGACAGTCTAAACAAATAGAAAGTGTTCAAAGACGTGCAACAAAGCTATTAAAAGAATGCAAAGATATGTCATATGCACAAAGATTGAAATATTTGAATTTATACTCTTTGAAAGGTAGAAGGACAAGGGGGGATCTTATCCAGACATATAAGATATTTAATGGTATTGATGACATAAGCATTGACTCATTGTTTATTCCTTCAAGAAACAACAACACAAGGAATACTGAAGGCAAGATTTTTATACAATACTGCCGCACTAACAAAAGGAAAAACATTTACTCACACCGAGTTGCCCCCTTGTGGAATGCACTTCGTACTAACATAAAATTTGCACAAAATACTAACTATTTCAAGAATTTTTTGGATGAAATACCCAAATTTAAAGAATTATTTGTGGATTATGACGACTGAGGCCCATTTGAAGCTAAATATGAGATAAAATGCGCACAACACATTATGATGTCAAAGAGGGGATGTATATAGGCCGTG
Organism: Conus canariensis; assembly: GCA_033310375.1. Taxonomy (NCBI): domain Eukaryota; kingdom Metazoa; phylum Mollusca; class Gastropoda; order Neogastropoda; family Conidae; genus Conus; species Conus canariensis. Next base: position 9,102,419 of record CM065731.1, read on the forward strand.
AGGCCTAGGCAAATAGCCTGTCCCTATTACTACTACTACTACTACTACTAGGAAATTCAGGGCCCACCGTCGACTGTTCATCTGTCACTTTGTTGAAAGCATCCTTTTTTTTTCATTTCAGATTGCTTTCTGTCTGCTCGTTCTCGAAACAATACACACATGCCAGATACAAGAATTTGTGACACGAGCGTGATCAATAAGATTAATAATATCGATTTTCAGCCATTATTCTGGGTTCATTGGACAAGAGCAGTCGACAGATTTCCACGATCTGACGTATTCCACTTTTGAGGTCACGTGATACACATAATACAGCCGCCATTTTAAGATCTAATAATGGCCAGGGACCCGTAGGACGTGAGTCACAAAGAAATATTTCATGTTCAGTTTGGGTTGGTGTTCCTTTCTTTTATGGCTCCAAACATTTTTCTGAGTTACTGTGAAAAACGGTATCCTCACAAACCAGTGTTTAAGGGTAAGTATCGGGTCATTTCAGTGGCATGTATAACATTTTACACGAAACGTTCATGTTGGCGTCTGCATTCGATCTTTGTTGTTGAACTTGTTCAGCTGGAAAACCCAGACACAATGAAATGGGTGATATCATTTTATGCGGGAGACTGCGACTTGTGACAGCAGTATACCTTGTTCACAAGTTCAGTTTCCAGAGCAAAAATTGCACAGTAAATTACGGTCAGTTTATTCAGCTACAGCACGGGAGCAGGAAGGTATGAACAAAAGCTAGCTGTGTACGACAGTGTAGACGAGTATTTTGTTTTGAAGTCACAACTAAAAAAATGTTTTGAAAGCGCTTTCAGTGAATTTTCAACTCACGGTGTCGTACCTTGACAAGCAGTCATGAAATGTGTGTGTGTGTGTGTGTGTGTGTGTGTGTGTGTGTGTGTGTGTGTGTGTTAGTTTATGCTCAATACAAAGATTAATGTCTCAGTCTGGTGTGTAAAGCTACAAAGAATGTTACATGTCGAATGCACTCTCGGGCTGTTAAGTTTAGTTCCATTGGTTTATTGTTAAAGGTGTGTTTGAAACAGAAAAAAATGAATTGTTTAGAACAAGCCAAAGGACCGTGCTCAATCAAGAGACTGCCAAACCCTTAATAAGCTGAATTACGTGACCTTTTGTATCGACCACCATCAGCCCATTTCAACTCTTGCCCATTGTTTTAAATGTTCACACACAAGACAGTAACTGTTAAAGAATATGATTTCTGAAGGAAAAAAGTTAACGTGACAAAGGATCACTACAAGACCCAGATTTTACAATTTAGAATGATGAAAACAAACTGAATGGGCAATTTTTTTTTTTTTTAGAAGTTGTATCAATTAAAGGGAGTGGCTGCTTTCAGCTGAGGAATGTCTTACATCTCCACCATTGCAATATTGTTTCAGAGTGTAGTTTGTTTTGTTGTTCATTGCTTACAGCAATCTTGACATCTTTTGCATGGATGATGTAATTCTGCCGTAACACTAGGTGAATGGCCTTTTCTACAGTTAAGCTAGCATCACACGCACATACACATACCCGCGCGCGCGCGCGCGCACGCACGCACGCACGCACGCACCACACACCCCCAGTGGTCCAATGTGATCTTTTTTTACATAAAAGACTTAGCACCAAGGTCCATGATAAGAAGGAAACGGACACACACACATATGCACACACATATGTGCACACACACACACACACACACACACACACACACACACACACACACACACACATGCGTGCGCACACACATCACACACACACACACACACACACAGACACACACACACACACACACACACAATGACACACACACACACATTCACACACAAACACACACAAACACACACACACACACACACACACACCACACACACACACACACACACACACACACGCAAACCCATCATTGTTGCCTTTTAAAGAAGACGCTTAACAGGCTGGATATCTAAGACCTTCATTTAAGGATTTTACAGAGCTCTCACTAGTCTGTTTGAGATGTAGAAGTCTACAGTGGCTACAATTGCTTTAAAATTATTTGCTTTGAAAGGAAGTCTTAAATGAGGCGGGGAACAGTAAACAGTAAATAATGAGCAAGTTGCATGACATGCCCCGTCTCATGGATTGTTCTGTGTGCTCTGTCAATGTCAGTCATGTTACCATTTCTGCTAGATATTTGATGTTTTAAGCAGCATTCATTTAGAGCCATGGGCATGTATATTTTCTCATTGGACCAAGAGTTACCCTACTTGTTAGTTATATTTTGTTTGAACATGTTTTTCTGCAGGGATTGCATATCTGAACACAAACCAGCGAAGACTGTGTTACAACCCCTGTGTCGTGTGGATTTTTAAAACAAATTCCATTCTTATATTCAGTGCTCTGGTGATTTCTGTAAATCATGTTTTGATCATGTTGATCTGTGATTATGCTTAAAGTTGTTGAAAATTTGCAATGTCTTACTCTGAAACAATAAAATGTTAGAAGTAAAGCACAAGTTGAAGCAGTCATTGTGTTGATAACTAATTCACTAGAAATTTTTGGTTTGATTTCCTTTACTTCCTTTTTGCGCAGCATGTCACATATCTTCAATCTCAAAGCAAGCAAATATGCAAACTTATGTATGACATTGGGCTGATGAGTTGAGTATATGTACATCACTACATGGATGAAGAATGTGTTCAAAACATGTATAAATTCACAAGAAAATTGATTTGAATATTATCACAGTATTCTGATGTTAAGTCAAATTATGAAAAAAAGAATTTGCCTTTTTAACGGTAGGAAACAATGAAATATGTGTAAATTGTAATTCTTCTGCTTAACATTATGTTTTTGTTGTCGATTCGTTTATTTTGACAGTTATTCTGAATTGAATGTCAAATATGACATTTACAGAAAGTTAACTATGCACTGGATTTTCATGGATGCAGTGTCAGCCACATGGTGTCGATTTTCACCACAGCAGCGCTGTGACAGAATAAAATGGATGATGCTTACGATGAGGATTAGTACTTAAAGAATTTTTGTAAAAGTTGTATCAAGGTATAATGTTTTAAAATGCATGTCATGTTCATTTTTTAAGAAATGCACAAACTGCATAAGAACTTGGCTGACTTGGTTATTACAAATTATTACAGACATGTGATTTTCTCACCATTTGACCGTTAGTAAACTTCTTTTCAAAACTCTATTAGGTTGATCAGAGTGAAATTAATTACTTAGTTCACTTCAGCTACAGGTGCCTGTGGCTTTTGGTCAAGTGTGGTTTTCTTCCTAGAATTTAAAAATGATGTCAAAGAATACTTTGTACAAGTTATGCAGTTTAGAGTGCCTGTTTTGCTATTATACTGCTACCACTTTAATTTTCTGTCCCATGATGACTGATAAGATTGAGTGTTTATGAGATTTTCACCAGCTTTTGAAGACTTTGTTGACTAGTCAGCATCAGGAACCTTGTTTTCAATGTTAGTCTCCCAAACCTTGTGAGCACAGACATTTTGAGGAAGAGATTATTGAACAAAGTCAGCTGGGGCTATGATGAATACCCAAATTTGTGATATATCCCTACTTCCTGTTAAGGAAGAGAGGTAAAGCTGGAAGCAGAAACTAAACTTTCAAGTGACAGTTGGCACTCAAATGCAGTACCAGAACAGGTCGGTTGAATTAGTTAAAAATTTGTTGTCAGCATATGTTAGTGTGTCCCACCCATCCACATCTTTTGCCTGTGCTCACATGTCATTTCCCAGTCGAAATGCTAAGCTGGAAAGAAGGTTTGGGGATGGGTGATACTTACCACTCTAGCCACAGTGACTGTGATTTTTATTAACCATTCACTGGTGGAGTGTTGGCTACACAAGAACACCAGTATTCTTTGGGCAGACGGAGATGGGCCTCTAAGGACCCCATGTCCCACCCTCGAAAATTCAGCTAGGAAGAGGAATACAGCACAGGGTTGCTACTCAGTGTGCCCCCCCCCCCCCCCCCACCCCACCCACTCCCTCCCCAATCCTTTCTTCCTTCCCATCATTGTATTGGAGTGTAACTGCTGCTTGCCCTTCACTGAACACAACTGTCCAACCTCTCATTTCCCCCCTCCCTTTCTTTTTCACACCCTTCCTCCCCACCCTCACCTGCGAAGAATCAATTGCTTCATGTTCTAGATATGGACACCAGGGTCCTACCTGACACACCAGATGTCGGCCTTAGGAGAGTCGGGCACTGAACATTCCTACTCTCTCCACACCACCTTCGGCACCTTTCTCCAGAAGAGGGTTGCCATCTTGTCCTACTTTTCCCAGGACCATCCCGCTTAGTGCTTTGTGATCATTTCTCCTTTAAGTCAGCGCCTAGTAATGTAGTATCCAACCAAATTGCATTGCTGACCTTGGCATCTGTACCTCTCACTAGTCTCAGGACGCTTGGAGTTGGGATCACCTGGTGTGTTCCATTCTGGAGGCAGCTGCAGCCTATGTCCTCTTCAGCTTACCTATTACCAGTAGAGCAAGCATAGAAATAGAAGTTAAGATTGTGAGACAAGTGTGCCGTTTGTATTGTGACACAGGTGTGTCTAAGTTTTGCACTTGATATATTGTGCACATGATGAATCACCCTTCAACTTGCCACAGATTCATTGTTTTTATTTTGCCTATTTGTTCATTTTGTTTTTAATAATTGCTGGCAGGTAGCCATATGTTTTTCATTTGCCATTGACAGAAAACTGAAAATGACGTTAAGTTGATCACTTAAAAGGTTTAGCTGTGATGATGCAGATCTTATTGCGCGTCAGTATTAAAAATAGAGATTTATTTACATGAATTGGCATTCATTCTTTTTTGTTCAGTAATTCACCTCAGTAATCATACAACTGACAAGTCACCTTCACACACAGACACACATGCACACACACACACACACACACACACACACACACACACACACACACACACACACACACACACACACACACACACACACTGTGGGGATAAAAGAAGGCAAGAGGGGTGGAGTCAGGAGGGAGGAGGGGAGGGAATAGATTTATTCGTCAGGTTCTTTATTTTGCATCTGTCACAGTTGACTTTGCTTTTGAAAAAAATTGAAGCACATGTCATCTGATAAGAAAATGAATGCAATGATCATACTCTTAGTGTTTCCCTTTTCTCTCCTTATATGGTTATAAAATGAGAAATTCATAGCTTTGATTTGTGATACTGTTATGTTATGAACAATTGTTAAATTTCATTTTCAAGTTATAGAGTAAATTTACAATCACAAAAATGACAGTGAATATAAACACTAGTGTTTGTACTTTTAGCCGGAAAAAAAGTACTTTTTGAACAAACACTGAAGACTTGAAAACAGATCTTACAGGTAACAAAACCTTTTCTTGTTTAAGGCCAAATATGATGGATTGAGCACCCTCCACCCCCATCCCCATTCCCTGCCTCCCCCTGTTCCATAAAGAAATATTCGTGGTTAATCTACATGTCCCCCCAAAAGTAGAATATTCAGGTAGGCTTGGACTGCTTTTGTGATGGCTAACGCTGGTCAGGTCTAAGAATAACCACCCACCCAGATAAGTGGGAAAACTTAGTGTGGCAAGTATGTGGAAATGCTCTCACCACTAGTCTTTTGGGCCAGTTTTTGTTGTTGTTTGTTTTGTTTTGTTTTTTGTTTTGTTTTGTAACTGTGTTAGTGAAAGGCTGACTGAGCTGTCAGCATGAGTGCACATCCATCATATTTCCCTCTTCTCTTTTTGACAGGGTTTTGTGAGAAAGGAACCCTGGCAAGGTGCACTTTCATTCAGAGAAAACATGTTCTACGAACAGAATCTGTCAACTGCATGCAGTCATTGGCTTGGTCACTTGGAAAGGATAGAGCTACTCCATTTTATTTCTCTTTCTCAGGAGTATTACATGTGTGCAGAGTATGCCATCGCCAAGTTCATATGTTTGTTTTGTTTTGTTGTTTGTTTTGGTGGTGGTGGTGGTGGTGGTGGTGGTAGTCCCTGGGACAACTGAAAATTATTTGAAATTTCAAGTCTGTGATGGCCGACTCTCCATAATGTACAGTGGTCATTTTAATCTCCGGACTTTTACCCTTAGTCATGCATGTCCAGTTTCTGTTTTCACTTTAAAAAAAAACAAAAAAAAACAATTAACAAAACCCAAACTTTATGTTTAAATACCTCTTCACAATACTTCCAGAGGAAAAGTGGGAAATCATTGTTCTGTTCAGTATCTCACTCACAAGAAATCTTCACTATCGTAATGGGAAAAGGCACTGTTGTTGTCATTATTTAAGAAAGAAGCTATCAAGGATGGCATGATGACTTGCCTTTCAAGATTCAGTGGTATACAGAAGGTGGGACTGTGAGCTTTGCGGTGTGCTAACAAATCTGGATTCTTTCTTCTTTTCTACTTTTTTTTTTTAGCAATAAAACATTTATGACAGCAGAAGAAAAATAATGTGTTTTGCATATATCAACGATTTTTTTTAGCTATATGTATTACTTCATTGACATGTAACGTGTGCGTGTGTGTGTGCGACTGTGTGGGTGCGCATGCTGTTGTGTCCGTTGTTGTGCGACAGTGTGTGTGGGATCATGTGTTTGTGTGGAAGTGCGCGTGGGTGGGTGTCGATGTGCCCCTTTGTAGATGCATGGTACTTATTGCAGTATTATCTTCTTATTGGTTTCATTTATGTTTTCTTAACCTTTTATGTATTTGTAAGTGCTTAGGGCTTATGATGTAAGATTAAGCGCAATAAATAATCATAATTATTATCATTATTAACAATTCTACCTACTTGTCTGTGTGACTAAGTCTGAATTGTATGTGCAGACGATGCACTGAAGTAAAAGGTGTGGCTGCCCCTGCCAGCAACCACAGCGCACCGACTCCTCTCCATCCCCTGCTGCTGCCACTTGCTTCCTTTTTCCACCAAAGTTCTGGCGTCCCCAAGCAATGAACATGGGGCAGAAGGTCTCCGGTGGCATCAAAACCATCTCCAGTTCCAGAGAGCCAACCTATAAAAGTGTCACCCGTGAACCAGCCTTTAACCCGGACTTCCAGAAACCTGCTCGTCTGGATGCTTTGCTGGACATGCCATCCGTTCCGCGGGAAGTGCAGTACAAACATGCCTGGAACCCTGATGATCGCTCCCTCAACATTTTTGTGAAAAATGAAGATCTCTTGACCTTTCACCGGCACCCTGTGGCTCAGAGCACAGACTGTATTCGTGGTCGCTATGGCTACACACGGGGTTTGCACGTCTGGGAGATAGTGTGGAGCACGCGGCAACGAGGGACTCACGCGGTGGTAGGGGTGGGCACGGCGGAGGCCCCCCTCCACTGTGTGGGCTACCAGTCGCTGGTGGGGAGCAATAAGGAATCGTGGGGGTGGGACTTGGGTCGCAACAAACTGTACCATGACATGAAGAACCAGCCAGGCATCACCTACCCCACGGTGCTGAACGCTGATGAAAACTTTGTGGTTCCAGACAGCTTCCTGGTCATTCTGGACATGGATGAGGGTACGCTGAGCTTTATGGTGGACGGTCAGTACTTGGGTGTAGCCTTTCGTAATCTGAAGGGCAAAAAACTGTACCCCATTGTCAGTGCTGTGTGGGGACACTGCGAAATCACCATGCGGTACCTGGGTGGACTGGATCGTAAGTTATAATCACCATGTCTTTTCCCTCACTGTCTTTTTCTCCTCTCAGTCTTATACACACTCTGCTATGAATTTCTGTTTTAACAGAACTTGTGATTTCTCAAAACACTTGGTTTACACTCCAGTATAATGAAACGTGTTGAATAATAAAAAAACTGTGACATTTATCTTGTAATGTATTGTCAAGGTCAGACCTTTTAAAATTGAATTATTTAATGATATACACAAGACCACACAGTCAGTGTAGAGTGTCTAACTTGTATTGTTCTGTCTTTAATTAGTTTAATTCACACTGATGATGCGTTTTTGGATAACATTTAAGCCACTTGGTAGAAGTTGTCGTTTTCTTTTTTAAAGAAAGGGAAAGGAAGAGGGTTCATCAACCTGCCTGTCTCACTGAATTAATTTCTGGATGAATTTTTCACATCTATAGACAGGATTACTTGTGATTGTTTGTGTATCAATAGCAGTATTTGGCTGGGAGAGAGCAGTACTCATGGTAATCAAGGTCAGAATGTTTTGGAAAGATGCCTTGGACCAGAAAGAGAACTGGTCAAGAAGGGTGAGGGGGATGGAGGTGGGGCTGTGGCTGGAAGCGGCAGTGAGGTAAAGTGGTTTGATAACTAGTGCCAGAATGCTGATATGAAATCAGTGGCCAAGGTGTGCAGATGTGAGAAATTGCTAAGCATGCATGAGCAAAGTGTTTTTTATGCGTTAGTGTGTGTGTGTGTGTGTGCATACACATGTATGCAAGTTAATGGGCATAATTTGTGTTCAGAATGTGTTTCAGAATCTTCATCTCATGCCTCTGTCCTTCCCCATTTATCCCAGTAGTTACTCTTGTCTGTTTGTGGCTGATCCTCGTGGATCGTGGATGGTGTGGCGAGTATTGATTTAATTTGAGGTATAATATATACTGCATCCCTTCCTTGTTTTTCTATTTCTTTTTGCCTGCATAGTCATTGTATACGTTCATGTATAATGATATACCAAAGGTAAAGATAACATACTTGTGCTGTAGATTTGCTGTTATTGTTTTGTTTTATTAAATTACAGTGTATCTTATGCATGCTGTTTTCTCTTCTGACCCTGTGAAATGAGAAAATGACACGCAAAGATTCCTGGGAAAGATTCTTTGTATTTTAGATGCGTTGGGGACTTGACTTGATGTATGGCATAAAATATACACCAGATATTGTGATTTTTAAACACTTGCTTCCTTCCAGCTTTGATAGTGTTGGACGAGCTCTAAACAATATCATTTGATGAGGTTCTCAGATTTTGTGTTTTTAATTGGTTTCAAATTGGGCTGACTGCAGGCATAAATTTAAAGAGCAAAGACAGTTCTTCTAGAACCGCGCCTCCAAACAAAAGAATAAACAAATTACCAAACAAACATGTTTCAACCTATTCTTCAGGCAAGGCAGTGAATTCAAGGTAATGAAAATGAAGGATAGTCGGTCGGTCACTTATCTCTTTAAACTGGGTGCAAAACTGCAATAATGCATCAGAAAGGAAACCAGGTTGGAAGGGGAGACAGTAAGGGTTAAAATGGCAAAAAGAATCTAGATGAAAATAACAGATAGTTTCTTACCTCTTTGAACTGGATGCAAACAGGGTAAGGAATGGAAATGAAGCTGAAGTGGGGACAATATGGGTAAGAAAATAAAAATAAAATAGTACAGATGATAATGATAGTTTAGTAACTGTAGTAATAATACTAACATTAGTAACAATACTAAAAGGAGATGAGGAATGAGTTAGAGGATAGTTAGCAAAATGGTTATGGTGGCAGTAATATAATGATGATAATGATGCTAATATTTAACATAACAATACTAACATAAGAAGAGCAAGGAGTTAGAGGACAGTTGACAATGGTTACAGTGGCAATAATATTTGATAATAATAATGATAATAGTAATATAATGATGATGATGATAAGAAAGAAGAAGAGGTGGAGGAGAGGAAGAAAACTTAAGAAAGAGGATAATGGGAAAGACACTAGTAAGAATCAGAGAGGTCAGTGGTTATTATGGAAATCATGATAAAAGAACAAGTAATGGAAATGATTATATTGTTTCATTGTTGTATGATTGTAAAATACTTTCGATATCAGTGTCGTTGGAATTACCATTGTTGTATTAAATTATTTATTCATTTTCTAAATTTAACCCGTATTGTCTCTCCTTCAGCCTCATTTCTATTCCGCAGCCAATTTGCACCCAGTTCAAAGAGTTAAGCAACTATCTGTTCCTCTTCCTTTTTCATTTTCTTGAATGTTATTTGTTTTGCCGGAAGAAACTGAAAATGTCGAGACGTGTTTGTTTCGTAATTTTTTTTTATAAATTCTTGTGTTTGGTGGCACAGGACTTCTGTCTTTTCTTTGCCTTTTTTTTAAAAAAAGATTATTTTTATTTTCAGTTGTCCTATACATAAAACATAGTATTATGTAGATCTATAGATCTGTGATATAATAAGTTCATGAGACTGAGAGAGATGAAAAGATTCATTACTTTATATATGATCACATCACTGACCAACTTTTTTGTTTCAAGTCATTATGTTCATCACAAACTACATGTTTCAGGAAAGTTAGTTATTGGAGATGGCATGAATGTGTGTGTGTGTGTGTGTGTGTGTGTGTGTGTGTGTTTGTGTGTGTGTGTGTGTGCGTGTGTGTGTGTGTGTGTGTGTGTGTGTGTGTGTGTATGGTTGATGACCAAAACTAGGCAGCTGGTCATAGTTTATTGAAGTGGAGCACATGAGATTCAGTTTTGGCCTTTCGACTAATTCTTACAATTTGAACATAACTTACAAGTTCTATCCCCTCTCCTCCCTGTTCTGAGTATTTAGATTCAGTTTTTTTCTTTCCAAAGTCAGAAAGTGTAAGGTGGAATCTCTCTGAATATTTTTGTTGGATTGCATTATTGTCACTGTGATACTGGTAAGTGGTATTGTGATAGTGAAGATGATCAATATTTTTTTCTACAAGGGGGGAAAAATAATAAAAGGCCTATATTGTGTATCATCATGAAAAGTTATTTATTATTATTAAGCATTTTGTTCATGCACCATAAATTTAATAGCAGGGGGCACAATTTTGCCAATTTGCAGATTCCAGTTTACCCCACTCATACGCCATATCACCTGAGGTGGGTGCAGACACTTAACATTTAACTACAAATTGTTTGACATGGAAAAATGCATTTCTAGACAAAAAATATATGCATTCCATTTAAAAAGAAAAACAACAGCAAATCAGTACTGGGGAAAAATAATTGACCAGATCATCATACTGATGTCATTCAGTCAAAAAATGCCTGCCGTCATTTCCCTGTTACAGTAGATCTCTTTCTGGAAGTTCTCTTATTTATAATTATTCTCTGGAATCTCAAAGTTAGTAGAAAAAATCCCAAGTTTCAATGTTGTCTTTAAGTTTAAGAATTTGGAGTTTAGGGTCATGTTTGACTCTTTGAGTAGGCATGATAAACTTTATCATGATAAACTTATCATGATCAACTTTATCATGATCATAAAGTATTTTAACTATTTTCAGATTAAAACCCAAAAAGGCTAACATATGGATGTTGTCAGTTTTATGTGTGGAGAATGCATTTTGTACTTCAACATCACATTCAGCTAAAATGCAAAAGGTTTAGAAAGGTTTCCAGTTTTGTTTGTTTGTTTGTTTAAGCCAGACTGCCCTCTCTTCACTTTACCCAACCAGTTCATACCCTTGTTTCTGAATTTTGACTCAAGAAGGTTGACAACAGCTATGACTAACAGTAACACTAGTAACAGCACTGGATTGTGCACATGTATGGCAGTCGGCAAGGTGTGATTTTTTTTTAAAACTAGGAATAGCTTGGGCTTTTCTACATGGCTGTCAGCAATGTGCGATCTGTAGGCAATATTTACTCTGTCCTGGAGGCTGAAGCTTCTCTCACATGGCGCACTGGTACTGCAAAGTGACGGGGCCAGAGGATAAAAACCAGAAATAACACAGTAAAAATAATTAACTGTGCACTGAAAAGCTATTGGAACAGAGATGGCTGTCGGTTTGCCTAGTTGTTTGTCTCATGCAAGCAACGAGTTTCCTTCATGTTCAAGTTGTGCACACATGGACCTGGGCACTTCAATTTTGCTGGCCCGCTGCAAAATAGAATCAAAACCATCTGTGAACCAACGACAACCACTGAACCAGTTACAGTTCACTAGCAAGTGTGTGGCTTTCCAGTCCAATCAGCCTGTTCCGTGACTCACAGCACGCTTCACCCACTGCCAAGACAGTGATCAATCTCTAAATACATCTTTGGGAAGCAGGCCTTTTCTCAGTAATGTTTTCTGGATTGTGAAAATGCTGAATTTATCATTTTATGCAGAACTAATTCTGCTGTTATTGGTTCTTCAGAGGTCCTGTAAGACTTTTGGTACTACTATTAGTACTAGCCAGTATTGAGGTGACTAAGTAAGTTGTATGTTAGCTTTTGAGTTATCAAGTCTTCAGCTGCAATGCAGCATGCTGTGTACCAATATGAAACATTTTACCCTTGGCATTTCTTTCAGAGTCTGTCTTCATCACTTCTGTGGAAGTGTTGGTAGAGACATACAGTAGACTGCATATATATAGTAGCTGTAAGTAACTGTAACAAGGATGGTTTTTATACAGCATTATCAATTTCCTTGTTGAGTTTTTCGTCTGTCTCGTACTGAGAAGTATAATGGAACTTAAAAGCTCCAATGACAGATCGTTTTTGAGGATCAAGTCCCATCTGTATGTGTGTACAGTTTTACCTTAACATGGGCAGAATCACTCCATTTGTTTATCCATCAGAACCTATCTTTATATATTTCCTTAACATTATTTCTTTTTGCAAGATTGTTTGCAGGGTGTTAATTGGTCATCTGTTTTTAGTTTGAACAGAAGTGTACAGCAAGGCACAGGCTTCTGTGACTTTCAGACTCCAAATTAGATGGTGTTAAAAAAAACAGTAGACGGCTGCAGGATCCAGAATGAGGTCATGAGACTGAGAGTAAATTATCCAGGTAGGCGAAGGGGTTATGAATAGGAGCTTGGAGACTTGGAGAGAGATGTTGTGGCAGTTCAGTTGCAGGGTCACCTGAGGCAAGTGCAAATGCAGTGGGCAAAGAAATTCCAAAACTGAAGAGCTGGTCAGGCCACTAAAAAATCAGCTGTCTGCGCTGATCTAAAAACTTAACGCTTTCGCATTATTCATCAGAAGTGCTGGTTGACTTTGTCAGTGTCATTTACTGCACACAAAGCTACTAAGGTCACATTTATTTCTAACTTTCTTTGTAGAAGAGATTTAGCCTCTAAATGGGAATTGTCAGGTCAGCCATCATTAGTCTCAGAGCTCTGGTGTTACATTGTTGCTGATAAATCTGTCACTTGACTTTGTCACAAGTTTTCACTCCAGAATGATAAACAGGAAACATCTCTAAAATGTCATACAAGAATGTTTTGAAGATAGCAAATAAATGTTTGGAGAGGGAAAGGGGTTAAATAAATAGCAAGAAACAGTCCCTTATGTTGCCATCTGCAGAAAGTGAGTATGTCATCATTCTGTTGTAGCTATGCTTAAAACGAGTAGCTTGGCTGGGATTTCATGGTGATTTGTTGAATTCAATTTGCTTTTTGTTTTGATGCTTGCTCTTTAAGAAAAATGGGTGGGGTAAATTGGAGTCTGGTTCCATACAAGATAGAGAGAAAAGCACAGGGTTTGACCTCTACTATATCAATGTGATGTACTGTGAGTGCACTCAAACTCAGTAGTTCGCTTGTTATTTGTACTCATCTGTGTCTAGAGTGTATCATGACAGTAGGTACCAGGGAAAACACTCCACCTCATTTTAAGAGAGAGAGAGAGAGAGAGGTGTGTGTGTGTGTATCAACTTTAGACAGCTAGATTCATAGGATTCATGAACAAGTGTTCATGGCAGATGCCACACAATCACTAAATCAACATTTGGTTCCATTGACTTACTCAGAGTACGTGATAATACCTTTATGTTTTGTCATGAAGTGAAGAAACAAATTTGCATTTAATCATTTTGTTTTGTTTGTTTTGTTTTGTTTAAAAAATGAGTTGCTTACTTGTTCTACTTCTAGACAGTGAGTCAAAATAAGAAATCATCAGAATGTCTTTATTTTATTATTATTATTATTTTTTTTTTTGCGATTGATTAATTGCTACTTAATACATGCAGTTGTGCAATGATTGTGCAGATTAGCTGTGCATTTGTGACTGACATTTTTACTGTTAATAAGACTGGTTGTTTTAATGGTGTTGGTAATTGTGTGTGTGCAGCGGAACCCTTACCACTGATGGATATATGTCGCCGTGCTGTGCGGAGTCAGGTGGGCAAGAACCGCCTGCACTTTATCAAGGACCTGCCCATTCCTAATTCCCTTAAAATGTACCTGTGGTACCAGTCCTAGCACCAGCTTCCCATTTTCACCTGTGCCATCCATTTTCCTCATAGTTCACATCTTCGTCCATTTGAACTCGGCACAAACAACTGCTCTCATGTGGTGCACACACACATGTATACGCAAAAGCACACCACACACACACACACACACACACACACACACACACACACACACACACACATTCATGCATGGACATGTGCAAAGAGTTTCATCATCGTACAACGGTCAAAATACTAGCGTTCCAGGATGTTATCTCGCACCAGTCCTTCCAGGGTACCCTGGTAGTGCTTCAAGATACTCGCTGCTCCTGCTCATACAGCTCATACCCTGATGTCCACTTCACATGGAGACCACACCTGGAGGGATAACTGCCTGAACACAGAGTCCATTCTTGACGGAGGGTCCGGTCCATTGGCAGTCAGCATGCAGTTCAGGAGGATGGGTTTGAACCTTGATTTTAAGGACGGAACTGTATGCGCTGTCATGTTCAACAGTGAACCTTGGGTTTTTAACACGTGTAGCTCTGGAGACTAATTTGTTGTCATCAGTTTGTCTGAAATTTGGACCATGTGTACATGTGTGTGTGAGACTGTGTTTGTGTGTGTGTGCGCGCGCATGCACACATGTATGTGTGTGTGTGACAGATGTGCTTGTTTTGATGGCATCATTATGTGGTTGCACACTTCCAGTACTACTAATAGCATCACCTGTGGTGATGGGCAGGTACTGCGAGCCCTGCAGTCTATGATACTGGCAGTGCAGTAGACACACATCCCTTGTGTGGATTCAGTTTGAGGACACAAACCCATTTTTAGTAATTCTATGAATGGCCAACAATATATTTTTGTTTTGAGCTGGTGTCTCACTTTTTTTTTTTTTTATGTGAAATTACATCATACTATAGAATACTTTTGAAAAAAGTGCTACTAACATATTCACGGAAGTTCGAAAAAGAAGCATTTATTGGAAATGCTGATGGAAGGAAAAGAATTTTGATAGCATTATCACTCATTTTACTAAAGCATGCAAATGAAGGTTAAAGGCATTGATGAAAGCTGGAAGCCACATAATCTTGTCAGAACAGTGTGTATGTACGTGTGTGTGTGTGTGTGTGTGTGTGTGTGTGTGCGCACGTGCTAAACAGCAGCCGTGAGGAGCTAAAACGCAGTCAGAATGTGCTATGTTCCAGACCGCTGCTCTCCATAGTAATATCGCTAGGGAGAGAGAGAACGGTTTGTCCTTCAGGTCTGGTGACCAGGTCAGAGTGTCCGTGGGCAGGACTGATGCTGGAGTGCCTCCATGGCTGTGTGACACAGGATAGAGTGAGGTCCAGGTGGGTGGTGAGGGGGAATGGTCTCCAGTGCAGGTGGGAGCCTGTCACACAACAAGGCGGGTATCTACGCCATGTGAACAACTGTCAGATACATGACTGCAATGAAAGTGGAAGTTCTCAAAGTCATCTCTGAGGTGTCATGTCTCGCCGAATAAGTGCAATGCTATTGATTGTTGATATACAATATGAATAACAACCCAGTAGAGTGTGTACATGAATCTTTTTTGTTGCTATTTTCCTCTTTTTTTTTTTTTTTTTTTTTTTTTTTCATTGTTGTGTCTGGGAGCGACCTGAAGTAGGCCAGTAGTGTTGTGCTTTCTGTCTGCAGATGTGAACAATTATTCAATGTTTCATTGGATTTTTATTTTGTTGGTTTTTTTTTTTTTCTTTGTTTTTACTGATAGGTTTATCACCTACAGGTGGCTGTGTGTGTTAATGTGTGGTTAAGCCCACCTCCCACCCCCACTCCCCTTTCTCCATTCCACTCTCCCGGGCTCGCAAAATGTGTGACTGGTACAGCTTTTGCACAGATGGTTGTATCAGATTGATGAGTGAGTTTTGTAGTGCTGGAGCAAATTCGGTGCCAGAGGGAGACTGGTTTAGGGAAGAATTGCAAGTCTTCCTGACATGTCTTCTCCAGGTCGGCATAAAGCCATTCACCTTACAGCAGAAGTCACATGTTGTTAAACGTGTTCTGACTCTGTGCACATTTGACAAACACTTTGCCTAGCCAGTACAGAAACGCTGCATGCACAGGTCATTATCAGCATTCTTTGCAGAACTGGCCAACTTCTCATTGAAAAGAAGAAGAAAAAAAAAGGATAAGTAATGCAAGACTTCCAGTTGATTAACAAATATGTCTTATGTTGGATAACAGAATTATGTGTGAGAATGTCTAGGTATGCACACACTTGCACATGCATGCAAGTAGGCACACGCCTACACATGCATGTATTCAAGACTTGATCTTTCAAGTTGCTTGTGATACTGGAAAGAAGGGAAATGAAATTATTGAGTTTCTTTTGTTTCTTTTCTTTGGTTTTTTTTTATAATTTATTTGATTATTCATCTTTTTGTTCAGTTTTATTCCTCTAAACAGAACCAGTGGTAAAACAACTTTTATAAACCAGTGTTAATGTGTGTTCATACATGCAATACATGCATGTTTTTTTTTCTCTAAAACACCTTGTGGTGTGTACATATTGTGCCAATGCGCTGTCGTATTTGAAAAGAAAAAAAAAGGAAAATAACATACAGCTGCAATGATATTACAGAGAGAAAATGGTTATATTCATGAGTTTCTGACACTGTAACTAAATCTTTTTGCCTGTATCTTATCACAAGTAACAAGTTGTGATGCATTTAACTAACTTATTGACATTAAAAGCACAAACCTTTGGACAGAAGCCAGGTAGAGTACTAATACTACTATTGTACTATAGTGGTATAGTACAGTGGAGCCTGCTAATAATGACGCCCATGAACCTTTCACATAGCTGTCAACCCTCCCATATATTTCTAGAATTTCTCTTATTTGGAATCGGAAATTTTTCCTGAAATCCTGAATTTTTTTTTCTCTTTAAATCCAGAATTTCAAACTTTTGTTTATAAAATAATGTGTTTCTGGGAGGGGGGAGGGTTTGTGTGTCATTGTTGGTTACGATGACGAAGTATAGCCGCTCAAAGCCCAAAGGCTGCTGTGTGATGTTGGCAGTTACATACATGTATGGAAAATGTATTTTCTATTGAAACCCCACATTTGTGAGCTTAAAACTAAGGATGTTAGACCAGAAGGTTGGCAGTGACGCTTTAATTAAAGAAAGGGAACTGATGTGAGGGGTTACAGTAATGGTCACTAAAAGCAATAGGTAGAAAAGGAGACATTCCATAGAAATAGAAGAAAAAAAATATTCCAGGAAAAAAAAAAAAAGTTAAAAAATACACGAAAAGGGGTGTACATAATGAATGCCAGAAACCCATAAATTGATAAGCGACCTCATTAGTGTGAGGTTCACAGGGGACATCAATTCAATACAGATAAAAAGTAAAGCTTTGCTGAAAGCAGCCACTTGCACGAGTCAGTGAGTGTTAAACCTCTCACTGATCATATACAACTTAGGTCCTATTTAGACCAGAAGCGATAGCATGAAAAACACAGTTCATGTGTAAAATCTCCCTGTTCTATTTATTTGTAAATTTGTTTTAAATTCATTCTTTTTTTCTTCTTTTCATTTGTTGACAAACATGAAACTTTTCTGAGTGATTTTAGAGATCGTTTGTGGGGGCTGTGTATGGCCGAATCCCTCACCCCTTCCTCAACCTCTCGTATACCCTTTTCCCTCAACCCCCCCCCCCCCCCCCCCCCTTTGAAAGAATCTGGAAAATATGCAGCGTAGAAAGCCAGGGACAGATTGGGACAAAAAAAAAAAGGAAAAAAAACCTCTGGATGCGCTGGACGCTTTAAACTTTGTTTTGTTGGTTGTTGTTCTGCTGGGGTACAAATATGCAATTGTGAATGTCAGTTGGGGTTTCATGGATCTAGTCTCAAGCTTTTCTTGGCGGTCATTTCTCATGTCTGGGTTTTTTTATGTTTGTTTGTTGGTGTTTTTTTTTTCCAGTTTCTGACCTATTCTTGACATTATAGTACTGAATAGCAAAGTGATGTGTTTTGTGCTGTAAAGAAGCTAAGGTGCTTGCACATAGAAATATGGGATCACAGTCAAATAAAAGGATGTCTGACAGCTCCGAAGTACCTTGAGATCATCATCAGAATACTGTTCCATGTGTATTGACCAATGCCATAAAAGAACATGGCTGCTGAAATGAAGTCAACACTACAGATGCGCGGTCAGGCATATAAGCCATCTTTTTTCCAAGGTAAACATGTATGATGTAACGGAGGAGGTGGGGGGAGGGGGGGGGGGGGTGTCAATGTCATTGATAGTTTTGCACTTGTATGCAAGTTTTTAGTTAGCAGGAAAATGTGAAGGGAAAAACAAAAAGAAAACCCAAAGAAACAAACAAAAAAAGCTGAGCCATTTATCATACAAACCCAAGGAAAATTGTTGGAGTTTGGCTTCTTCCCTCTGTTTGATAAGTGAGAGTCGTCAATCAGACATACATAAATGTAGAAAAATGGGTAAATGTTTCTCATTCTCCAACACCTCCAGCCCCCCCCCCCCCCCCCCCCCCCTCCCCACCTTCCCCTTCTAGAAGTCTTATTGAAGGGAAGATGTCTTAATAAGATTTTGTTGAACTGTCTTTTTGCTTTGGGGCTTTTTTTTGGGGGGGGGGGGGGGGGGGGTTGGCTGGGTATTTTTTTTATTTTTTAATTTTGTCATAACCTTTGCTAGCAGCTCTTCTTGAACTTCTAGAGTAGTTGAAAAACATTGTAAGCAGGTGTTTTATTTACTTGTTTGGCAATAACTCTTGATCTTCAGTGAGAGGAATTAAACCTTGTTCAAGACTGTAAAACAAAGCAACGTTGTCCCTAGTTTCAGGGATGTTGAGCCGATGGTCCTCCTCAGGTTATTAGTATTATTGTTGTTATCATTGCTTTTGTTGTCTCTCTAATTTGTGCCACAACTTGTGCTACATGCCTTTGGAAGTGACAGATTTCTACAGCTTGCTTGTTAAAACTGCTTCTTGGGTTAGCGTGATAATGTTGTGTTGATTGTTGAATTTGTATTTTTTTTTATTTCTATCATTATTTACTTCATTTAAATATCAGATCTTTTCTTCATAATCAGGCACCACAATTATTGCAAGTAAAGCTCGAAATCCATGTATCTCACTGTCTGGTATGCGTTCTCAGAGTTGGATGGTCTGAT
Organism: Conus canariensis; assembly: GCA_033310375.1. Classification (NCBI taxonomy): domain Eukaryota; kingdom Metazoa; phylum Mollusca; class Gastropoda; order Neogastropoda; family Conidae; genus Conus; species Conus canariensis. Next base: position 9,121,715 of record CM065731.1, read on the forward strand.
TACATGTTCCTCACAAGGATCCTACACAGATTTTAGCTGCCACAGACAAAATGGTGTTGCATAAGTACTCACACACACACACACACACACACATGCACACACACATACAACACACACACACACATGCACACACACACACACACACACACACACACACACACACACATGAAATTGAATGCCCAGTTATAATTCGGTACTCCGTTTGGGGCACAACAGTGCTTTCAAAACGTTTCAAGTCTACCAGTTTTTACAATAATAATGGAAATGGAAATGCAACCCTTGATTTGTGAAGATGAACATTTTCACTGGCATTGGCAACAGTGCCATTCATTCCATAGGAAAAAAGTTTGTTTGAGGGGCATCTGTAGGCAGTAATCTTTGCCATCCTATGCTTATCACACTTAACAGGCACATGTGCTCAGTGTGGCGGACTAGACATGAAGTCAATTCTCTGTAGAGGTTCCTGCCAGAATCAATGCCAACAGACCCATGTTATGTCCTGTTGTAGCAGTGCTTGTACCTTGGAATTTCAGTTTCAGGCTTGGAAGTCAGAATACACAATCACCATCTGTCCTGACATTGAAAGCGCTGGCGGTTGATAGTGGCTTTAGTTTCCTTTGTACTTGTTATTTAGCTGGGTATGTGCAATATTATTATTATCAATATTATCTTCAAACTGTTGTGTTGCTTTCACAGTGTATGAATAAAAACAGGGGAGGTAAAGACTGGCTGTGAAGAGTGAATTGAAGCCGTGTAAGTCTGTGCTACGATCAGCGTCTTATTTGGTCGTTTTGTTTAACTGTCATTGGTTTGAAACTGTTTTTGTGGAATTCACAGAGAGGTGCTTCAGTTTGTGGTTCTAGGGCTTCAATCAGTGTTATCCAGGGAGGGAAGAATTACATCATGGTGATGACCTGACCTGACACCGCCACGGTCGTCAAGCTCTTCGCTCATTCCAAACCAATACTGAATGTTGATATTTGCTCAGAGCTGTAATGCTCCTCACAGAGTTGTAGAAAATCCAGTCTAGGCTCCATTCAGTCTTTTTTTTATGGAATTGCATCTCTGAAAAAGAACCATCTGCTATCGGCAAGTATCGAGAAGAAAGTGAAATATTTTGTGGAAAGTAAAACGGTGGAAGGTAGATGAAAGGAATTAAGAGTCAATTCATCATGAGAATATACGCATACAGTATTATCAGGTTAACTAATGTGATAGAGGCAGCATCTAGTGGAACTTGCTCAACTACACTACATCAGGAACAATGCCAGTCATGCTTTCTTGTTACCAGCCGTAAATTATGTGATTACCAACGAATCTAGAATCTGATGAGGAAAAATCATGTTTGATGCATAACCTTTCAGATTTTGATAGCTGAAGATAAAATAATCTTTAAAAAAAAAATTGGAATAATTTCCAGGCTGACAAAGACAAGTGTTTTTACATTCAAAGAAACATGCAGACTGCATTTTTTTAAGGGTACCACTATCAGTGAGAGAAACATTGTTATTGGCATAACTGTCTTGTAAAAGAAATGGAGAAACTGTTGTGATAAGTATACAAATCAGGATTAGTATACAAATTAGGTATGTTTCATCCCATTAACTGATGGTTTAGTGATTTGTTCCGTTGGTGTTACTTAACATCAACCGAAAATAGATGGACAACAGTTCTTGAGGGGACTTTTACCAGTTCAGCAGAGTATATTGTTGGTCCAGACTCCAGACAGTCTAATCATATTTAACAGTTCTTCATCTCTAGTCCTAGGATTTTTATTTTGACGTGTATCACAGTCTATGGATCCCTCACTTTCAAAGCCCCACTTTTCCCCCATAGATTACTGTAATGAATTAAAAAAAAAAAAAAAAACAACTAAAGTTTAGCAGAAAAAAATAGTTGCCCTTGTACCCTTCCCCTCCGTCCAATGGAGCAACATTAATAATAATTTTGAATAAACAGTTGTGTGCAAATTTTGGTGAAATAAATGTTCTGTTCCATGAATTTCTTTTAATGCTATGGATACTTATTCATCATTAGGATAATTGATTTTTTTCTTAAAACACTAAATTTGATGCAAGTTTAACTGTTTAATCTTCATGTTGATAATTTTATTGATCCTTTTATTTTGTTTCAAAATGCTATTCTACTTGTGGTAGTCATGATGGTCATATTTAGATACAAACAAGTTCAGTGTGAGTTTAGGACATGGCTGGTGTAGGGCTCAGAACTTGGTGCAACAGAGGATGCATGAAAGCTGAAAGGAAAGGTCTTAAATGGACACTGCGGATATTAGAACTATAGAAGAGGCTTGTCAGGACAATGGCTTTGTGATATTTCGTAGGCTGCATACTAAGGTCTTAGGATGACTTGTCACTGTGCAGTTGAAGTAAATGTCTTTGTTGCTCAAAGTTCTAGCCATCAAAGGACTGCTACAGTGCTAGTAGGATAGGAAATGCAGTCTATAAAGGTGTAAGGTATTCTGTGTAGCTGTTGCTGCTGGATATAGGCTGTGTTCCGCATTGCATCATGAGTATAGTTGCAAGCAAAAAGTAGGGTTTTCATGATGTCTCAAACAAATGAATAATTTGTCAGCCACTATCATTGTTGTCATTTTCATTGATCAGTCTCAAAATTCTGGGGCCCTACCTGCCCTGCTCCCAGAAGTACTTTTATTATCATGAGATTGTCATTGTCTTCAGGGGTGGGGGGGGGGATCATATGGTTAGTCAATGAGGCTCGACAACCAAGATGGTATGTGTGGTGCCTCAGACAGACTGGACAGAAGACAGCACTCTGCTGTGGTTTGTCTGCACAGGGTAACAGTGAGGAAGTCTGGAGTGTCACCTGCACAAAATTGTGGGCGTGACATTTATGTTCTGGTGTGTCGTGCCTGTTGGAGTGTTGCATATTGGGTGACCTGTACTGTTTGGGGGTGTGAGTGTGTGCCATTCTCTAGACAGAGATAGTGTGCTGTGCTTGTATGATCAGTGTATGTTTGAAACTGTTTTTAGTATGGACATTATTTACATACATTTTATGTTGTCTCAGAGCCTTGTCCGTTTGATCATGGTGAATGCTGGACTGAGAGAGAACATGTACCTCTTTAGTTTTTTTCTTTTTGTTTTGAATGTTTTACATAAAGTTACCTTTGGTTCTAACTGTTAGCACAGCTATGAACATCTACACCATGAAGATGCAGGCACACAAGTGTCCAAGTGGATATGAAACAACTCGGGAATCCCTGTGTGGAGAGGTTGACTTTTTTTTTTTTTTTAAAGAAGAAGAGAAAGAATTGTCATGAGATGAAATTCTTCCTGTCAGGTTAATGGTGTGGGAACAAGCCACCCAGACTAAGCATGTGTATAGTCGTTTCTTAGTCTTGATGGACAGTCTCAACCAGACAGGAATGTGACAGCAACAGGAAGACATGTCAGCCCTGACACAACCAACCAGCCAGGTAATCAGTGTGATCACAAGATGGAGAGGATTAAAAGAGGGGCAACTAGAACATGGGGCAATAGGTGGTTTTCTTGCAAAATACAGCTGTATGTGTGGCCCAGGGAAGGGGAGCTTGGCAGGTGGGGTTTGTTGTTTTTGATGTGCTATCTGTTATGTGAAATGTATCATTTTGGGGGTAGATTGGGTCTGTTGTGTTTGATATGCAATCTGTTATGTGAAATGTATAATTTTAGGGGTAGATTGGGTCTGTTATGTTTTATGTGCAATCTGTCATGTGAAATGTATCATTTCAGGGGCAGGGTATTGAAGAAAGAGCCAGCTTGCAAATAAATCGGATTCAGATCTATAGAGATGAAGTGGTCCTCAGTTCTGCAAGTCCTTCTCACAATTGTTTCTGACTTGTGTCTAAACCAAAACAAATGGAAACAAGGAACAAGCAAGCATATTTCTTGCAACGATGATGGAGGAAAACAAAAACATGGTTGGTGGAAGGGGGAGGGAGGGTGGTGGTGTGACTGGAAATTGGACAGGAAAAAAAAAATAGGGAAAGGACTTGTTTTATTTTCTCCTGGCACATCCATTGGCAAAGCTTGTTATACGCCAGCTTTATTTTTTCTAATCTGGCCTCTAGGTAGCAAGACTGTAGACAGACCACAGTGGCCATAAGCTTTCCGTTACAAACTGCCCATTAGCCTAAATTGCTTTTTAATGTGTTTTTGTTGCATTTAATGGTGCTTCATTTTGTTTTTAATTACTGGAATATGGGAGTAAGGTCTGAATCAGAATGGTTGGTGTTCCCAACACAGCCTTGTGTTGTCTGCCCTGGGGACGTCAGTAGTTTAGCCACCTTGGTACTTTAGTGATAAAAATAGTGCTTCTGTTGTGTTTGGTTTTTTTTCTTTCTTTTTCAGGAAGGGGCCTTGTTTCCCAGGTTAGTGGAAAGGTCCTGTGTGGGGAGGTAGGGTTTAAAAAAAAAAAAGGGGGGGGGGGGAGGGGAGGCAGTGGAATCCACAGAACACTGGACGCATTTTTGGAATACCAGCAGATGACAGTGATGTAACACAAAGTCTTGTGTGAACTTCTTCAAAAGAGCAGGCAGTCGCCATGTTGTCTACCTGGTGGAAAGCAAAATAATGTTGCACTCTGCAAGACTGCCAGAGAGAAAGAGGTGAACAAAGACTGCCAAAGAGAAAGGTAAACAAAGACTGCCAGAGAGAAAGGGGTAAACAAAGACTGCCAGAGAGAAAGAGGTAAACAAAGACTGCCAGAGAGAAAGAGGTAAACAAAGACTGCCAGAGAGAAAGAGGTAAACAAAGACTGCCAAAGAGAAAGAGGTAATCAAAAGCGGAACAAACAGATCTGTAGATGCTATTGGACATGGTTGGCCCCAAAAGTGGATGATGTACAACTTTGTGCTCAGATTTGCATCAGATTACATTTGTTTAAAGCAAGTGTCAAAATGTTTACTGCTAGATTGTGAGCATGCTTTCTGGAGCCCCCTTAGCCCAAGAATATGTCTGTGGTTGTTGCTTTTCCTTGGTGGGATTTTGGGCAATGGTTTGGACTCTGAAACTAGCAGTATTGACTCTGTGCGGGCATGTGTGTGTGTGTGTGCGTGCGCGTACGGTGTGTGTTTCACTAGTAGAGCGGCTAGTAATTAAAAATATGCGAGTGTAAGGAAAAAGCACAAAATTGAGAATGGAAAGAGGAATTAGGTTTGAAAGAACTGCACTAAGGGGTACATGAAGAAACGTGTGAATGTGGATCATGAACTGAAATGGTTGACACATTCTTTTGCCTGTCTGTCTCGCCATCACCAGAAGCATTATGTTAACTGCCTGCATAGGTCAGCATTTTGTAGTGTGGGAGGCAGGAAATGGAAAGAAAAATAAAGAAGAGAGGGAGGATGAGGGATCTTTATCATCTCTAGAATGCTGTTCAGTGTTGCCTGATCTTGCATTAACATGTGTGCACGCAAACATGCATTTCTGTAAATGTTGTTAGAATGTTACATTTAAACATCTTTTATTGTTATACAGGTGCTCATCCATGTAAATTTTGTTTTCCTTCCAAACCGTATATTTGTTAGGTTCTCTAGCTCAACCTGACTAATATCCTATTATTCTTTCTTGTTCTTTTTGTTGTTGTTGTTGTTGTTGGAAACCATTGAAGCCTAAAACGTCTTTTGGTCAAGAAAGAATTGAATGAGGCAGGGAGATGTCATTATGTGGTCCGTAAGGAATGCAACTTTACTCCCATTGTAGTGACCCTTTCAATCATTCCCAGTGTGCAGCCTGTGCATTCTCTCCTGCCTGGTACGTTTGGGTTTATCAGTTGTGCATGATGTGCAGGGATATTTCATTTAATCAAAGCTGTTTTGCCTAGAGACAAAACAAATTCACAGGGGTTATCGCCTGATCATTCTATTTCAAGATAATACAATTTCGTGTAACATCATGTGCTTTTGGATTTAAGATGCTTTGAGTAAATTGAGTATTATTATTTTTTTTTTTTACATGGAAAACTCAACTCTAATGTCTACAAGTTGTTCTACCAAGATGTGAAAAACTGCACATGCTTATGACAATACTGTATCGCAAGATAAAGATTCATACTGTTTTGCACCTTTAGACTTACAAATTCAAACTTTTTTTTTCTCTTCTTCATGTTTGAATGTAAGTAACAGGCTCAGTTTAGTGTATAGACCAAAACTTTAACACGATTTGAACAAATTTTTCATTTGTAGCAACATCAGATGTGTCAAGTGTTATTTGCACAGTTATAGAGAGTTAAACCAGTTTGAGAGATCAGTGTTGCTGGGCCAGCATGGCTGGGACATAGGCCCTGGGCACTGTTCAGCAGTGCTCGTGCATTGTCAAGGTCCAGAGTTGAAAGGGATACTGTGTCAATTACTTCAGTTGTTGCAGTGTGCTCATCTCAGCTTGCGACAAGCTTGGAACGACATTTTCATATGTGAGGTTTCTTTGCTTGTTCTGTGTTCATTTGTGTCTGTATATGTGCTAGATGAGTTGATACTGGAAGGGATTAGTTTATGGTTACAGGCATGTCGTTTTTTTCCTGATGGGAGCAAAAATTTGTCATATTTGTATTCATTCTTTAGGTCAAGTCAAACAATTGCAAAGAAAAAAAAAGATTCCTGGGTGATAGCTTACCATCTTAACACATCATCCATTAAGAGTACACTGCCTTATATCTGAAAGGAAGACAAGTACCTGACTCGAATCAGTACAAACATCTTAACAGAGCTGTTGTCAAACACTTTATTGTGAAAAAAAACAACAAATAACGGCATAGGAAAGAGAATCAGTTCTGTTTACATGCTCATTTGGAACATAACTGTTGTGACCCTGTATTTATGATTTTGGTTCTTTGTTTTTGGGTTTTTTTTTTTTACATTCAGCGTGCACCTTTTCAAGGTTAATTAGCAGACAAGTCATCTCCACATATATCTTCCCATCAGCATCACTTCATACTATCTCGGACCCCACTGCTACCCCTCCCCCCAATCCCTTCATCTCCACTCTGCCCCCCACCCCACCACATCACGCACACACACCACACACACACACACACACACACACACACACACAATCTTTTTTTTTCTCATTGTGTTCCCATTCCATCACATAAATATCGGTGAAAAAGTTCATTTTGACTTTACCAGATGTCACATTCGACTACATATTCCCAAAGAATACAACCCATAGCTTACAACCCATACAGTTTCCCTATTTCCCTAGACTTTACCGTGTATTTATCCCCCTGTAGATGATGCTTGGTCAAGACCCACACATGTGAAAGAGTTGGAAATGTGTATACCTTGACCGACTATTGGGGTCTTCTGTGACCTGTACTCAGTGTGCTGTTGTATTCTGTTACTGCTGGGCTCTCCTCGATCTGCATCATCGGAAGGATACTGTTTAAATGATGCAACAGATTTTTTTTTGACCCTGTTGATGCACATAAACTGAAACTGGTTGACAGGTAGCCGTTAGATCTTTGACAAATCCACAAACTTTCATTAGAAAAATTTAGGTAGTTCCAAGAATTACGATAATGATTTTATTGTGGCGATCTTGGAAGCATGGTAAAGGTTAAGATTTTTGCTTATTGAGAGACAAGAGAAGAGGGTGATTCATGCGGTATTGGTATGTTCCTCTTTGTTTTGTTTTGTTTGATGCTTTGTTTGCTTGGACATGGTGTTTGCCTGAGACCATTATTACTGTTATTTACTTTGTTTTTGCAGGACTTCATGTCTGGTCTGTTTTTGTTGTTGTTGGTTTTACTTGTTTTTGTCTTCTGGGAGAGATTGTTTCTAACTGGGAGCCGCTGTCTGAAAGTCGTCTTTGTTATTGAAGAGAAAAATCTAGTCTGATGTTTACACTGTGTGGGGTTACCATTGTAACCGAACCAGAGCCCTGTGTCAGTAAACTTCAGTGATTCAGATTCATATTGATGACCATTGTTATCATTCACAGTGGATTGGTGGGTTCATCAAGTAGTTGTGATTGATTGGTTCATCATCTAAATATATAAACATGAGAGAATAAGTGTTCTTTTTTTCTTTTCTGTTTTTTGTGGGTTTTGTTTTTGTTTTGTTCAATGACATGCAAAAATCAGGGAGATGTGAAAGGGAAAATCTATGGTAAGATATGCAATTGTCCTCCCTTTTTGACATTAGTTTTACAATTTCTTGCATTGTGGCTCATACTCCACTCTTACAGGTCACTCATTTATTGACTGTAATAACTTCAATGTTGTTGTTATTTGTATAATTTCCAGCTTAATTTTTTGAAAGGGATATGTAATGGAGGTTTACATTGCTAACAAGCAGTTGAGTACATGGCAGTGTTGACAAATAAAAAAACAACAAACAAAGCTGTGATTGGGCTTTTAGGGCTTTGGAAACGTTTTCTTTTTAAAGGAAATGATGGAGATTGAAAAAAAAAAGCATTGGTAGGCCATCAATTTTATTTTGATTAATAGTGCGTATATAAGACATGGAGACTGGAAAATAGTGTGTTGTGATGCTCTTGTTTGAGTAGAGAATCCTTGCGGTCTTTTTTTTTTTTTTTTTTTCTCACAGTAAGTTAATACTTGATTTTGGCAGGCTGTGGAGACATGGTTGATGTATCTCAGCAGTAGCCCTGTTTACATTGCTGTCTGGTGCAGTTCATCCTGATGTAACAGGTCAAGGAAAAGAACAGTGATTTATTAATTTTCACAATTTGATATGATATATTGTAAAACTAAATGGATATTAAATAAACATATACATGCACATACACAAGAGCACTTGCACACACACATACACTCCCACTGATAAATTTTAAAGATTCAAAGATTCATTTGTCTTGTAAGACATGTATGCAGGCAGGCACACACATACAAATGTAAGCGCGCACACAACACACACAAGATACAGGCAGACACACATGCTTGAAAAAGTGCTGGAAATGTGAATGGAAGAAAACATACCCACTATCATGGAATGCATTTGAAATATAAATGTGTCTGTTTTGAATCTCAAGATGTGTTAAACATGTGTTTGAGATGACTCTCTGTTTTTAACACTGCATCAGATTATTAGGATTTCCCATGACATCTTTGATAAGAATGCATACTCACACTGGGAAATTGTTGGATATATGCCGTAGAAGTCTGTCTAAAATACTGTGACTTTGGAAAGGGATGGAGAAAAGACAGGTGGGGTCGGGGGCAGATGAGCTTTGATAGAATTAAGAAGGCACTGGGGAAATGCAATGCCCACTTCAGAATAACTTCAATAAGTAAAGAAGAAAATAACAATGCCCAGGTTATCTCAGTAGAGTGTTCTACATTGCAACACGATCAGTGCCATTGTTTTCCTGTTGCAGGAATGGAGCGGAAGATGGTTTTAATTTATAACTGTGGTTTCTGTTTTTCTTGTCATGGCTTTTGACATTTTTTTTCTTTTCTTTTTTCTTTTTTTTTTTTTTCCTTTTTTTTTACAATCAGTGTTGAGGTTGATTTGCAAGCATGTTGAGTGAATGCCAGATTAGTGTTTTGCACCGTCAACTTTTGGTTCAAATAAAAACCATTGAGATCTATTTGGAGCTTAGATTCTCTCTGTGTGTGTGTGTGTGTGTGTGTGTGTGTTCCTCAGTTTGTGGTGTTCTCTGGCTCTTTTTCAGTCAAAAGATTTCCACCCTCATGACCATGGCTTCCCCTGCTTTGAAGGGTTTGATGTTGCTCACGCGCTTGTGCACGCACACACGCACGCGCACACACACACACACACAGGACCAAAATGAGAACTGGAAAAAAAGAAGTGCCACTGCAGACACCCAGACATGCGTTGATGATCAAAGACAAGGACAGTGATTAACGACTGGCATTCTTGTTGAAGTCCTAGAGCCAAATGACCGTATGAGGAGTGAGATGTTAAAGCCTCACTGTGTATAAAGGTACATGGCAGGCGAACTCCGCCCTTTCCTTACACTTCCCTTACTTTGGTCGGGGACCCATTTGCCGCTGGGTAGAATGAGGGTGTCCAAATTGTTAAAAATCCAACTCCATGAGCAGTTCAAACCTTTTTTTTTTTTTTTCAGATTGAGATTTAGATTGAAAAAAATTGGTGCCCCACCAGCTGCGGTGGTACAATGGTTAGAGCCATAGGTTGTGAGTTTGGACCTGCAAGTTGTGGGTTCAATTCTCATCAGAGGTATATATTGTGATTTTTCCACCTGCGGACAGTTCCTACCACAGTTGTGTGTGCTCAGGTTGAAATGATAAGACACACGCAAAATCCCCCAAGGAAATCCTGTCTTTCATTTCTGTATTATACAGGGGAAGGAATACAAATGACACAACTTATCCAGTTTTGTTTTTATGTTATTGCATGTTTCATCACATTGAATTAGTTTTACACAGGCTACCCACCAGAACATATCGAAAACACAAGATAAAGCCGTAAAGGGTTGACAGGTCTGTAGAATTAAGACAGAAAGAGACCAGCTGAGAAGAAAATTTTCTCTCTTAAGTGAAGGCAAAATGTGTTAAAAAGATCACTTGTATGGATGTTTTTAAGGCTTAAAATTAAGAAAAAGCTTCAGCTTCAGGGGGCTTTGCCCCCTGACCCCCACCAGGGGCGTTGCCCCCTGGACCCCCACTGGGGCCTTCTGCGGCCCCCAGACCCCCGCTTTTCAGACCAAAACACAATTTCTCAATCTCATGCCTGGTATATGAAATACACACACTATTTGTTTTTTGTTACTTGTCCTGTTAGTCTTGTAACTTTTGCTCAACTGATTTAAAACTTTATTCAATAAAAGAAAGTATTCATTTTAATAAACCAAATATCAGGCGAACCTTTTTATAAATTATTAAGAAGTGAAGGCATCCAGAGTACTGTAGAAAGTATTTCAGTACATTTCTCTGGATAAACATTCCAGTGACGTATTCTTAGACTGATCAGTATATGTCGAATCCAACAGCTCCTCATTTGTTGTGTGCAGTCACAAACCACACCTTTCTTTGTTGGTGGTGGTGGTGGTTATTGTGTGTGTTTGTTTTGTTGTTGTTGTTGTTACTGCCATTGAACTGAAAACAGCTTGAACTAAAAATGTTTTAAAATTTTGCTTGAGAGCAGATCAGAAATGTTACAAACTCGAGCGAAGCAAAGCAGTGTCATAACTTGTCTTCAGCTGCAGTCGGTCACATCTTGAAGGGTGCTGGTAATCCACTGTCTATAACTTCACTCCATCGCTACAATGCCTTACAATGGCGTGGATTCATTTCTCTAAAGATCTGAAGTGGACCTCGGTCAAATGGTAGCTCCGATCTTCATTTTTTTTCTTGTAAATAGGCAAATATTACTACCGCCCACAGTCACTTGAATTTTATGTACACTATTGAAGCTGTTGTTGAAGCTAAACTCTACCTCAAGATACTCACGGTCCCGCACTACCTCCATGTGACTATGAACGTAACGCAACGACTTCTTGCTGCACTGTGAAGCCACGAAGATTGGCAGATCACTCTGTCAGTGAGTCACTTGGCATCAGAGTAAGGCACAGGCGCGAGCCCTGAGGACCTGCAAGGAACACGTTCTGCCAAGCTGGTGTACAGCATGATCCTAGGTTTGAGGCTGGAAGAGAAAGTAAGCCCATCTTCGTTTACAAAATCCACAGCAACTGGACATATTGCTGTTTTAATTGGTCATGCTTTATCTTCAAATCAGTGTCAATCATTCATGTGCCACATATCTACTATCTTGATTCGATTGTTCTATTTTTGTTTTCTAGGATGGAACTGTATTTGGGGAATAGAGTACACAGTGACGGTGTTTAGAGGTTAACAAACTAGGCAAGTTTTCGGGTTTTAGAGTAGAGGTCAAATAGTAACAATTGTCATTTGAATAAATGAATATTGCCCTGCTTCTGTTTAACGGGCAAAAAAAAAAAAAAGACAAGAAAAAGAAAGAGCTTATTTTTTACAATGTGAAAATGATGTGTGTGTCAGCAATGATAGCAGAAATGTGTTTTGTTCAGCTTAATGTGATGTTTTGGATTTCCCGTGTTCCTACGCCACAGGGCACAAGGATTTCGAAGTGAAAAGTCTTGCAGATGAAAGTGAAATGGAGGGTCATGTTCACTGAGCCAGTGACACATGAACAGAGCAAAACTTAAATCTGGCTCAGTCAGGCACAACATGGTTCAAGGGCTGTACTGTGAGATGAATATGTTTTTGTTAGTACTTGTCTTCTGACTGATGCTCTGTGCAACTTTGAGTGAGTACGCGGCGTTTTTTTTATTTTTTTTTTTAGGCCTAACTGTAACTGTGAGCTGATTTGAGCAGCACACTTTACCATTCAGAACTGTAAAATAAGTGATGTGCTGAGCGGCCAAATAAACGTAACAAACTCTCAAGAAACGAACCTTCATCTACTGGTCTTCTTTAGACAGGAAAAGAAAGAAAGAAAGAAAAAAAAACACCAAACAAACAAAAACGAAATGAATAAAAGAAAATCGGGGGAAAATAAATGCAAGTGAACGAATCCTCAGCCACTATGAAATAAACTAAGAAAATGGTTACCGGGGGGGGGGGGGGGGGGGGGGACAAGGCCTAAATTTTGTGCGGCAATGCGTCTTGAGCCTTCAAGCACTTTTTTTTCCTTTCCTTCTTTCTTTTTTTTTTTTTCTTTCCTTCTTTCGTGCTTTTCTCCTTTTTTTTTTTTTCATTCTTTCTTTTATATATATGTAGGAATAAAACCTTGCCGTACATCGTGGGTCTCCAAGGACCCATAACTTTTTCTTAAGGTTTAAAGCCTTGCCTTCGCCGTGGGTCTCCAGGGACATTTTCTTCTTTCTTTTCTTTTTTTTTTAAATTGAAGTAGTTTGTTTTTGTTTACTCTTTTGTTTGTGGACAAAAACACTATATTTTAGCTATAGATGCTTTATTGACACGGTCATAGGCTACATTTTTGTGGACATAGCTGAAAAAGTGACTTACCAAGAGAAAATCATGAGTGAGGGTCATTCAATGCTAACAACATGTGGCGAAGGTTTAGCGCCTGGACTGCTGTCAACTCGTCAGACAATTCTGGATGCATGTCCTTAGAAACTAAGTTGACATGCCAAATATCCATCATACTGGAGATCAGTTTCTGTTCTAGTGTTTTCTTTCCTTGCACACACGCACGCACACGCACGCACCACACCACACACACACACACACACACACACACGCCGCAGCACACACTAAAAAGTTCAATGGTCTTGTCACAAATTAACTAGTAGGCCAGCTTTCGTATACTCACCGCCCACCCAGTCCATAACAACGCCACCCAGTCATCAGGACGTGCGTTAATTATTAGGCCAACTTTTATACGCTTCACCATCTGGTTTGTTGTTGTTGTGTGGTGGTGGTGGTGGTGGGTTTTTTTTATGGTAACTTAAGCACTTTGAGTCATATGGTGTTTTCAACCTCAATCAAACTGAACTAAACTCCAAGAAGATGCAAACGGTAAGTTTACATAAAACCTGCGTCTCTCTCTCTCTCTCTCTCTCTCTCTCTCTCTCTCTCTCTCTCTCTCTCTCTCTCTCTCTCTCTTAAAGTACTGACGTTATGAATTATTCACCCTCACCCCCCCCCCCCCCAGCACACACACACACACACACACACACACACACACACACACACACACACACACACACACCACCTCCCCGTCTTACAATAGCTCATCTGTCTGAGATATGCATGCATAATTATGGCTATGGACTGCGTCGGAAGTGAGTATACGAACGTTTTTTTTATTATTTATTTTTTTTATACTAATTTGTAAACGGGTCTTTAACTCGGACAGGGTGGGTGTGGGAGGTGGTGGTGATGGTGGCGTTATATTGGGTTAGATGGGGGTGTGTGGGATGGGGAAGTAAGCCAACATGTGGTTTTGGAGAACGGAAGCATATATGAAATTTTGACTGACAGCTTGTTTATGTTTAGCTTGCTTTCCCTCTCGTTTTTTTTCCCCACATTGAAAAATTGTCCGGCACACTGCATTTGCATTTGTGACCAGTTTACTGATAGTGTGCATTTGTTTTTGTGCCCAGAGGGCTGAATGTAAAAAAAAAAAATAATAATAATAATAAAGCCTATTACATACTTATCCCACCACCCTCTTGAGATAAAAATTCGTCCGTTCGTTCTTTCTTGCCAGGTGTTAACTAGGAAAATGAAGCAGAATGCAGCGTTAATGAAATGTGAACAAGGCTAAATGCCAATTAATTGACCTCACAGAAACAATACGCTAAGTAGGCCTAATGATTATGTGATGCACAAAATGGACTGTCTTCCTCTGAGATTGCGAACAACGGCCATAAAAATGCACACAACAATAATTAAGTTCACACTCCCCAGATCGCAGTCTGGAGAGACCAGTTTGTAGATCGTTCGCTTGTCTGGATCGTATTATTCATTAGATACGCATTACTTTGCATCTTCTGCCTGTGCTTATTGTGTGGGTTAATTAGGTCTAAATGTTCGTTCAGTCTCATGCTGATTTATTACATTTTGTTATTGTCATATTTAGATACCAAATGAAATCGACATGCCCCTCTCTCTCTTTTCTCCTCTCCAGAGACGTAGAGGAATTTCTTTCATTCTCCCCCCCCTCTCTCTCTCTCACTCTCTCTCTCTCTCTCACACACCACACACAGAACGGAACTGACCCGCCGTTTGAAAGGTCATATGAATATTTAATAGGATGTTTCAAAACCTTGTCGCCAACATGTCGGACACGGAAGCAGACGACAATTCGTCCCAGTCTAACAGCTTTCAATCCCATGAAAACTCTTTCACCGAAAGGGTGAGCTGCCAGATCGTTCATTTCTAAATCCTATGTGGGTGTTTAATCGAGTGTACTCAATATTTGCAGGCGTACACGATGTTTTTTACGATTTTTTTTTTTCGAGCGCGTGGGTAGGCGTGGTGGAGGGGAAACAAGTCTGTTTCTAAGTTTTCCAATTGTTTTTAATGTTTGGCCCAGAAAATTTTCTGTGAGAATAAGTTACATTGAGTTGAATTAACATTTGTAGATGCAGTTTTTGATAAATGGAAGATGAAGGTGTTCCTTAATTCACCACGGCTAATACATTTGTCGCAATATTTGAACAAGGAAACAAAAATGAAAGTACCGTGGAATTGTAAGAGTTGTGTCCCTTAGATCGATGATTTTTCTCTCTCTGCCAACAGCCGATACCACAAGGTCCGCAAGTTGCAACGAAAGATTATGAGGTGAGTCAGTATGTCAGTGATAATATGTTAGGAAGAATATATGTCAGATGGCATCTTATCTCTTCCTCTCTCTCTCTCTCTCTCTCTCTCTCTCTTCTCTCTCTTCTCACTCTCTCTCTCTCTCTCCCTCATAGTGAACGCAACGCACCTCGCGTGGGCACCCGCACGCACACACGTACGCACGCCGCACGCACGCACGCACACACGCACACACACAAGCGAGCAGCACCACACACACACACACACACACCACAGCACCGCGCGCACGCACGCACGCACACACGCACACA
>CM065731.1:9139759-9149759 GCA_033310375.1 Conus canariensis
GAGAGAGAGAGAGAGAGAGAGAGAGAGAGAGAGAGAGAGAGAGAGAGAGAGCTTGGTGCGCTGCAGAGTGTAATATGTGCCATTCCTTCGCCTTTGAAAAGCGGTCGACCCTATAGCGATGCCAATTGACAACAGACAAAACTAGGAAACAATGAGGATGAAGAAATCTACTTCAATAACAACAGCAACAAAAATGATGACGGGCTTGTTTTCCTATATCCAATCTTTTTTTTTTTTTTTTTTTTGTTGGGGGGGGGGGGGGCTCCTTTTTTTTCTTTTCTCATCAACAGATGTTTCAGAAACACAGAAAACTTACACCATTTCTACTGAAGAATGTTCTCTGCAAAGAGGCTTCTTGACCCAACCAGCCGCCGTGGCAAAGTGGGTAGTGTCGCGGAGTCCCGGCTGGGAGGTCGTGGGTTCGATTCCCATCAGCGTCATGTGGGATTTTTCTTCCCGACCGGCTCTTACCCAGAGTTGAGTTTGCTACGGGCTCAATTGGGAAGACTGGGACCACACAGTCGAGTTTCATCCACTTAATGGATGCGTCTCTGAGAGCGTTGCTGAAATTTCCTGACCAACACTGCAAGTGTCTGTATCTCTCGGGCCTGGTTGACGCCGGGATATATTATGAAAGGAAGCGTAGACTACAGCCCTGTCATGCAGTCTCAGACCGGAATGAAAATCCGTAGCATTTTCTTCATCATCCTCATTCTCATCGATCGGCATAAAAAGTCTTAAATTCTGTGGCCCTTCGTGCCCTGCTCTTGTGTTGACCTCAATTTCGATGTCTTCTCCACGCCTGTGGCCTTGGTTTAGTTCCGTCGGGGTCACCGGTATCGTCGAGTCCATGGGGGCTGTCGTTGAACGGACGTGGTGGCGCCCTCCGGAGGGAGAGCTCACTCACGCCGGCTCCGCGACTAAGCAATTATTGTCGTCAGTAGGGGGCTTAGTAGGTGGTATCCTGGGTATGTTGGATCAGAACAGGCACCACTGAACACCACCGAAGTGACTCGGCAATAGCGCAGTGTGTGCTCCGGTGGGTTGCCTCTTGACGACTTGATATTGACTGCTCCCTGTGGATTGCCGGTGCCGGGGCTGCGGCGGGACCGACCGAGCTGTGGCTGTGGACGGAGTGTCGGAATGAGCAGCGTGGGTGCACGACCACTGAGGTGGCACAGAAGATGCGACAGAAAAAAAGAAAAAAAAAAGAAAAAGGCTCCTGGATCCTTCTGTTCCAGTTCATCAAGTGCGGAGTAGTCCATATGCGCTACACCACATCGGCTCTGTTTAGTTTGGAGGGTTGACAACTGAATTAGAAAAAAAAAAAAAAAAATTGGAAGTGTATTATGGGGGAGGGTTAGCATACACCTGACTTACGGATTAACCCGATTCTCTGGTCAGACTTTGAGTACCCAGCATTTTCCTACCCTTCATACAAACACAGTTGTCCTGTCATTATTTTGTTTGTTGTTTCGTTTTGTGCAGCCAAACTGGAAGCCATCAAATGGATCGTCACCTTCCTCATCGGTTTCTTGACCGGAATGGTAATGGAGGTGGATGTGTGATGGAATGTGTGCTGATGGAATTAGGTGCTATGTAAATATTGTTGTTGTTTTTGTGTTGTTGACGACGTTGTTGTTAGTACTACTATTATTGTTACTGCTATAGGGATGGGGTGGGGGTTCTGGTTGACATGAATACGGAAAAGATGAATGTGTTTAAAACGAATAAGGAAATGAACTAATGAACGAACGAACGAGTCAGCTGATAAATATAGGTCTAGTTACAGACTGAAAGTGTTTTCTGATGGGCACCATGATGGAACTGGCCGAGATGGATGGACAGGTGAATAAATAAGCGAACGCTCAAAGGAAGGAATAGGTGCATGTTTGATAAAGAATAGGAGAATTCCATGATTATCACATCTTTGAGACATTCTGCTTTTTTTCTTCTTATTCTGCACCGCACAACGCAGAGTTGCCTTATAATGTAATATACTACACCACTTTTTTTTGGGTGGTGGTGGTGGTGGTGTGTGGTGGTGTTAGGATTTTTCATGCCATCTTTGTGGCGTTTCTCCCATGCAGTTCATTTTGGCCATACCATACATAGCCACACCAAGCATCGATTTGTAACACCCCCTGCATCGGCAGTTGACAGTCGTGGTCTCAGCACCGACGGTCGTTCACAGTCGTAGTCTTTGCATGGGCAGTTCACGGAGAGCAGTGGATCTTAGCCATCATCAGGCAAACCATAAGAGGGCACACTGCACCGTTGTGGAATCATTCCGGTTGAGTGTAGAAGTAGTTTAGTGGTGCCTGCTCTGATCCAGCGTGCGAAGGACATTACTTACAAAACTGCTTGCATTTCACCACGCTTCCCTAACGCTTTTTTAACATGGTTTATTGATGTGGTGTGACTGTTTATTAAAAGAGATACGGGGATTATATGCCCACGTCGGGTGGTCCGGTTTGTTTATGTGACGTGATCAGTTCACTGCCACACATGGGATTAAAATGTACATGTCAGCTGGTCCTGTTTACTGACATCGTGATCAGCTATTTACCGGTACACACGGGAATGCAATGCATCTATCAGCAGACTCTTCCAATGATGACCTGAATGGTTAATCAGTATACTTTGGGTTTAACATATCTCAGTGGCTGTGCATATGGACACCATGCCAACTATTCATGACCACAAATAGGGATTGATAAATCAAACCGTTGCCGAGTTTGTAGACGTTGTATAAATTGTCTGTTGACGCATAATGAGGCTCAGATGTCCCAGTTTATTGTCTTACGTTTTGAGACGCTATTACGTAAGCAAGCCTGGATGTTTTGATATTGTTGGCTTGTGTTCTGGGCTTGATGCATCGCAGAGCCGTTCTGCTTGGTATGAAGCAGATTGATCAGGGGGGAAAAATCTGTCATTCCATGGACTGTACAGCCATAGGCCATACGCATACGACAAATCAGTAAATCGACCGCAACTTTTGACTGAAAGAAGGTACGAATGATACAAAAGATAAGAAAGGTAAATTTTGCTCTCATAATGAAACAAGTCACAGCGTCGTAACTCCTTAACTAATTCTGTCAACGGCACCAGTTCCTTTAGCAGTGCACACGTATTCTCTTTACGTGTCATCCGCATAATGTGCCATGTGAATGTATGTCGCAAACAGCATTAGTTTGAGGTTATGTGCCTTTAATTATTTCAACAGGGGAGTAAAGGTTACCATACTTGTTTGCTGTTAACTGTCTACTTGTTCCCTTCAAAGTTACATTTTCCAATTATATCTGCCCCTTATTTGGAGCTTCCATTGCTGAAATGTGTGACGGCTGCCCTTAAAACAGTGTCTGGAATATTGTGTCTGCCTGGTACCGCAGATTTGTTTTATGTACCCGGCGGGATCGATTGTTGAATATATTATAATATTAATATATAATAATATTACGCATATTTAAAGGGGTGAATGTGTTTGCATGTTAACTCCGTTTATGTACGTGATGTCAAGTGATTATCAACGTTCACAGAGACTAAAGAGGAATCTGATTTGACCTAGTTTGAAGTCTTTTTTGACACATACAAGGAAGTAAATGTGTCTCACTCGGCCCTGCGTGTTGACGTAATGTGGTGGTCATTAACCATCGCAGGAACTAAATGCGTCTGTTAGGTGGCCCTGTTGATTGATGTGGTGTAAGCTAATAATTATTCACAGGAACGAAATGTGCCCATCGTGTGGCCCTGTTTGTAGACGTGGTGTGAGCTGTTTGTTCAAATTCACAAGGACTAACTGTGTCCATCGTGTGGCCTTGTTTATTGACATGGTGTGAGCCGTTTTATTGACGGTGACAGGGACTAAATATGTCAAACAGGTAACCCTGTTTATTGGCGTGGTGTGAGCTGTTTATTATTATTTACAGGGACTAAACATGTCAATCAGGTAACCCTTAATTATCGACTTAGTGTGAGCTGTTTGTTAATATTCACAGGGATATTGTAAACGTACCTGTTATTGACTTTTGTGAGCTTTTATTAACATCACAGGTCTAATATGTCAACAGTGCCTGTTATTGACGTGGTGTGAGCCGTTTATCAACATTCACAGGAACTAAATGTGTCACACAGGTAGCCCTATTTATTGACGTGGTGTGAGCCGTTTATCAACATTCACAGGAACTAAATGTGTCACACAGGTAGCCCTGTTTATTGACGTGGAGTGAGCTGTTTGATCGTACTCGCAAAGGACTAAAAGTGTCCATCAGCTAGCCATGTTTATGGACGTGGTGTTGTGTTTATTAACATTCACAGGAACGAAATATGTCCATCAGGTAGCCCTGTGTATTGACGTGGTGTAAGCTGTTTATTAACATTAACAGGAACTGAATATATCCATCAGGTAGCCCTGTGTATTGACGTGGTGTAAGCTGTTTATTAACATTAACAGGAACTGAATATGTCCATCAGGTAGCACTGATTATTTGACGTGGTGTGAGCTGTTCATTAACATTCACAGGGGCTAAATGTGTCCGCCAGGTGGCTCTGTTTATTGACGTGGTGGTGAAGCATCTGTCCAGCCTGAAGTTCCAGACTGTTAACCACTGTATCCTTTGGATCTTGTACAGGCAGCGTTGACGCATTTTGTACACTTACTGGGCTGAATATGCTGGCCACCTTTGTTGACGTTTAGAAAGAGTGTTCAAAAGAACAAGTGAACGTTTGTTATGAATGATTGAACGGTGTGAGCGTTCTCTCTCTCTCTCTCTCTCTCTCTCTCTCTCTCTCTCTCTCTCTCTCTCTTCTCTCTCTCTTGCCCGCGCGTGCATGTGTGTGTGTGTGTGTGTGTGTGTGTGTGTGTGTGTGTGTGTGTGTGTGTACGCGAGCGTTTGAGTGCGCGCACGTTGTGTGTGTATACCTGGGCGAATGCGTATGTGTGTGTTTATTCGTGGGGTGCCTGCTTGCCTCGTGAGTGTGTGTGTGTGTGTGTGTGTGTGTGTGTGTGTGTGTGTGTGTGTGTGTGCGTGCTGTGTGCTCGTGTTGCTGTGTGTGTGTGTGTGTGTTGTGTGTGTGTGTGTGTGTGTGTGTGTGTGGAGCTGTGATGGTGGTGGTGGAACAGCCTTGACCTGAGGACAGCCATACAGCAGTGTGGGAAGGAGGGCTGTCTGGCTGTCTCTCTCATCTTCCTCCTCCTCTTCAACGTCGGCTTCGTCATCATCGCATCCGCGCTCGTCGTGTATGAGGTGAAGAGGACTGTTGGACTGAGAGAGAGAGAGAGAGAGAGAGAGAGAGAGAGAGAGAGAGAGAGATGGAGAGATATATGGACAGAGAGAGAGAGAGAGTGAGAGAGAGAGAGAGAGAGAGAGAGAGAGAGAGAGAGAGCAGAAATGTTGATATAAAATAGGACATATGGCCAAAACGTTACGAAAAGGCACCTTAATCTGTTATGTATTCTGTACTGTACTAATGTACTGTACTGTAGGAGCAACCATGTAGTGTAGTATATTGTTGTACTATATAACAGCAACCAGTACTTTGCACACACGCATGCATTACAGTAGAAGTGTATTATACAAAGCCACATTTTACACAACCGCGCATTAAAGTAGTTATCTAGTACTACGACTGTTGCTGCTGCTGCTGCTGCGACCATCACTTCATACACAATCATGCATTACAGTGGTGTATGTACTACTACTACTATTTCATATACTCATTCATACATATGCCGTATGTGGCAGGCTGTTGCTGCTTCCGCGCGCGCGCGCGTTGTGTGTGTGTGTGTGTGCGTGTGTGTGTGTGTGTGTGTGTGTATGTGTGTGTGTGTGTGTGTGTGTGTGTGTGTGTTCGCGCGTGCGACCACGCACATTATCATTTGAAATGGACGCGCTTTGTGCTTTTTTTTTTTTTAAAGCCGTGATCAAGCACTTTGAAGATATTCTGTAGTAATAATCATTTATGCATTTTAATTTGTTTATGATAATTATGATAATGCTATTTGGCCAAACTCTTTGCTACATTGTGCCATGCTGATTGTAGCATCTCAATATGATTTCTCTCATGTGGTGTGACTTTGGTATGGTATAACTGCGTATTTGTGATGACTGTTGCTTTGTATATAGCCTATCAATCATATTACACAGTCTTACTGTTGTATGACACTGTGGTCGAAGTGTAAGTATGGTATTGTTTCTTACCTTAATTAATCGTTTACCTGCCACGTGGCACTGTGCACACACACACACTCCACACAGCCGGTGGCAGGTGGGTCCGGCATACCCGAGATCAAGTGTTACCTGAACGGGGTCAAGGTACCCCGGGTGGCCCGCCTTCACTCTCTGGTGGCCAAGGCTGTGGGCGTCCTCTTCAGTGTGGCCGGAGGTGAGACTCGAACTGTCACACTGACAACAACAACAGACAATAACAAGAAGAAGAAGAACAACAACAAACAAAACAAACAAGCAAACAAATGAAAAAACAAGGCAAGCAAGCAAACAAGAAAACAATGGGTGAAGCAGGGTTTGAATTCTTGGCTAGTTTATTATTTCTATGAAACTAGATGTAGATCTACATGACAAGCTTAGCAGGTTAAAACTGATGAAAGCACATCGATGTTTTGACCGATGGATCTCAATTTATTGAGAGGTTAACTTTTTATTTTACTGACTTTTAACGACACAATGATAAACGGTCAACGGTTAGAAAAATCAGTTCGTAGATTGGAAAAAAAGACCATTTTAATTCATTGGGATCTGCTATGGTAACAATCAGGAAACCTATCACTCACACCTGTCTAAGTCTATTTTTAGCTCTCATGAATCTCACCCCACCCCCACCCCCAGTTTCCCAGCTCTCACTCCAATTCTTTCTCTCTCTCTCTGTGACTCTGTCTGTCTGTCTGTCTGTCTATCTGTCTGTCTGTCTGTCACTTTCTCTCCTCCCCCCCGTTCTTCCACTTTATGTAGTGTATGTAAAGCAGACAGAGAATTTATTGTATTGAGCCTGGAACACCGCTGTCTGCCCCTAAACTCAGGCATGTCACATTGAAAAAAAAAAGTACACTTCTCCGAAATGTTATGGTTACAGCGTAGGTTTTGCTTGGCAGCTGATCATGTTGGCACCCGAGGCGATGAGGTGGATGATGAACTTGCTAAGACTGCCAACAAATCAAGAACTGTGCAGATTTTCCATCCTTCATGCTAGTATGAAACCCCAAACTCAGATTTCTCTTAAAGACCTTCGACAGGAGGACTGGAACACACAGACGGATAACAAACTCTTTGTCTTATGAGAATGCTGCTGCTGCTGCTGCTACTACTGCTGCTGCTGATGATGACGATGATGGTGACGGCAATGATGACGACGACGGCGACGACGATGATGATGATGATAATGATAACAATGATAATAATAATACTAATAATACTAACACTAATAATTGTAATGACATCATCGATGTCACCAACAGTAGAAGGAGCGGCTGTCGCAGTAGCCGTACTGGAAATAAGAAACTGGTGGGTTGGCCATAAGCTTTGGTTCAATGTGTGTGATCCGATAGCTGACATTGTTGTGGGTGATAGCTGACATTGTTGTGGGTGATAGCTGACATTGTTGTGGGTGATAGCTGACATTGTTGTGGGTGATAGCTGACATTGTTGTGGGTGAGGAGATGAGCAGGATCACCGTCACACACACACACACACACACACACACACACACACACACACACACACACACACACACACACATCTGATATAACTTTTAGTGGGAAGACGTTAAACTGAAGAACACACACAACACACACACACACACACACACACACACACACACACACACACACACACGTGCACCCGCGCGCGCGCGCGCGCCCCACACACACACACACACACACACACACACACACCACACACATGAAGCTACAACTGGTGGTGTTGCCAGGTTTGTTCGTGGGGAAGGAAGGTCCCATGATTCACAGCGGAGCCATCATTGGAGCTGGAGTGCCACAGGTATAACATGTCTGTCTGCTGTGTGTGTGTGTGTGTGTGTGTGTGTGTGTGTGTGTGTGTGTGTGTGTGGTGTGTGTGTCCGTCTGTCTGTCTGTCTGTCTGGATATTGTCCTGTCTCTTCCTTAACTGCTCTCTTCCTGCACCCCACAGTCCCTCCCCTCCCCCTCCAACCCTTAGATCCCCCCCCCCATTCCTCCCTCCTCCGTACTTCCCTTCGGTATACTTATGTCGTTTTCTGTTGTGGCCTTTCTCTCCCTTTCTCCCCGTCCTGCTCCTCCCTCCTCCCCCCCCCCCCCCCGTCTTCACCCTCTCCCCTTCCTCCAACTTTTTTTTCCCGTAATCCTATGTGAATCTGTTTCTCTGTTGCCTTCTCTCTCTGTCTCTGTCTCTGTCTGTCTGTCTGTCTCTCTCTGTTCCTGCTCCACCCCACTCCATCCCGCCTCTCTTCACCTGAGCTCCGTTTTGTATTCCTTCGTCTGTCTGTTTGTTTCTTTGTTTTTCTGTTGAGTTGTTTGTTTGTTTCCTTGTTTTTCTGTTGAGTTTTCTCCTTTGTTCTGTTTCTGTTCAACTCCTCCACTCTCCCCCTTCCGCTGTCCACCCGTTCTAGGTTCGTCTCCCATACTCCCTACTTACCACTCCCCTTCAGATTTTCCTTTATGTGTCGCTCTGTTGCTCTCTCCTTTGCTCTGTTCCTGCTCCCCTCCACCTCCCTTCCCCATCCCCTTTTGCATTCCTCTCTCTTTCTCTCTCTCTCCCCCCCCCCCCCCCTCTCTCTCTCTCTCTCTGTCTATCTGAGAGTAGTGTCATCTGTGTATTTTGTGATAATGCTTAAAAATCTTTTCCACCTTCCCTAACAATACGCTTATTCGTTAATTCTTTCGAACAAAAATGCTGGGAAAAGAACGCGTGTACTGTCTCTTCGATGCTGGGTTTGAGTATGCTGCATATTGGTGGTATCTTAGATGATGTTGATGGAAACTACAATCCAAGTGGAATTCCGATCATACCCATCGAATGTATCTGTAGAACATTTTTAATTTCAGCATTCCAGTTACTGTTAGCTTCCATTCCAAAGGCCAGAACGAAAATATAATAACATGTTTATCAATTAACCTTTGAAGTAAAACTCATTCATTATCATCATCATCATGATCATCATCGTCGCTATCTATTCTCTCTCTCTCTCTCTCTCTCTCTCTCTCTCTCCTCTCTCTCTCTCTCTCTCTCTCCTCCCCCCCCTCCTCTCTGTCTCTTTCTCTTTATACAGCGTGGGGTATAAATTTGGGACATGTGTTAAAATGTTACAAATGACCGTGTGCTCGTGTTTGTTGTATTTCAATTTCCTTGAGTTAGGTGGTGAACGCCAGATGTTTCATGTGTGCTGAACCAGGAAGCTGTTTCATTTCTCGTGTTAAATGCATCAGGCACTGGTCAAAATTACCAAGAACGAATGGCGACAGATCGCCATGCGAAAGCATAATCATGAATAATAAAGTCAGATTTCAAAAGGCGGGGAAAGCTTTGAAAGGCTTCGGACATTTTCTGCAGTTTGGCAATCAACATAATCAGGGAGTGGAGTGCCTTGATCAGATCGCTGGCTGTTTGGAACGAAAAGTGCCTTGATCGGATCGCTGGCTGTTTTGAACGGAAAGTGCCCTGATCAGATCGCTGGCTGTTTTGAACGGAAAGTGCCTTGATCAGCTCGCTGGCTGTTTTGAACGGAAAGTGCCTTGATTAGATCGCTGGCTGTTTTGAACGGAAAGTGCCTTGATCAGATCGCTGGCTGTTTTGAACAGAAAGTGATGGATTCTTCCCGGCAAGAGTAGGGCAGTCGCATTCATCATAGTGTTAATAATTCATTTTATGGAATGTTTAAACACTTTTCTTTCAGAAAAAGTAAATTAAGATTTATTTGAATGGATTCATAGTGCAAGATCTTGAACAATTTCAGATACGGCATACTGACAGTGTCGACCGTGCAGATAAAGTGC
>CM065731.1:9154759-9167259 GCA_033310375.1 Conus canariensis
ATACATTATTTGCGGAGCTGCATTTGTCGACTGTCTGAGTTTGTTTTTTTTCACATTCAGTTTCTTCCAAGGTCTGTCCGTGCACCTGCTGACGTCATGATTCTTGCACCCCAAAAGTTCAGTGGAAGAGCAAACAGTTTGTTTTTTTCTGTAGAAGGGTTTTAGCACTTCTTGCCTTCAATATCACGTCTTTACAGCAAACCTTACAACATACATTTTAAGCAGTGTCGGTCGTACATACTGCGGTCCATTCTGTTCTTGATTTTTTTTTAGTCTGCTTTTATGTCGCATGTGAATGTATGATTACACGCGTGCGTGCGTGCGTTTATCTGTGTGTGTGTGTGTGTGTGTGTGTGTGTGTGTGTGTGTGTGTGTGTGTGTGTGTGTGTTAGCGCGCGTGCGTAGTGCGTGCCTGTGTGGAGGGGACGAGAGAGAGAGAGAGACAAGAGAATGAGGGGCGGACGGGGAGGGGGAGTGTCGGGAGATGTAGGAAGCATACAAGATAGCGTTCGGGTTGTCCCAGATGAGATGTACCGCTTGATCTTTCTGCTTAATTTTTGTTTTTTTTGTTTTTAAGTGTTTTGAGGTTCCCTTTTTCCTAATGCAAAATATCCATATATGATGATGATGATGTTGATGATAACAATAACAATGGGGAGGAGGCTGAGGAAGAGGAGGAGTAGGAGGAGGAGATGGAGGGTGACAAGGAGGAGGAGGAGGAGGAAGCTATTTAATGCAGCAAGTCGGGGTTTGAGCAGCGGAGAACTGGTAAACAATCTTTGCATGACAACATCCACCAAGCCGCTATTTTCTTTCTTTTTCTTCCTAGGTTGGTGAGACATTCTGTAGTCCGTCATTCTCTCCCTCCCTCCCTCCCTCCGTCTCTCTCTCTCTCTCTCTCTGTCTCTCTGTCTCTGCCTCTGTCTCTGTCTGTCTGTCTGTCTGTCTGTTTGTCTGTCTGTCTGTCTGTCTGTCTGTCTTCTCTCTCTCTCTCTCTCTCTCTCTCTCTCTCTCTCTCTCTCTCTCTCTGTGACACGCACTCTTTCTCTGCGTATCTCATATAATATTCTCTGTTGTTCAGTCTCTCTCGCTGTATCTCCCTTTCTGTCCCTATGTGTCTGTCTGTCTCACTGTCTCTCTTTCTGTCGCTCACTGTCTCTCTCGTTGTCTTTAGTTTTTTTCTCTCTCCCTCTCATGCGCCCTTTCACCCATCTCATCTTCTCTCCTCTCTTTTCTCCTCCCGTCTGTACTCCCACTTCTCTTTCCCTGCCACCGTCTTCCAGCCTGTGTGTCTGTCTCTGTCTTTCTCTGTCTCAGTCTGTCTGTGCGCCTCTTTCTGTCTCTATTTCTCAGCCTGTGTGTCTGTCTCTGTCTTTCTCTGTCTCAGTCTGTCTGTGCGCCTCTTTCTGTCTCTATTTCTCAGCCTGTGTGTCTGTCTCTGTCTTTCTCTGTCTCAGTCTGTCTGTCTGCCTCTTTCTGTCTCTATTTCTCAGCCTGTGTGTCTGTCTCTGTCTTTCTCTGTCTCAGTCTGTCTGTCTGCCTCTTTCTGTCTCTTTTTCTCAGCCTGTATGTCTGTCTTTGCCTTTATGTTCTCTGTCTCACTCTGTCTGTCCGCCTCTTTCTGTCCCTTTCTCAGCCTGTATGTCTGTCTTTGCCTTTATTTTCTCTGCGTCACTCTGTCTGTCCGCCTCTTTCTGTCTTTTTTCTCAGCCTGTATGTCTGTGTCTGTCTCTGTCTTTCTCGGTCTCATTCTGTCTGTCCGCCTCTTTCTGTCGCTTTTTCTCAGTGTGTATGTCTGTCTGTCAGCCTCCCCCCCCCCCCCCCCCCCCGACCCCCTCTTTCTTGTTCTTGTATTTATTTTTCTCATCGTGCCCTCTATCTATCACCCTCTCCTGTTCTTACCCCTTCTTTCCCACCCGCCCTCCGTAACTGCCTCTCTCTCCCACACACATCTTCACATCTACCTGCCGCCCTATCACACATAACAACAGACAGGTTGGCCAGTCTCACCATGATCATTATGGAATCTCAGCAAGGCTCCAAGCTCTCAACACATCGTGGCGAGAATCACCATGATATCAGGAACTTCCGTATACATCTCCCGGGAGTTATTACGACAATCACTGCGGGGATCTCGGAGCATGACCCGTGTTCAAAGAACGTACAAACGTGACTGTATTAGTTTTTTCTCCGACCCTCCCTCGGCCATATTACCACTCCAGGAAACGAGGAGGACGTCAGAAATACCGTATGCGCTGCAAATAAAAACAAAACAACAACAACAACAACAACAAAATGACCATTCTGTACTCTCTGAAACGAAGAGAAATAAAGAAAGAAGAAAAGGAGGAAAATGTTAAAAGTCATGACAAAAAGAATAATCTCAGACAGACGGTAAACAGTTTCAAATCCGTCCAGACACAGAAGAGAGTGCGTTCCACCAATCTCTAGACCCCGAGAAGAAGAAAGAAAGCTGTGCAGACGACATAATGGTCACACTGGCCTTGACGTAATTCTGCGTCTTACTTGGTGAAGAACTGTGTTCCATTTGTACTTGACTCTGTGCAGGTTCTTGTCTAGGAGCGGGTTTTTCCTTGATAGCGAGTGAATACCACCAATGACCTAAACCACGTGATGACCCACTTCACATTACCGAGTTCCGGGATTGGTAATATCCCAGGCAAAGCCATTTCAGCGAAGACTTCTTGAAAGTTTCCGTATGTTCCTCCTAGAGTGAGAGGGGAGATTACCGTTTGTGTGACAATTGGGTCTGTCATGGTCCAGAGTAAGTTTGGTATTTCAACGTCAGGTTTATGTATCAATCAACTTATAAATGCGCGCGCGCGAGTACACACACACACACACGCACACACACGCACACACACACACACACACACACACTCAGACACACACACGGACACTTAAACACAGACACACACAGACACGCACACACACACACAAACACAAACACACACACACACACACAAACACAAACACACACACACACACACACACACACACACACGGACACTTAAACACACACACACACGGACACTTACAACACACACACACACACACACACACACACACACACACACACACACACACACACACAATGGTGCCGTAAAGTTCCGCTCTGGTCGGAGAGAACATGGCCGGATTGTACTCCCACGTGTCAGCCAGCCCCGGCAGATTCAGACACCTGCTGTGTTGGTCAGGAAATGTATGCCACGGTCTTGGAGACGCATCCTTTTAGAGGGTGAAACACGGTGTGGTGCCGTCTTCCTATTTTAAACTCACTATACACGCATCTTTGGTGACGATCGAAGGCAAAAGAACTCTCGCAATGCTGTAAAATTTGTGACTAAACAGACAATAGGGAGAGTGCAAAGTTCCGTCACACACAAGCAGAAGACCAGTATAACATGCCATTTGTACTATACAGGTGTATTGTCAAGTGCTTCCATTAAGAAAAGTGAGTTCATATTATTGCACAGCTTCTGTGTGTTAAGTGCTTCCATTAACAAAAGTTAGTTCATATTATTACACAGCTTTCGTGTATTAAGTGCTTCCATTAACAAAAGTTAGTTCACAGTTTCTGTGTGTTATGTAATTCCATTAACAAAAGTTAGTTCATATTATAACACAGCTTCCGTGTGTTAAGTGCTTCCATTAACAAAAGTTAGTTCACAGTTTCTGTGTGTTATGTAATTCCATTAACAAAAGTTAGTTCATATTATAACACAGCTTCCGTGTGTTAAGTGCTTCCATTAACAAAAGTTAGTTCACAGTTTCTGTGTGTTAAGTAATTCCATTAACAAACGTTAGTTCATATTATTACACAGCTTCTGTGTGTTAAGTAATTCCATTAACAAAAGTTAGTTCATATTATTACACAGCTTCTGTGTGTTAAGTAATTCCATTAACAAAAGTTAGTTCCTATTATGATACAGTTCCAGTATTTCGCATATGTGTGTGTGTGGTGGTGTGTGTGTGTGTGTGTGTGTGTGTGTGTGTGTGTGTGTGCGTGCGTGCGTGCGTGTGTGTGTGCGTGCGTGCGTGCGTGCGTGCATGCGTGTGTGTGTGTGTGTGTGTGTGTGTGTGTATGCATGAGATAAACTTGAACATTGGCAAATTCTTAGCAAATATAACCGTCAGCATAATCAAAGTCGACAGAATGAAACATATTGTTAAGACCCTTCCAGCCGTTCCATGAGTGAAGATGTCACCAAATCTTGATGGCCTTAAATATGAGGTTGAGATTTTCAGCAATAGTTGCAATATAATCCAGTTTTCCTCTTTTGTGAAATGTTGGTCCCTTTGAATGAATAATTTACACACCGATAAAAAAACGTCTCTGAGCAGATGTCCAAAAAGAACGACAAATGCAAAGTTAGAAACAATAGAGATGGAGTATGGCTGCCTTAATGGCGGGATAAAAAACGGCCATACACACAAAACTCCACTCCCTTTGTTGGGTAGAGGGGATTAATACTTGTCTGTCCATATAGGGAGTGTCCGCAGCAGTATCAGCCTGGGTACGCAGAAGAAGAAGAAGAAGAAGAAGTCCCTCCCCATGGTCACCACACCTGCCTCCCGCTCTTTATCTGCATGTAGTGTTTAGTCGCTGATTCGCGTCGGTCAGGCAGTTGCCTTTCTTATTTATCATGCTAAAAAAAATCCAGATATATCTAGCTTTTACTTTAGATGTGTGAAAGCCCACGTGACATCAGTTTATCAGATGATGTATATGCAGTCGACGTAACAATTACAACTTCATCCCTGAAGTTCCAGTCCTTTAGGCTTACGCGCAGCAACAAATACTGACGCTTTAAAATGGTTCACTGTGTGCCAAGAAATGGGGTCCATTTTACGTAGGTACAGAGGGTATTTTTTGCATGGCATTGTTCTTTTCAAATGTGCGAAGTCATGACGTGTTACATGGGCGTGATGAGACCAAAAACATTCAGTTGAATCAGCTTTAGGTTCCATTGAATGCGACACGTCATGTTAATATTATTTCAGATTGATCTTGACCATTTTAGATCATTCTCTGTAGAACCTCTATTCAATTACTTATCTTATGTTACGGGTTTTAAGTGGCCTCACAAGAAAACGTTTGACAAAGTTTCACGCACCATACTCCGCATATCAGCCCCCAAATTAAATGGATTCGTCCTAGGACCACACCCCATCTTTTGAAGATGCTTACCTAGAATAAGTTCAGTAGCTCTTGTGTAATTCTGATAAAGAACAAACAAATAAACAAACAGACAGATACTTAACTAGATTAAATCCAGTAGCTCTTGTGTAATTCTGATAAGGGACAAACTAACGCCCTAGCAGGTGAAAACATAATCTCTTCGGGAGGGGGAGGGATTATAGTTGTGGTGGGGATTCGAGCTTAAGATCTTCTAGTATCTTGTATATGACTGTATTCACTTGGCCACGGGTGACAAGTTAGATGAAACAGATGGTGGGTTCAAGGTGACTGTCATGGAGGATAACTTCAATGTTTATAGGGACATAGCTTTCTTCATGACTAGAGAGAGACCGGTTTCAAATGAAAAGACAAATTTTAATTGTCACTCACGTTGCAACATCATTTCGCATTTTCTTGTTATGGGGCCAGACACAGCGGTCAAACGAGATACCACGAAGGCAGCAAAGTAAAAAACAAAACAAAACAAAAAACAAACAAACAACAACAACAACAAACAAACAACACACCACAGACACACACACACACACACACACACACACACACACACACACACACACACACACACACACACACACACCAAAATGTACGCACAAGGCGCAAAGTAACGCTTATTTAGTAGTCGGTACAAACAGATAAGTGACTTTTCGACAAAATGTGTTTTCTTCGCTCATCACAACTAACATAAAATGCACATAACTAAACTGCCCAGATGGCTGGTTTTGTTTGTGTGTGTGGTCTCTTGTATTTTGCTTTGTTCAGTAACGCTGCAGTCCACTATTATTTTAAGACTACTGGAGACTGTTTTGATGTGCAATGTACACCTGTTTACCTGTACCCTACAGTACGATTCTGATAGTCGCAGACTTAGCTATGTTTTGCCAGAAGACAGCTACGGCATTCACCTGTAGACGTGCAGGTGTGTTGATAGACTGTCGCCAAGCAAAATATTCATCGGGGAGTTTGTGGCATTGTAGACTGGAAGTATGGTTGATTATTGACTCCAGGATCAGGATCTCTGAGGACTCAGTACCGGAACTAGTGCCAGTTACAACTTAGCATAAGCAGACAGCGAACAGGCGTATGGAGTCCATGCTTGCCAATGCCAAGTTATCAGATTCCAAGTGGGCTGTCGAATCGACATACATTCTGACCTAGTTTATTATTTTTTTCATTGCAGTTGTTTCATGTGTGTGACCTGTGGGCGTACTCGGGTGAAGTTTGCTGTAGAGTTTGTGTGCGTGATTAAACTGTCCATTCCGGGATCACTCCTGTGAAAGATCTATGTTTCTTTTAGGAGTGTGATGATAATCATGAAAAGTCACAACAGTATTCATTTAGCACATTATCTTCCACAAAACGAATAAATCGAAGCGTTTGTGCATGTGGATTGCACACATGCATACAATAATTCTAAAAGAAACAGTTGAGGGAACACGAAGTTCAGGGTATATGTCAAGCGTGTTGAAAGTTGAGTCTGGGTTTGTATAGAAATATGCTACGTGTCTTTTTAGAGGTAGACTCTAGGTTCACATACGGGTTAGATTCTAGGTTTGTTTCTCTGGGTACTTTGTGAACTGAACTGTAGTTTTGTTTAAAACGTGGATGCTTGGAGTATGAGTATGTTGGGAGTGAAATTTAGATTTATATCATGGACAGGTACTGCAGTTGTGTTCTAGAGGTGGATCCAGGGATATTTTCCAACCTTGGAGGTTTAAGAGGAAAACAGTGGCCATCATGGAATTACAGACAGACGTTAACTTGGGATTTTGTATAGCGTTGATTCCCTGCGGAAGACCTCAGCGTCCAACCCTTGGACTAAAAACTTACTTCTTGCGATTTTGAGTCCCGCTGGTGGATCCTTATATAAGAAAAAGAAATGTTTACATCGACCTTAGCTTATGAGCAGAAAGAAAGAGAAATGAAATGTTTCATATGACGTACATTCAAGTGCCTGGGGAAACTACTCCGCATCTCCAACAAGGAGCACAAAACCAACGACTATGTGCGGAACCTAGTCACCAACCTAGTTGGGCCCCATGAACCACTACTGGCAACCGTCAAACGACGGAAGATGGCATGGTTTGACCACGTCATTGTCACAACGCCCTCTCCAAAACCATCCTCCAAGGTACCGTTGAAGGAGGGCGCAGACGAGGACGGCAAACAGCTGGTCCGAAAACATAAAGGATTTGACTAAAATGACCATGCCAGATCTCCTCACGACAGCTGCCAACAGAAGAGCCTGGGGAGAAACGGCGGCTGCCTCATCACGTCCCCCCAACGACCCCAGCGGTCAGGGGATTGACTGACTGACTGACATTCAAGAAAGAAAGCAAGAGGAAAGTTGTTAGAAATCTTTGATTGGAAAATGATTATGAAAACTGGTCAGGAACACTAGCGGTGTGTTTTCGTTTGACAGTGATCGTTATTGTGATATTCTTTGTTCTGTTCTGGTAAAGGGAGTACACAAATCTTTGTTTCCCCAGTCTCTCCTTGGAATGAATGGAGTAAACATGCTGTGTTGTGATCTAGTGCATGCAAATGCGGTGTGTGACGTTCATATCATCAGGCAGGCTGAAGGTATGTGATGGAGCTGGAATCTAAATATACTGGAGAAAAAAGTTGACTGTATACTCTACGTTATGACTGTATTTTCGTATTAGGGGGTGGGATGTGTGTTAGAGGTGGAGCTAGGTGTGTTTCACCAGCACCGGGTACCATGTTGTTACAGCGGCGTTCGGAGCTCCTATTGGCGGGGTGCTGTTCAGTCTGGAGGAAGGATCCTCATTCTGGAACCAAGCACTCACCTGGAGAACGGTAGAATTGAAAAAAAAAAAGACAACCCAACAAACCTTAAGTTGTTTGTTTAAACTTCT
Source organism: Conus canariensis (assembly GCA_033310375.1). Classification (NCBI taxonomy): domain Eukaryota; kingdom Metazoa; phylum Mollusca; class Gastropoda; order Neogastropoda; family Conidae; genus Conus; species Conus canariensis. The sequence continues at coordinate 9,162,860 of CM065731.1, forward strand.
GTCAAGTTCATTCTGTTCACTTACAATTTTTTGTCACTTTGTTGGTTGTTGTTTTTTCTGCGTCATTTGGGTCATTTTTCTGCTCCTGCTGCACCTCCTCTTTCTCTTGATGTTGTGTTCATTGCTGTATTTGTTCTTCGTGTCTTTCTTGTTCCTTTTCTTCTCGGTTTTGGTCTTAGTCTCGTTCTTCTTGTTCATGTTCACCTTCTCCATATTTTCCCCTCTTTCTCCCCCCCTCCCCCCATTCGTCTGCCCCCCCCCCCTCTCCTCCCTGTCGCTCTTCTCCTCCGCCTCCTTGCCCTACTCCGTCCTCTTTCTTCGCCTGCTTCGCCTTTTTCTTTTTGGCATCCTTCATCTTCTCTTTCTTTCTTTTATTTTCTCCTTCTTCTTCCCCTCCACCACGCCCCCCCCCCCCCCCCCCAGGTCTTTACTTTTTTACGACTTTTTTCTTGACCACCTTTCTTCCACTTGCCCTTTTTTTTACCTGCAGAACTTTCTCATCCATTTCATCTTTCCTTCCTCTTACTCATCGTGCTGTTTGGTTTTGTTTCCTACGCCTGTTATTATAATTGTTGTTGGCTTCCTCTTCTCAATTCTGTTAAGGACGCCGTGGTCGGATCGGCACTAAAGAATATGGCCTGACTTGATTTGTTTTGCTGTGTTTTAAAGCTTCTACTCATTATCTTCTGTCTCTCCTTGAGAGAGAGAGAGAGAGAGAGAGAGAGAGAGACAGACAGACAGACAGACAGACAGACAGACACACAGACACACAGACAGACAGACAGACAGACAGACAACAGACAGAGACAGAGACAGAGAGAATGGATGTCGATGTGAAACTTACAAGTTGTGTGTGTGTGTGTGTGTGTGTGTGTGTGTGTGTGTGTGTGTGTGTGTGCGTGCGTGCGTGCGTGCGTGCGTGCGTGCGTGCGTGTGTTTGTATGTATGTATGTATGAGTGTGTGTGTGTGTGTGTGTGTGTGTGTGTGTGTGTGTGTGTGTGTGTGTAGTTTTTCTGTTCCATGGCAGCCACATTCTCTCTGAATTTTTTCCTGTCCGGGTTGGACAGCAAATCCTGGGGCTACTTCTACCTGCCTGGTTTGATCGACTTCGGCGTCTTTAAGGTGGGTGGGTCTTGCCTCGTGTTACCTTGTACGGTCCTGGACAATGGGTCTTGGAGCAAGTTCTGCCTGCCTGGTCGGATCGACTCAGGTGTCTTCGGAGTGTGCTGTCTTGTGATTGTATAGGACGATCTCGGACGGTGAGGTTAAAGTCCCATACCGTAATACCCGTGGGACAGTGAAATGTTAGAGATTCAGCGTGTTTAGCCCTTTGCATTGTAGAAGACAGACACCATAGCTCTCTCCGCCATCTTCAGCTTCTCCAAACTGAATCAGGTACCCGTCTAATCCAGGGTAGACAGAGCAGTAAAGAGGCCGATCCTGTGAGTGGGTCGAACTCACGACCTTCTGCTCCAAAGCCGCGAACGATCTAAACATTTAATAATGGATCCCTCGTCTTGGACAGTTGGACCTGGAGAAAATTCTGAGCGCCTGGTTTCATTATTCGGGTGTCTTCAAGATTGGTTGTCTTCCGTTATCTTGAGTTGTACTGTATTCTATAGTACGGACCTGGACTGCAGCTTCTTTTGGCAAATTTTACTAGCCTGGTTTGGCCGACTTTGTCTTGTGTTGTATTGCACGCGTTGGACGCTATGTTTTAATGTTAGTTTTATCGATTTGATTTTGGCATCCGTCAAGGTGAGCTGTCTGGTGATGTCTTGTGTTGTTTTGAGTTGTTAGAAAACTTGAAAGTTAAATCCCGCAGCCTAATGGCTGTAAGAACAATGCACTTTTAGACATTTACCGTGTCTAGTGCGTGGAGTGATATTGTCGAACCAGTTACAATTTACTGCTGGGTGTACGGAGATAGTTTTTTTCAAACCGTGAAAATCCGACCTGCACAAGTGGTACGAACTCAGGAGATCGAGAGGTCTTCTCCACAGTCCAACGTTCTGACCATTTGACCACGGGTCCCTGTTCTTGGACAGGTCCTGAAGACTGTTCAACGCGCCTGGTCTCACTGACTTTGGTGTCTTCATGCTGTGTGATCTCCTGTTGTCTCATGTTGTACTGTGTTGTACAGTACGGTCCTGGACAGTGGGTTCTTATACAGTTTGTACCTGCCTGCCTGATTGACGTCGCTGTCATCAAGGTGAGTCGTCTGGTGTTGTTGTATTATGCGGGTCTGGACATAAAGTTCCTGGGTATATTTTCATCGATTTAGTTTGATGTTGTCAAGGTGAGTTATCTGGTGTTGTCCTGTGTTGTCTTCAGTTTTACTGTGTTGTCTTTCCTCGGGGGAGGGGGGAGGAGGGGGGCTTTTACCTGACTGGTCTGATTGACTTTTCTGTCTTCTTCAGTATGAGTTGTCTTTTCTTGTTTTGCAACATAAATCCGTTCAAGGTTCAATCCTGGGTCCGCTTCGGCCTGCCTGCTCTGATGACTTAGACGTCCTTCAGGTGGGTTATTTTGTGTTGTGGTGAATTGTATTATCATACTGTGCATGACATTTTACGACCCTGGACAAAACGTTCTGGGGGGTTTGCCTGTCTGGCCTCCTGCTGCTCTCGATCGAAGTTTACCCTTGGTGACAGCTTTTGAGGATGTGACCGTTATGTATCCTAACCGTAGGAGCGACCGTGCCATTTTAACATGTCTGCATGGTTTGACTGACATGGATGTCCCCAGGGCGCATTGTATTGGGTTGTGTGTTGTGGTACGACCCTTGACTGTAAGTCCTATTGCTTTTCTCCCGATTTACTTGACCTGATCGACTTCGGAGTCCTCAAGGTGTATTGTTTTGGATTATATCAGAAATATAGCGAGAGAAAGGCAGGCAGACAGACACAGACAGACAGACAGACAGACACACACACACACACACACACACACACACACACACACACACACACACACACACACACACACACACACACGAACAACAAGAACAGTCTTTTCATGTCTTAAAACTAAAAAAATATATATAATTTAGTACATTTTGTCTCAGATACAGCTACATCAGGCGAGAATACGGGAAATAAAAGCTCTATATCAAGTAAAGTGAGTTTGGTCTCTGTCTCCTGGCCCGAAGAAGCCATATCTCAGCCAGATGTGCTGGAATATACGAGCTCGAAAGACATGAACTGAATGCTGTTTTCATTCCTATATTTTACCATCCACGGTCCCTCTCTCTGTCACGTCTGCAAGGTGCGGAGTCCAGGAGCGCCTAGAGAGCATGGGTTTATGATGTATATGCGTGTACGATGTGTGTGTATGTGTGTGTGTGTGTGTGTGTGTGTGTGTGTGTGTGTGTGTGTGTGTGACCTCTCTCTTTCACACACACACACACACACACACACACACACACACACACACACACACACACACACGACACACACGCGCGCGCTCGCACACACACACACACACACACACACACACACACACACACACACACACACACACACACACACACAACAGTGTGCGTACGCTTGGCTCAGTCATGAATCTGGAATCTTTTCTGTCGCTGTCCACAAGACTTCGTTTCTATTGTAATGAAGATTGCTACAATGCCAGTGACGATTCTTACGATGATGATGATGATGATGACGACGACAAGATCAGAGATCACCTGTTACATGCAAGAGCCGCAACAGTAAAGGCTGTAGGTTATAGGGTCCCGCAGACCTTCCCATCTTCATTGCCCTGGGGGGATCTGTTGAGGATAATGAGGAGGAGGAGGAGGAGGAGGACTGCGATGAGGATGATGACGATGAGCATGTGTTGAGTGCCAAAGCATCAGGGACGTAGGCCGTAGCCCATGCGTGACTCAGATGTGTTCATCCTCATTGTCACGGGCTTATGCGATGATAGACATGCTAATGGTAATAATGATAATAATGGTAATGATGATGACGATCACGTGTTGGATGCCAGAGCAGGACCGTTGAAGGATGCAGTTTACAGAGCACCGCCAATCTGCTCATCTTCATTGTCATGGGTTCATTTAATGAAAATAATGATGGCAATGACGACGACGACGACGACGACGACAACGACGACGACGATGATGACAAAGATGACGGTTGTGGTAGTGGTGGTGGCGATACTTATGATGATGATGATGATGACGACGACGACGACAACGACATCATGATGATGATGATGGTGGTGGTGGTGGTGATGGTGGTGGTATTGATGATGACAATGACGTGTTCAGTGCCAGAGCAGCAGCGACGAAGGCTGCAGCCTGTGGAGCGCCGCGGACCTGCTCATCTTCATCGTCATGGGCTGCGTGGGTGGCCTGCTGGGGGCCTTCTTCAACGGCATCAACCGCGTGCTC
>CM065731.1:9174759-9177259 GCA_033310375.1 Conus canariensis
AGCACTTGCGTGTGTTTTATTTGTGTGAACGTGTATGTGTGTGTCTGTTTGCACGTACATGTACACGTGTGTGCATTTGCGTACATTGTGTGTGTGTGTATGTGTGCGTGTGTGTGTGTGTGTGTGTGTGTGTGTGTGTGTGTGTGTGTGTGTGTGTGTTGTGGCTCCAGGCACGTTCAGCATGCCCTCTCTGGGCCTGTTCTTCATGTGCTTCTTCCTGCTGGCCTGCTGGACCTACGGGGTGGCGGTGCCCAGTGGACTCTTCGTCCCCTCCCTGCTCTGTGGGGCCGCCTATGGCCGCTTCGTCGCCTCCTTCCTGCACACGTCAGTTCTCTGTCTGCTGGTCTGTCTGTTTGTCAGTCTGTCTGTCTGTGTGTCTGTGAGGTGTGGTACAGCGTTGCTAGAAGACTGCTTTTCTCTTTACTCCTTTGCGGAGGTTCGTCGTCTCTTGCCTTCACACGTCAGTTCTCTGTCTGCTGGTCTGTCTGTCTGTCCGTGTGTCTGTGACGTGTGGTACAACGTTGCCAGAAGTCTGCTCTTCTCTTTACTTCTTTGCCGGAGGTTCGTCGCTTGCTTCCTGCAGACACCAGGTCTTGAATTTTACCTGCATACATGTATTCTGTATGATCTGAATCGAGTTCACTCAGTCAGCAACAGCATCGCTGAGGAAGATGGCCAGATGGCTGTCGAAAGCTACGAGTGAGTAGCGCATTTTCTTTTGTTGGGGGACTAGGTCTAACTCTAGGTAGCATTATGTCTACCCCCCAGCTGTTGAAACTTCCCAACGTCTCTTTCGCGATTTCGATTGGACGATCATCAAAACTTTCCGTGAACTGGAGAAAGCACATCGTTCCCTAGCGACATTCAGGAACCACTTGCACTTCACGCTGCACTGTAAACATCACGACGTCTGCCCCACCAGCCTAAAGATCAAAACATCGGTGAAAGGACTAGCAGCCAGTGGGATTACCAACCGAGCCCAACGAGCACTCATGAACGAACGGATTAAACAGATTAACACTCGGATTACATTCCTAGAACGAAAAATCCAGGACCTCTTCGAGAATCTGAGTTCGAACACACAATTACCAAACTTCATTCTGCCGGGAATCAAAGAGTGGGTCGAGTCTGCGCAACAAATTGAATGGGATAAAGTACGCATGCGCCAACGGAAGAAATATGATTGTTTGGTGAAGAGATCGAAACGACTACATGAAGACAGGATCCCTATTATGTCTGTGTCGGAAGAGAAGAAAAGAAGTGTGAAAGATAGGTGGGTGATCAATTTTTCAGAACGCCAACTCTCCACTTCTGAGGAGGAAGTACTAGAGAAAGGACTGAACTTCGCAGTAGCGCCGGACAAACTACCAGTGGTTGACCTTATCACGAGCGTGGAAACAGCTTGTAGATACATTGGTCCCAACTCCGAAGAAGCGACACACCTACGGTCAGACTGCGTCAGAATCCTGAAGCAAGCCAAGCTCCCCAAATCCAAACTCACGGCTGATCAAAGACGTGCTCTGGCGGACTTGAAGAAAGCAGACTCCATAATGATTCTGCCAGCAGACAAGGGGCGTGCAACAGTCATCATGCCCAAATCCATGTACTATGAGAAGGCGAACAAACTCCTGGAAGACACAGCAACCTATGAACTTTTCAAGAAAGACCCCACAACCAAGTTCTCCAACAAACTGAAAGAGATACTTAAACGCCTTAAAGACACGGGCCGACTAACGTTGGAACAGAACAGGAAACTACCCCACCGGGACGGATGTACCCAAGTTCTATGGTCTACCTAAGGTGCACAAGAACGACGTCCCCCTTCGTCCCATAGTTGCATCCAGAGATTCCCTCATGTATGAGACGGCGAGATTCATGGCGGACATTCTGGCCTCTCTGATAGGACACACAGAACACCACATCCACAACAGCGCCGAACTAGTGGAGAAACTGAGCAACTACACTCTTTCCCAGGATGAACTCCTTGTGTCATACGACGTCTCGGCGTCACCAGCGTACCAGTGAAAGAGAACGTGGAAATCATTAGACGCAGGTTACAGAACGACCAAATTCTCCACCAACGCACATCTCTGACTGTGGATGACATCGGCGACACCTTAGCTTGCTGTTTCACTACCACCTACTTCACCTTCCAAGGCAAGTTTTACCAGCAGAAAGAAGGAGCAGCCATGGGTTCACCGGTGAGCCCTATAGTAGCCAACCTCTTCATGGAGGACTTTGAAGAGAAAGCACTGGCCTCGTTCCACTCTCCTCCACGCTACTGGGGCCGCTACGTAGACGACAACATGACCATCCTACCCCAACGACTGGTGGAACAGTTCACTGAACATCTGAACAACCAACATCCAGCCATCAAATTCACGAGGGAAGTAGAGCAGAATGACTTTCATTGCAATGCTGGACACACTCATCACCAGAACAGACGGCATGCTCTCCTTCGCGGTCTACCGCAAACCGACCCACACAGACCAGTACTTGC
>CM065731.1:9184759-9189759 GCA_033310375.1 Conus canariensis
TGTCAAACACTGTTTTTGGAAATTCGTAGTTCATGGTGTTCTTCATTGCATCATAGGCAAACTGTGAGATATATAATGTTGAGTAGTGGTACAGGCGCTAGAAGTTTGGATAGCTCTGGTGTATATGTTCAAGATTGTTGTTACGAGGACGCTCGCGCGCACGTGTGTGTGTGTGTGTGTGTGTGTGTGTGTGTGTGTGTGTGTGTGTGTGTGTGTGTGTGTGTGTGCAGGAGAACGATGAAGTGGACAATTTTGTTAACGACCAAGCGGACTTTTCGGAAGGCAGTCAGCTAGAAGAGTAAGTATTGAGTTAACTTTGTTAACCCAGGCCGTTGCTATACTGTCTTTGCCCACCTTCTGGCCTTGTTTATGTCTTTCCATATTGGTACCCCCCCCCAAGTGCACGCACCACAAACACACGCGCGCACATGCACGCATACACACACACACACACACACACACACACACACACACACACACACACACACACACACACACATTTTTCAATGTTTTTACTGATTCTACATGAGTTTGTGCGAGCTCACAACAAAGGCAGGCAGATCGTTCCACTTCTTCGTCATGTGATCCCTAACGAAATACATCAGTTCAGCTGCCAACGTTCGCTATGTTTCCCTAAGCCGATGAAGGCCAGGGGGTCTCTGACATGATGTTGTGTTTGCAGTATGGCGGACATCCATTTCCGGCGCCGCAGTCTGAAGTTTGAAGGGATTATACTTCGCTCGCACATCGCTATGGTGCTCAAGAAACGGGCCTGGTTCGCGGAAGGAGAGCAGGCCAGTCTTTGTCTTTTGTTCATTCTTTTCTTCCTTTCGCTCTGTTGGTTTGTTTTGATCTTTCTTACTTTCTTTCTTTCTTTCCTTCTTTCTTTCCTTCTTTCTTTCTTTCTTTCTTTCTTTCCTTCTTTCTTTCCTTCTTTCTTTCTTTCTTTCTTTCTTACTTTCTTTCTTTCTTTCTTTCTTTCTTTCTTTCTTTGTTTTTTTCCTTCTTCCTTTCTTTCACCGTATTTTCTTAAGTCTTTGTTTCATGTTCTGCTTCTTTCACTCTGTCTTGGTTAGCTTTTTGCTTTGTTCCATGCCCCCCCCCCCCCACCCCCCACCCGCAATCCCCCCTTTTGTTTTTTTTTTGTCTTTGTTTTTTTTTTTTTTGCTTTTGCGGTTTTTTTGTTTCGTTCGTTTGATTTCTTCTTTCTTTCCATTCTTGCTTCCGCCGTTTTTTTTTGTTTTGTTTTTAATTTTAATTTTCTTCTATTTATCGTTCATCTTTCTGGTTTCATGTCACATCTGTTCCTTTTCTGTCCTCTTGTTTCTGAGTTCTTTCATTGTGTTTATTTGTCTCTCTACCTTCCTTTCCTCCTCTTTCTACCCTTCCAGTGTGTTCTCTCTTTCTGTCTTCCTTACCTCATTCTTTCTGCTCCCTCAGACTATACCCTCTTTCTATCTCTCTCCCCCCCCCTCCTTTCTACTCTTTCAAACAGTTCACACTTTCGAGCTTCCTCCCCCTCCTTTCTACTTTTTCAAAACTATTCTCTCTTTCTATCTTTCTGTCATCCTTTCCCCTCCTTTCTACTCTTACAAACTATTCTCTCTTTCTATCTTTCTGTCACCCTTCCCCCTCCTTTCTACTCTTACAAACTATTCTCTCCTTCTATCTTTCTGTCATCCTTTCCCCTCCTTTCTGCTTTTTCAAACTATTCTGTCTTTCTATCTTTCTATCATCCTTTCCCCCTCCTTTCTACTCTTTCAAACTATTCTCTCTTTCTGTCTTTCTGTCATCCTCTCCCCTCCTTTCTACTCTTTCAAACTATTCTCTCTTTCTGTCTTTCTGTCATCCTTTCCCCTCCTTTCTACTCTTTCAAACTATTCAATCTTTCTATCATCCTTTCCCCCTCCTTTCTACTCTTTCAAACTATTCAATCTTTCTATCATCCTTTCCCCCTCCTTTCTACTCTTACAAACTATTCTGTCTTTCTATCTTTCTATCATCCTTTCCCACTCCTTTCTACTCTTTCAAACTATTCTGTCTTTCTATCTTTCTATCATCCTTTCCCCCTCCTTTCTACTTTTTCAAACTATTCTCTCTTTCTGTCATCCTTTCCCCCTCCTTTCTACTCTTTCAAACTATTCTTCTCTTTCTATCTATCATCCCTTCCCCCACCTTTCTACTCTTTCAACCTGTTCCCTCTTTCTAGCTTCGTTTCCACACCTCCTTTCTGCTCTTTCAACGTGTTCCCTCTTTCTGTCATCCGTTCTTCCTCCTTTCTCCTCTTTCAAGCTGTTCTCGCTTTCTGTCTTTCTGTCTCCTCCCTTTCTGCCCTTTAAAAGGTTAAGTTTCAAAACGGAGTGACTGAGGGCGGAAAATTAAGCAAAATTTAGAAAGAGAGGAGGGTTATTTACCGCCAAGGACATAGACAAACAAACAAATAAAGTACAGGACAAGACACAGTGTCTTGTCCTTCACTTTGTTTGTCTATGTCCTTGGCGGTAAATAACCCCCCCCCCCCCCCTCTCTTTCTAAATTGTCCTTTAAAAGGCGTGTCTGTTTCTGTCTGCCTGTCTTGTCTTGTAACATTTTGTCCTGAATTGTTTTGTCATTAAAATCATTGTCTGTTCTTCGTCAGTAAACAGCACCGTTCTTTTCTTCCTTCCAGCCTGTCGTTGTGCCCGTTTCTTTTAGTCTTGTGGTTCACATGCTTCCTTATTCCAATCCTTATGTGCTCGTCGCATTGCTTCTTTTCTTTTTACTTCTCTTTCTTTCTTCCTTCCTTCCTTCCTTCCTTTCATTTCTTTCTTTCTTTCTTTCTTTGTCTTTCCATTTCCTTCCATCTGTCCTGCCTTCATACCTTCGTTTTTTTGTTGTTTTTTTGTTTTTTGTAATGTCGCATCCATTTCCCGTTTTTCTTTGGCAGTGGAGTATGAAGGAAATTAGCGGTATGCATTGTAGTATATCTACGTTACGATCCTCCTCAACGCTAGTCAGGTCAAGGAAAATAACCGAAGGTATAATACTGAAGGTAACTGGCACCAGCACAGACCATCATAGCACAATGTCGAAAGTGCGCGCGCTCAAAGATGCATGCGTGCGTGCGTACATAAGTTAGTGGGTGAATGAGTGAGTGAGCGTGTGTGTGTGTGTGTGTGTGTGTGTGTGTGTGTGTGTGTGTGTGTGTGTGTGTGTGTTTTTCCATGGCGTGTGGTGAGGGTGTGGAGGCCTACTGGAGGCCGGCTGCTGGTGGTGGTACCCCATAGACAGTCTGCCTGCCTGTCTGCGAGATGGCATGGTGCGAGTTGAAATCACGCAACGTAGGCATTCTGTGAAACGAGGCGCAGTGCAAAGTTATTTCAGTACTGGTACGTGGGAAAAAACCAAGTATTGACTGTGTGGCGATTAGCTTTTTTTTTTTTTTAACCACATTTTATTCTTTTAACCGAATATTTTGGCAATGGCGAGATTCTGGCTACTTTCTCTCAGTATTCATGTTATGGCCATTAGCAGGGTCTTTATGTTCAATCACGCTTCCTCTAAGTGTTGATTCTATGACAAATGGCTAGATTTTGATTGTGGTTTCACTTGGAATTTAATGCACGGCCAGGGTCACATTTGATACCGTACCTGCATTAAACACCGATTTTATGGACTTTTGTTTAGGTTTTACTTTGTGCGGATCACTGAGACCGGAGATGTCTGTATTGCCCTTGATTTGTCGTGGTATCTTTCGGTCTTGTGTAGTTCTGTTGTATTGCATAGTGCCGTGCTTCGCTGAACTCTGACACTGTATGATTCTTCTTTGTGTTACGTTGGCATTTTTCTTGCTGATTTTCTGCATTACATCTCTCGGAGGGCACAGAGAGAGAGAGAGAGAGAGAGAGAGAGAGGAAGAGAGAGAGAGAGAGAGAGAGAGATGAGGGTAGAGAGGGAGAGAAGGCGATCAAGCTAGCAAGCGAGCGACGACAGAACGAGTGAACAAAGAGAGAGAGAGAGAGAGAGAGAGAGAGAGAGAGAGAGAGAGGAGAGAGAGAGAGATCTTTTTATGTCCCATCATTGTTTAATTGGAAAATTGATTTTAAAGCAACAACAACAACAACAACAACAACAACAGACCACACAACCACACCCACTTCAAGAGAGGAGACAAACAACAGCTTGCTGGGCATCAGAGATCAGAGGCCTGTGTCATCATCAGTGTGGGGTGAGGATGTAGAGATCACGGGTGCGTGTTCGGGGATCGTGGGGGGGGGGGGGGGAGGGGAGGGGGCATTGGAAGACGGAAGAGAGTGGAGGGAAGGTGCAGGAGAGGGGGTAAGGACGGGGGATGAAGGTGGGGTAGGGAGAGGACGAGGGTCAGTGGCCAAGGTGCCCTGTGGGTGTTAGCAGAGGAGCCACCTCAACCTCCCCCACCCCCTCCCATGGGAAAAACACGTCCATTTCTTTATGTTATTTCAGTGCTGTTACATGGGAAACGCCAAGTAATGACTATGTGGCGATTGTGTTTTCATTCTGACTACTTTCTCTCAGCATTGATTGTGTGACAACTGGCGAGATTTTGACTGTGCTTTCACTACGAATTTCGTGCGTGGCCATGGCCACCTCTTATGCCGTACCTACATTAAACACCGATTTTATGGGCTTTGGTTAGGTTTTCTTTTGTCCATATCACTGAGACAGGTGAAATCTATATTGCCATTGATTCTGCGTTGTATTTTTTTTTGGTCTTGTGTTGTATCGAACTACTGTATTGCACACTGCCATACTTTGTTGAACATTGCTACTTTATTCTTCTTCTTTGCGTTACGCTGGCACTTTTGTTGCTTATTTTCTGCATTAAATGTCACGGAGGGTACAGGGGAAAAGAGAGAGAGAGGAGAGAGAGAGAGAGAGAGATATGAGGGATGAGGGGCGAGAGGGAGAGAAGGCGATCAAGTGAGCGAGCAAGCAACGATAGAACGAGCTTGGGGGCGAGTAAGCAAGTGAGCGAGCGAGCA
>CM065731.1:9204759-9207259 GCA_033310375.1 Conus canariensis
CTCCTCGGTTTTATATTGAAATCCGAAAGTAAAGATGCAGGATACAAGGACACTGACTTATAGTGGCTAGGTGTGCTAACCAGTCCTAGGCACCATTACAGAGTTGTGGCATGTTTCTCTCACCATTCATTCAGGTTCGTCATGTCAGGATCGTTCTGTTGCTGCTCCAACCCCCAGTGATCTACATGGAGCAGAACACATCAGGTCGTTATGGTGCTGAGTCACTTTGGTGGCGTTCAGTGCTGCCTGCTCTGAGGAATATACGAAGGACAACGCCAACTATGCCCCATGCTGACAAGAGCAATTGCTAAGTCATTGAGTCGGTGTGCGTGAGTATCCGTTCCTGAAGGGCACATATCGGTCAATGGCAGTGCTCATTAAAAGAAATCGCTACGAGAGCAGGGTCTAAGGTGCCACAGAATTCAAGAAATTGTGTGGATGGTGAGGGTGATGTTCTTATAGGTTTCTGTAATAATCATTACAGCGCCTGAGCCGTCGGTCACAAGAGAGAGCTTTGGATATTGGATATTTGCATGCGATAGAGGAAAGGGGATGGGTAGGAAGAGAGAGAGAGAGAGAGAGAGAGAGAGAGAGAGAGAGAGAGAGAGAGAGAGAGAGAGAGAGACGTGACAGAATAACAGGAATTTTTTTTTCATTGCTGATAATTACTGGTTCCGTGTTTCTTTACTGGAAAAAAAACCCTTTGAAAACAGGCAAAGGCAAAACGAGAAGATGAAGAAAGGTTGAAAAATCCAAACAAGAACTTTTCATTGTCGTTTGACCTTTCATGGATACAAAGACTGATACTTTGCAGTTTTGTGTGATTTTTTTGGTCTGTGTACACCCTAAGAAAAGTGTACTAATTGTATTGAAAACAAGGGCTCTTTCACAGAGAGTTTCTCCCGCAAAGCTGTGCCAAAGTCTTTACTTATTTACTTCTTTTAGTTCTGTGTTTGCTATTTCTTTGATCATTTTGAAGGTGGGCAGTTAAATGTTTTGACAATTCAGTTGAAAAGCCGATAGCCGTTGAGGTCGAAGCATTAGTAGGGTTGTATTTAACGACTAAAAAACCCTGTATGTTCCCCCAGCTATAAATGTGTATCTCATTCAGTTCAGGTAAGGAGCGAAAAGAGACGAATGCCCCCCCCCCCCCTTTTGTTGTTGTTGTTCTTGTTGTTGAGAATTTCTGTGCTCTCGACACAACGACCCTCTAATGGTTTATTGCTCATGGGGTCGTGAGAATATGGGACTTTGACGTTCACCTCTTTGATTGACCGTTATCCTCTTCGATTTTCTTTTTTTTTTATCTTTGTCACCTGCAACTGAGGCAGATAACGGATTGGTGACATTCAAAACTGAAGCTAAAGAACAACTTAAAGCATTGAAATTTGATGTACACACAACGCATGAAACTTAACTGACGTGACCTGACGTACAGATCAGACGTGTGATTTTACTTAGTGTAAACGGACATTCAGATAAAACACATGATTCTATCTAATGAAATCTGATGCTGAGATGAAACACGTGACCATGCATGAGGAAACCAGACATACAGATGAAACACGCAGCCTTAGTTGATGTAACGTGACATACAGATGCAACATGTGACTTTACCGGACGTGTGGAAGAGATTCATCAGATGTTACCTGACACACGGAGGAAACATGGTGAGCTTTCATAAGTTAAGACTAGCTTGGTTCCCTTGATCAGGGTGAAGGTCTTCTACATGATATATCTCCTTGCTCTTGTATTGAGTTGTTGGAGAAAAGACGGCGGATCATTACAAGACTTGACACGACAGACATTACTTACATCACTTCAGTGGGTCTTTTCTGTCTGACCTCAGCTACAGGTCATGGTCACTGTGTTGACAGTCCATGTTCACTTGAATGAAGAAAATGACAATGATGCTCAAAGGATTATCTTGATCTGTAAGTTCTGTGTATGTCGTTTTATGTACATGTGTGGATGTATTGTAAAGAACCCTGTCTATATATTCACATATGTTCGTCTTCTGTACATGTGTGGATGTATTGTAAAGAACCCTGTCTATATATTCACATATGTTCGTCTTCTGTACTTATTCATTGTTGTTGTTTGTTTGCGTGATATTAGCCTTAGATTACACCCCCCCCCCCCCATTCTTTCCTGTTCTTCCCCCATTCTCTCTCTCCCCCGTGCAATTACTTCCACCCTCCAAAACAAAATCCACAGCTAAACACAAGTACAACTAAACAGCTCCCACCCTCCAAAACAACATCCACAGCTAAACACGACAAGTACAACTCAACAACTCCCACCCTCCAAAACAATATCCACAGCTGAACACGACAAGTACAACTCAACACCTCCCACCCTCCAAAACAATATCCACAGCTAAACATGACAAGTACAACTCCACACCTCCCAGCCTCCAAAACAATATCCACAGCTAAACACGACAAGTACAACTCAACACCTCCCACCCTCCAAAACAATATCCACAGCTAAACTCGAC
>CM065731.1:9212259-9219759 GCA_033310375.1 Conus canariensis
CCTTAGTATTTGGGGACAATGTGTAAGCACACGAGATCAAACACACCAAATAGAAACCGAGTTTGGGGATGTCATCGTCGTTGTTGTTATCCAGTTATTTCAATGGTTTTTGCTGTGTCTGATGATTACAATGACTAAGCTGCTGAAGAAAAGCAAGCAAAGGATCTCTCTGTTAGTCTCTTTGTCACACTGCTAATTCTCTGTCTCTTTCTCTGTCTGTCAGTCTGTCTGTCTGTCTGTCTGTTCTCTCTCTCTCTCTCCTCTCTCTCTCTCTCTCTCTCTCTCTCTCTCTCTCTCTCTCTCTCTCTCTCTCAAACACACACGCGACTATGGATTGTGTGAATTGTTGCTATGTATTTCTTGTTGCGGGTTGTTGGTCCGTTACCTTGTCATGTGACAATTCCCGTTTTCTTGCGAAAATTATTTGATTGAGTGCAGGTGTGCTTGTTTGCGTGCATGTGACTGTATTTGAGTGCACGCGCTCTCACATGTTACTTTCCTATTTCGTTGAGAGAGAGAGAAAAAAGAGATGTGAGAGAGAGAGAGAGAGAGAGAGAGAGAGAGAGAGAGAGAGAGAGAGAGAGAAACAGATAGTCAGCAGACAGACAGAGAGAGAGAGAGAGAGAGAATGTTTTCTAACGTATTGTGTGTATAACGACGTCACCGAACAAATCTCCAGAATATTTATATATACTGTTCAAAAAAAGTTAAGGACCAACATTGAGAATGCACAAAAACTTTTCAAAATTCACAAAAATTCAATTGTACCGCCTTTGTGGTCCAAACAAATTGAACCACACGCACAAATTGATAGTGAATGTGGCAACTGCAATTTTGTGGCACACATTTCTCACGCGCCTTGAAAAACACGTGTCGCGACTTGTCATTTTTGGAATAAATTGGGTGAATTTCTGATGTGTTTGGGATCCGAGGAGCATGTGCTGAATCAAAATCTGTAAAGCACGAGCTAAATCAGGCTGTAGGTCATAAAGTATGCTCAACCAAATGTCTTTAAAAGCCACTGTACTGGCGAAAAATGCAATGCAACAGCATGCCTCCACGTCGAAGACTGAACGAGCTGGATCGAGGAAGAGCAATAGGATGGCTCCAAGAAGGAGTTGCAGTCCGGGAAGTGGCACGGAGACTTGGGGTATCACACTCTGTTGTTATCAGACTCAGACAACGCTTTCAAAACACAGGAAGAGTGCAAGAACGACCACGCTCTGGTTGACCCAGAATAACAACACCACGAGAGGACCGATACATTGAAAGGCAGGCCACACAAGAAAGAACAGCAAGTGCAAACAACATCAGACGTCGCCTTAGAGATGCCACCAACACTGTTGTCAGTGATCAGACCGTACGAAACCGTCTACACGCCGCTAACCTCCGTGCTCGACGACCAGCCATAAGACCTCGTTTGACTGATGCCCACAGAGCAGCACGCCGAGTATGGTGCACGCAGCACGTGAGATGGACACATGAACAGTGGGCTAACGTGATGTTTACAGACGAGTCGCGGTTCTGCCTGGATCCCATCGATAGACGGAACAGGGTCTGGAGACGCCGTGGGGAGTGTTTTGCAGAAGAAGCTGTCCTGGAAAGGAACCGCTATGGTGGGGGATCCGTTATGATTTGGGGCGGCATAAGCACACGCTACAGAACGGTTCTCTACAATGTGGCAGGGAACTTGAATGGTGTTCGCTACCAAAGAGAGATTTTGCAACCCCTGGTGCTGCCAGCCCTTCAACAGCTTGGACCTCAGGCAGTCTTTCAAGACGACAATGCACGGCCCCATCGCACCAGAGCAGTAAACACGTTTCTCCAAGCTGCTGGTGTCAACAGAATGCAGTGGCCCGCAAACAGCCCAGACCTGAACCCCATCGAACATCTTTGGGATGAGCTGGGCCGGAGACTGCAGCAGCGTCGTCCTCCTCCCGCTAACCTGGGTCAGCTGTTTGAGTCACTTCAGCAGGAGTTGGCTGCTGTCCCCCAGGCCTTTCTGCGCACACTGGTGAACTCCATGCGACAACGCTGCCTTGAATGCCTTGCCAATAACGGGGGACACACACGTTATTAACCATGACATTGAACAAACACTCCTCCTGTGACTTTCAAATTTGGGGGTGGGAGTGTTTGTACTGCGCTCGATTCCAGTTTGTTGATTCCTTGGACTTGCCATTGTCTTTACACACTTTTCACATATTCAATAACTCCAGGTTACACATGGAGATTGATGACTTCCCAATTTTCTTTTTTTTATAAGTCAGTGAAATGTTGGTCCTTAACTTTTTTTGAACAGTATATATGAAGCTCACTCGATTGTATGGACACAGTGTCTGAACAATAAACCATCAGAAGTCTGAAGTCTCTCTCAAGTGCGCGCGCGCGCGCGCACACACACACACACACACACACACACACACACACACACACACACACACACACACACACACACACACACACCACACACACACACACAGGGGTAGTCATTCCTGCACAGCCATCCTTCCTCGCCACGTCGAATTCTAAGCCCCCCAGCAACCAAAGCTTTCACGCGTATCAGAGAGAGTGCTAGCGTGCAGACACCCGTGTCCACAGCTCCACAGACAAATAAACTGTTGATCCCCTCGAAGACAACACCGGTGATACCTCTCAGACATCGTCACTGGGGATCTGGACTGCACGCAGTAAAACCCCCGCCCTGCAGGCCTCATCATCATCATCATCATCATCATCATCATCATTGTCAGCAGCAGCAGCAGCATTAGCACCATCAGTAGCACCATCATCATCGTCATCATCATCATCAGCAGCAGCAGCAGCAGCAGCAGCAGCAGCAGCAGCAGCAGCAGAAGCAGAAGCAGCAGCAGCAGCAGCAGCACCATCATCATCATCGTCGTCATCATCATCATCATCATCAGGACCATCATCATTGTCATCATCATCATCATCATCATCATCATCATCATCATCATCATCATCATCATCATTACCACCAGTACTGTTGTTTTTTCTACTGCTGTGCCTTTTATATCGTCTTCCAGCTCCCACCGTGCCGGATCGGAGAGGCAGTCTGTTTAAACACCCATTGACACACACACATGCACACAGAAAGACACCTAGACAGACACATAATCACATGCATTTCTAATCACATGGGCTTAAACAGGTATCTGTGCACAAGCACATTTGTGTACAAATTCAAAAGAAAAAAAATTAAATGAGGAAAGAAGAAGTATTTCTGTACTGCACCATTCCATACTTGA
Organism: Conus canariensis; assembly: GCA_033310375.1. Taxonomy (NCBI): domain Eukaryota; kingdom Metazoa; phylum Mollusca; class Gastropoda; order Neogastropoda; family Conidae; genus Conus; species Conus canariensis. The sequence goes on from CM065731.1 coordinate 9,215,529, forward strand.
TCCTGTGTGCCTGTGCTGTACTGGTATTCTTCACTGTGTTGTGCTGTAAATTTGTCCAATGATTTTTTATCTCATATTTTCTCAAAGAAAAATATCAAAGAGTGACAAGGAGGGTGAGAGAGAGAGAGAGAGAGAGAGAGAGAGAGAGAGAGAGAGAGAGAGAGAGATCTTTTGTGTTCTATAACTGTTTGATTGGAAAATTGATTCCAAAACATTAGCAAAGACAACAACAACACACACACTTGAAGGGAGGGACGAGCAAAACAGCTGGCTTGGCTTGAGAGATCAGAGGACTGTGTCATCATCAGTGTGGGATGAGGAAGGAAACATCGCTAGTGGGGCAGAGAGAGAGAGAGAGAGAGAGAGAGAGAGAGAGAGAGAGAGAGAGAGAGAGAGAGAGAGAGAGAGGAGGTATGGAAAAAATGGGGACGGAGGGCAATTGTGGGGGAGGGAGGGTGGAGCCTTTGACTAATGTGCACTGCGTTTGCTGAGAAACCTCCATCCCCCTTACTGCCTGCCCTTACATTTTCCTCGGGAAACCATTTCCATTCCACCCTGTTTGCCACAACACTGGAGAGTGGAAAGTTCTTTCTAAAGCCTCGTGCCATTTCCTCCTTTGTTTGGCAAAGTGATGGCCGTTTCATTAGCCTGTCTTTTATCCCATCACCGTCAGCGGTTTCTGCCAGTACGGCTTCCTCCCTCCCTGGGTCCCATCGCTTGGCTTGTCTGCGTGGAGCCAAAGGCCGGTCAGACCTGAAGAGTGTGGGGAGAAAGCTATAGGTATATTTATTTATTTATTTATCTGCAATTTATATATTTATGCAAGTCAGTATTGTACATCAAGAACAGGAACATGTTTGTGTGTATACTGGCAAGATTTGGAAGAATGAAAAAAAGAACAAAAGTGGCTAAAAATTCAATTCTAAGCTAAGCAAAGCAGTGGAGAAATAGTAATAGAGATACAATTCTAAAAAGAACAATGCAGTCGAAAGCAGTCCGAAAAAATGAAATCAAGTTCTATGAAATATAAAGCAAGGAAGACAGACGTGAAAAAGATATCACAAAAAAAGAATAATGAACATGATCATCTGTACTAATCAAACGAAGCAAATACAGTATAAGCTTCAGCTTGTTCACGTCCATTGTTATGCACATGTTTGAGTGTCTGTGTTGACCTGTACATTGCACACGTGAATTCGATCTGCAGTTCTTTAATTTCTGTGGTGTTTTTTTCATTATTTTGACTCAGTGATGATCCCTCATTTTTCTGTCCAGTCTTATATTGAAATCCGAAAGTGAAGATGTTGGATAAGATGATAATGACTTGTAGTGGCCAGGTGTATTGTTCAAATGATCCTCCATCGTTTGCTGGCTTTACTACGTCTTCTCTGTAGTTTTGGCTGTCCAGTCTAAGGCACCACAGCAGAGTCGTGGCATGTTTCTCTCACCATTCATTCAGGTTCGTCATATCAGGATCGTTCCGTCGCTACGGGGGGCCGGAATAGCTCAGTGGTAGAGCGCCAGACTCGTAATCCTGGGGTTGCGGGTTCGAATCTCCGCCGAGCCGTTTCGGTGCAGGGGGATTTTTCCCTCGGAGTTAGCATTGGTTCTGACTCCATTTCCCATACAGTCCTTCGAATGAGACTATAAACCGAGGTTCCGTGTGTGAGCGCACGCATGACATTAATCCCGGTTTGGCCGTTGGTATGGATGACACGTTACACATAGCATGCACCTTCCCCGAAGTTGGAGCATGGCTGCCTTAATGGCGGGATAAAAAAAACGGTCATACACACAGAACTCCACTCCCTTTGTTGGGCGGGTGGGATTAATCCTTGCCTGTCTATGCAGGGAATGTCCGCAGGAGTATCAGCCTGCGTACGCAGAAGACGAAGTTCTGTCGCTGCTTCAGTTCCAGTGCCAGTGATGCTGAGTCACGTTGGTGGCGTTCAGTGCTGCCTGCTCTGATGTGGCATACAAAGGACAACACCAGATTTGCCCCATGCTGACAAGAGCGATTGCTAATTCACCAAGCTGGTGTGAGAGAGTATCCGTTTCTGGAGGGCACATATCAGCCAATGGCAGTCCTCATGGATTGAAATCGCATCAAGATCAGGGCCTGAAGTGCCACAGAATTCCAGAAATTGTGTGGATGATGAGGGTGATGTTTTAGTTTTAGATCAATTGACATTGCTGTCCTCTTAGATAATCCATCCCTGCGTCAGCCAGGCCTGGGAGGTACAGACGCCTGCAGTGTGGCTCGCACTGTTCCATCTTTGCCATGTGAAGTTGGTTCAGGACGCCTGCAGTGTGGTTCGCACTGTCTCATCTTTGCCATGTGAAGGTAGTTCAGGACACCTGCAGTGTGGTTCGCACTGTTCCATCTTTGACATGTGAAAATAGTTCAGGACGCCTGCAGTGTGGTTCGCACTGTTCCATCTTTGTTGCCATATGAAGGTAGTTCAGGACGCCTGCAGTGTGGTTGGCACTGTTCCATCTTTGCCATGTGAAGTTAGTTCAGGACGCCTGCAGTGTGGTTCGCACTGTTCCATCTTTGACATGTGAAGGTAGTTCAGGACGCCTGCATTGTGGTTCGCACTGTTCCATCTTTGACATGTGAAGGTAGTTCAGGACACCTGCAGTGTGATTCGCACTGTTCCATCTTTGCCATGTGAAGTTGGTTCAGGACGCCTGCAGTGTGGTTCGCACTGTTCCATCTTTGACATGTGAAGATAGTTCAGGACGCCTGCAGTGTGGCTCGCACTGTTCCATCTTTGCCATGTGAAGTTGGTTCAGGACGCCTGCAGTGTGGTTCGCACTTTTCCATCTTTGCCATGTGAAATTGGTTCAGGACGCCTGCAGTGTGGCTCGCACTGTTCCATCTTTGCCATGTGAAGTTGGTTCAGGACGCCTGCAGTGTGGTTCGCACTGTTCCATCTTTGTTGCCATGTGAAGGTAGTTCAGGACACCTGCAGTGTGGTTCGCACTTTCCATCTTTGTTGCCATGTGAAGGTAGTTCAGGACACCTGCAGTGTGGTTCGCACTTTCCATCTTTGCTATGTGAAGTTAGTTCAGGACACCTGCAGTGTGGTTCGCACTGTTCCATCTTTGCCATGTGAAGTTAGTTCAGGACGCCTGCCGTGTGGTTCGCACTGTCCCATCTTTGCCATGTGAAGGTAGTTCAGGACACCTGCAGTGTGGTTCGCACTGTTCCATCTTTGCCATGTGAAGGTAGTTCAGGACGCCTGCCGTGTGGTTCGCACTGTCCCATCTTTGCCATGTGAAGGTAGTTCAGGACACCTGCAGTGTGGTTCGCACTGTTCCATCTTTGCCATGTGAAGGTAGTTCAGGACGCCTGCGGTGTGGTTCGCACTGTCCCATCTTTGCCATGTGAAGGTAGTTCTGGACACCTGCAGTGTGGTTCGCACTGTTCCATCTTTGCCATGTAAAGGTAGTTCAGGACGCCTGCCGTGTGGTTCGCACTGTCCCATCTTTGCCATGTGAAGGTAGTTCAGGACACCTGCAGTGTGGTTCGCACTTTCCATCTTGCTATGTGAAGTTAGTTCAGGACACCTGGCATGACCTGGCTATTTTGTTTTGCTGCGCTATCTTTTTATCTTATCATTGGTACCACTCTCTGGACGCTAGCATGACTGACGCCAATGCTAGAATTTTATTTAATTATCACGTTATTATTAGTAGTTCCGATATTACCATTTCATGTGTGTCTGGAATAGTGGCTCGAGTGCCCGAAACGTCTGTCACATGAGAGAGTTTGGAGCATTGGATGTCTGTATGTGATAGAGAGAGGGGGACGTGGGGCGAGAGAGAGAGAGAGAGAGAGAGAGAGAGAGAGAGAGAGAGAGAGATAGAAGAGGAAAAAGAAGAAAAAGAAGAAGAAGTAGTAGTAGTAGAAGAAGAAGAAGAAGAAGAAGAAGAAGAAGAAGAAAGAGCGTGTGACAGGATAATACCAATTATTCATTTTTTTTTTGTTAGACTGCTGATGAATACTGGTTCTGTGTGTCTTTATTAGAAAGAATCTTTGAAAACGGGCAAGACAAAGAGAGAAAATTCAGAAAAGGTTGAACAATCCAAACAAGAACTTTCAAGTCTCATTATTGTTTGACCTTTCTTGGATACAAAGACTGATACTCTGCAGTTTTTTCTTGTCTGTGTACACACTAAGCAAAGCCGCACCACTTGTATTGAAAACAAGGGCTCTTTCAAAGAG
>CM065731.1:9227259-9234759 GCA_033310375.1 Conus canariensis
AAAGAAAGAAAGAAGGAAAAATGAAAACTGGACAATAGGTCACCCCCATCACCGTGCTCTTTTCGTGACTGTGTGAACTTTACTGTTTGATTGGAGAAACCTTACCCATAATTCCCTGGTGTCCTGGCTGTTTCCATGGCCTCCAAGACAGAGGTTCATGTCAAATTCAACCTGGTCCAAAAAAAAAATTCATTTTCACATATATATCTATTTTTTAAAAAAAAATCCAAAGCACAAAAATTTGAGTTGAAAATAAGATTGTCAAGTTCCAGTGACCTTTGACGGGAGATGAGTTCGTAGCATCGAGGAAGCGGAGAGAGAGAGAGAGAGAGAGAGAGAGAGAGAGAGAGAGAGAGATGCGGATGCGGATAATTTATTCAAAAGGCCATAGCCCCTCTTGAAGGGGGTGGTATATACATGCAATGCATGAATTCAAGAATCATACACGTAATGCAACTAAAAGGAGAACAAAATCATATGAATACAAGAAATCGAACATTCAACGCAAAGGAAAGGAGAAAGATATCAATCACGCACAGCAAATGGAGCGGATTTTGAACGCCTTATGCAAACAGATGGCAAATTGTCTTATAACATCTTCGCGAGCAGAAGTGACCAGTAAGATAAGCCTAAATGCAGAAGGGTGTCTATGATATTTTGATGGGATAAACTGGGTTCTAAGTGTTTCCAAGGCGGGACAGCAAAACACAAAATGAACCTCGTTTTCACGAGCCTTTTTACACAGAGGACACACAAGTTCAATCTCCGTACACTCTTTACGATAACGATATCGATGAACGTTAATATCAGACAATCCAAATCTAAATCTAGTCATTATGTACTTTAAATGGCAGTCCATTTGTATAGATAAGTAGGTTGGGATACGATGTAGTGGGTTGAAGTGTCTGTATAAATCAAATCTACTACTATCTTGAATGTGAGCATTCCAGTCTTGCCATCTACAGTCAATAAGCCTGGTACGAAGCATTTTCAAAAATGCAGTCTTGTTTCCGACACACTGGTTAACCCACGCATATCCCAGTCCTAATTCATATAATCTCATCTTGACTTTTGTCACCCAGTTCACCTTGCCCCTCATATCTAAACTAAATAACATCTTATAGGCTTTCTTCGGTAATCTTGTATCTTCCATTTCAAGTAACTTTAACCAATAAGCTATACATCTTATAACAGAATTTAAATAAATTGGATATCTACTTGTTTCGCCATAAATCAGATCGTTTGGTGTCTGCACCGACACACCTAGAATTTTTTTTTCAGGGCAAATAAATGCACTTTTTCACAGTGTAGCGCAGCATTTTCTAAGCCCCATATTTCAGCACCATACTGTGCAATAGGTTGGATTAGGGAATCAAACAGTTTGATGAATACATGAAAAGATTGATTTCCTAACCTAGATCATCTCTGCATAATACACAACAAAGCATGTTTAGCTCTGCTCGAAAGATCTTTACAAGCGGCAGAAAAACTTAACCGTGTTGAAAAATAAATTCCGAGGTATTTATAGATGTTAACCACTGGCATCCGGATTCCATCGTAAGTCCACTGTTCTCGAACACCTAAATATCCACCCTTTCTGAACACGATTATATTACTTTTCAACATGTTTACCCGTAACTGAAGTGAAGTAGCAGAGCGATTTAGACTATTTAATTGCGTTTGAAGGCCAATCACTGTTTCAGAGATCAGAACTACATCATCTGCCAAAAGAAGAATAAACAACTGCAGAATTTCTGTTGTAAACTGTGCACCATGCCTCCCATTATTAACAACTTCAGAAGTTAATTCATTGATAAACAGAGAAAATAGTATCGGGCTGCATACATCTCCTTGTTTTACTCCGCTAGTACATTGGATATAATCTGTTAATTTCCCTCCACATCTGACTTTGGCCTTCACACTATTATACATGCTCATTATGTATCTGAACAATTTCCCTCGGACCCCGTTTTTTGGTAGAACAGGCCATAAAATACTTCTGTTTATAGAATCAAAGGCTTTCTCAAAATCAATGAAAGCAACATATAATTTGCGATCTAAAGAAAACAGCTTTTGAACAAAGGCCATTAGAGTAAACATGTGATCTACTGTGGAATAATTACGTTTAAAACCAGCCTGATATTCACCTGTAAGATTGTTTTCTTCCACCATTCCTGCAGTCGACGATTTATAATAGTACTGTATATCTTACTAGGTACATCACAAAGAGAAATAAGAGAGAGAGAGAGAGAGAGAGAGAGAGAGAGAGAGAGAGAGAGAGAGAGGAGAGAGAGAGAGAATGTTTGGTGAATGTCTTAAAAATTCATTGGTTTCAAATTTAAGCAGAAAAGGCTAGAACAGAGATAGAAGAAATCGGGGTTCAGAGAAGAAGTCGGGGTTCAGAGAAGAAGTCGGAGTGAAATGACAGAATAAAGCGGAGGGAGGAGCTGTGCTAACAGGACAAGACCTACACGAAAATTAATGGATACTGACGTTGACAGGAAGTGATGTTTGTTTTCTAAGTAACAAAGACAACAAGCACGTCAAAAAAGAATGTCCACTGTATAATAATAGTTTGCCTCTAACTAATTTGTTTTTAATCTCTTTGGAATCTTTTTTTTCCCAGAATATTCTGGGAAGCATTAGTCAGAAGATCCCCGCAAGAGATTTGGCACTTTCTGCGACTGTTCCCACTTCCACGCAAACCAACTAAACCACGGCGACCCACATTTCCGCGCGCATCAGACAGCGAGTAACTGCGGCTTAGTTCGCGTGACAGATGGGCTGTCGCTGTGTTTGTTTTGGATTGTAATACTTCGTCTTTCAGGCCAGCAGGGAGGGGGTGTACTACGTGCAGTCCAGGGTCCCTGGTGATGTCTGAGAAGTATCAGCAGGTCCTCTCAGGTGGATCAGCAGAGTTTATTTCTCTCTGGAACTGTGGACTTTGATGGGTGCATGGTAGTAGCAGGCGGTGCTCTGTCTCTGATACGTGTAAAAAGCTTTGCCTGCTGGGAGACTAAGAGTTGGAGGTGTGGAGAAAAGTCCGGAGGTGCAAGAAATCTGGAGTGTGTGTGTGTGTGTGTGTGTGTGTGTGTGTGTGTGTGTGTTGTGTTGTGTTGTGTTGTGTTGTGTTGTGTGTGGTGTGTGTGTGTGTGTGTGTGTTGTGTTGTGTTGTGTTGTGTGTGTGTGTGTTGTGTTGTGTTGTGTTGTGTTGTGTTGTGTGTGTGTGTGTGTGTGTGTGTGTGTGTGTGTGTGTGTGCGTGCGTGCGTGCGTGCGTGCGTGCGTGTGTGTGTGTGTGTGTGTGTGTGCGCGTGCGTGTGCGTGCGCGCGTAATTGTGTGCATGTGTGTGAATGCGTGCACGCAAATGGCATGTGTGTGTGTGTGTGTGTGTGTGTGTGTGTTCGTGTGTGCGCGCAAGCGTGTGTGTGTGTGTGTGTGTGTTCGTGTGTGTATGTGTGTGTGTGTGAGAAGTAGAGAGACACACACGGACGTACATACAGACAGAAACAGGGCAATGTGACATAGAAACAGGGAGACGGGGCAGGGGTAGGCACGGGGTGAACAAGGATAAGGTATTGAACGAAAACAAAACCCCGCAGCTCTCCAGTCTATATGAAGATGGTGAATAAAGTCAAAACAAAAGCAACAAATTGTAAAAAAAATGGTTTCATTTGTAGTCATTCTTCCTAATCTTCTCTTCTTTTTTTTTTCTTCTTCAATTTTGCCATCATGATCAAAAGACATAACAACAAGCGTTGAAGTAATAGGGTAACATTGACAACAACAACAACAAACTCAGCTTCTGTATTGTGCGTTTCGTCTTGTGTAGCTGCCTATCGACCAGAGATATCCCGGCACTTTCAACTGGTTGGCTGAAATAAAACTGTTACACATCATGACATGAGTTTGAAAGGTTGCACAACAACAAGAAAGTAAAACAAATGAACCTAAAAATGTAAAAAACAAAAACAAAAATCAAAACAAACAAAAACAAACAAAAGGAGATGACACCTGAAAACGTTTGGAAGCTCACATCCAAACACAATTGCGTAGATCTTGGTATAAGAAAGATAAAAAGATGCAGAGTAACATACAAAAAACAACAGCACACAGAAAATCTATTTTAATGGACTGGTGTGAAACTCAGGAGCTGAACAGTTGGCTAACTCTTTTCCTCTCTCTCTCTCTCTCTCTCTCTCTCTCTCTCTCTCTCTCTCTCTCTCTCTCTCTCTCTGTGTGTGTGTGTGTGTGAGTGTGTGAGTGTGTGTGTGTGAGTGTGTGTGTGTGTGTGTGTGTGTGTGTGTGTGTGTGTGTGTGTGTGTGTGTGTGGAGGGGGAGGGGAGAAGGAGGTATAAGAAGGAAGGCGGAAGGGTAAGAGGGAGTGAGGGTGTCTGCATGCCTCCATGTCTTCCAGCTGGGAACCAAGCCAAGGGAGATAAACAAACAGAGCTAAGGCACAGACAGGGAATTGTAAGACAGACAGACAGCAGTGTCCAGGGTAATCTTCTGTACACCATCCCCACTGCACGCCACAGGGCAGAAAACAAAATGCTTTTAAACCCACAACAAGGTCTGCATCTGTACAATGCGCTGGAGTACGAGAAAATGACATTTTGCAACTTTCCATCTCATTCCTCTCACTGATGTTAACAGGCTCGCTTGCTCGCTTTCTTGCTTACTTGTGCGCGCGCGCTCGTGTGTGTGTGTGTGTGTGTGTGTGTGTGTGTGTGTGTGTGTGTGTGTGCGTGCGTGCGTGCGTGCGAGCGTGCGTGCGTGCGTGCGTGTGTGTGTGTGTTTGCGCGCGCGCGCTCGAAATGCTTATATGTGAGTGAGGGTTTTTATTGTGTGGATGTACATTTACGCATGTGTTCGAATTCATTGTCTGTATACAATAAATTAGAAGAAGAAAAAAAGACATTTAGCAAGATTGTAGACATGGATTAAAAAAAAAACTGAATCCAAAAGAAAAGAGAAAAAAAAATGCATGTGTATGCGTTTGCGCCCAATAAACAGGCATATACGTACACGCTAACCTACACAGACAGACAGAAATATTATGCTGTCTGTCTCTGTCTCTGCATATCTCTCTCTCTCTCTCTCTCTCTCTCTCTCTCTCTCTCTCTCTCTCTCTCTTTCTTTCTGTCTGTTTCTCTCTCTCTCTCTCTCTCTCTCTCTCTCTCTCTCACACACACACACACACACACACACACACGCGCGCGCGCGCTCGGATCTACAAGCAATTGACATCTCAAAGCCAAGAAGACCAGATATTCAAAAGAGCAAAACAGTGGGACCACACGTGGACAAGAAGCCCGGGAGTATCATGCCCGTGCAGCTTTCTCCTCTACCACTGGTCACGCCTAATTCTCAGAAAAACAGAGACAGAGATAGGAAAGCGAACAATCCTGATCCTATAAGCCGTTCACTGTCTTCCTGTTGTCAACGGCTGCACACCCCCCCCCCCCCCCCCCATACCTGTTTCTTCCTACTCCATCTCCACCTCACGCTGCCCACACACACACACACACACACGCACACGTACACTCCGCTTTCCTCCATGTCCATTATTGCCCGTGTTGCTTTTGGTGTCTGACTTGCTTTTCGTCGTGTCATTTACTTGGTTACACTCTGTGCCTCCTGTGTTTTGCTATGGCCATCATTCGTTCGAAAATACGACAGACAGATATAGTGGGAACAAGCAGGAAACTGGAAATCTAAAGGAGAAGACGGAAAAGCAGACAACGAAACTGTCAACAACATATGTTACGGAAAAGGAAGAAAAATGCTGGTTGTGCTAGCACGGAACTGTGCCTTGTCCTGTCGTTATTTAGCAAATATTTATCAAAAGATGATCTGAACAGAACGGTCAAGCCATGCCAGCGCTTTCATGCACTTGGGAATAATTTTCTAGGCCAGTGACCTGAACGTGTACTGGACGCAAGAGAAGCACAGACAGATGGGAAAGAACTTCGTAGTCGGCCTTCTTTTTGACCTATGGAAGTCTCTGGGCTACAACTATTCTCAAAATCTCATTATGGTTTAAATGGAAATCACATTTTATAGTCCATTTCATACATTCTTCTTTTAAGCATGTCCGCGTCCACACTTACAAACACACACACACACACACACACACACACACACACACACACACACACGGAGTTTAACAGCTGTGAGAGGAATGAGGCGATAATTTGTAACACGTGATTCTGTCGTGTTGGAAATGCATTGTGCCGACACAGACTTTGTTTGGGGTTTAAAAGCATTTGATTTTCTGCCTTGTCACGTCCAGTTGGGATGCTGGTTGTGTGTGTGTGTCCGCCATGGAGTTGCCCATCTGTACCTGAGCTCTGTTAATTCATCTTCCATTACCCTGTTTCCCAGTCAGAGGGGGTGGGGCATGGTTTTCCCCGCTCCTCACTTTACACAATTATCAGGCTGTATCCCGCCCTTCTGCTCTCTCTCTAGCCGCCTCTCTCTCTCTCTCTCCTCTTTCTCCCCACACAGAGGCCAAGGATTAGCCCACTATTCTACTTCTGCATTTCACAACAGTCGATAGAAATAGCTGGATTCTTCGATTTCCATTTCTCTTCCTTTGTCTTTTTTTTTTTTTTTTTTTTTTTGTCTTTTGAATATCCGCGCTTTTGGTCGTTTGTGAACTTTGAAAAAAGTTTCTATGTTGCCTCCGTTTTTCTATTTTATTTTTGAACCATTGTGTGGTGCTTATCACAGTGTTATTTCTGCTGGTTGTTTTGATGGGGGAAGTAACTGGCGTAATGTCTCTGAACAATGGGAAACCATTCTAGGGAAAATAAGTACATAAAAATGAGTGCCCTCGTCATCCTTGCTTGTTAAGTCTATCATACTATGTTCATGCTTTACTTTTTGCCACATTTTCAGCACCTTCTTGCGATAAAAGATATTTCTTCGTTACCCTTTTTTTTCCCCTTCTGCTAGATTACCCTAATGTAGAAAGAGTTTCTTTACGTAGTTTTGGTAAACAAACAGACAAACAAACAGTTAACATTTTTTGTTCTTTTTCCTTTTGCTGTTGAGGCTGTATGTTTTTTTACGCTTTCCAAAATCCCACTCTATGCTTATTCTATTTCACAGCTCATACAGGTTGACTGTGTGTGTGTGTATGTGTGTGTGTGTGTGTGTGTGTGTGTGTGTGTGTGTGTGTGTGTGTGTGTGTGTGTGTGTGTGTGCGTGCGTTGTTTGTACCTGCAGGGGTGTACAAGTATGTGTGCCTTTGAAGTCAATGTCTGCCATTAAGGTGTTTCAGACCCAAAGGTTTGGGTGGCCAGAGGTGTAAGTCGTCAGACTGTTGATCCAATGTCTTGGGATGATGTCTCACTCGCGGTCAGCCAGGAAGAGACTCCCTCCTTGTGGCTATCATCTCTGTAGGCCATAGTCCACTCTCAGCCTTTTGGATGAGACTGTAAACTAACGTTCTGTGCATGAAAGAAAGCATCACACACACACACACACACACGCG
>CM065731.1:9237259-9269759 GCA_033310375.1 Conus canariensis
CACACACACACACACATGCACACACATACACGCGCGCGCGCGCACACACACACACACACACACACACACATCACACATCACACACACACACACACATCACACACATACGCACACCACACATACGCACACTCATCATGAGCAACTGTTCAAAGCAGTGAGAGGGATGCTGTCAAATAGTGAAACGTGGTCCCTTCTTGTTCCAATACATTTTACAGGAACAAGTTGTTGTGTGTTTTAAAAAACATGCTGTTTTCCGCCCTGTGACGTGCAGTGGGGATGGTGTACAGAAGATGACCCAGGACACTGCTGTCTGTCTGTCTTACAATTCCCTGCCTGCACCTTAGCTCTGTTTGTTTATCTCCCCTTAGCGTGGTCCCCAGATGCACTCCCTCCCCCTCCCCCGTCCGCTCACCTCGTAGTTCATCCTCATCCAGCCTTCTCTCCCCTCCTCCTCACACGGAGATAAAGGACTAGCCCACGCTTTTTTTGTTTTTTACTCCTGCTTTGCAAAACAGTCCCCTGACATACATTTTCTCTTTGCTGTCTCTCTTAATTGTCTTTTCCTTCTTTTAGAAAGAGAAGGAGAGAACTATAAAATAGGCATTCTGGCTCACCCACCTCCGCCAGCTCCAACCGGCTAAAGCCGGTTTCGCTGTTGCTCCGCCGGCTTACCCAGAATGCCTATTTTATAGTTCTCTAATAGTAAACACTTTACAAACATACATAATGTGTAGGATTATCTGTTTTTAACACTAATTTACAAAACTTTTGAGACTTAAGTTTTTGCTTAATCCTTCGTTTTTCTTGATCGTCTTCAATAACATCATTTTCACGCATACATTCATCAAATGCGTCTCTGTCTTTCATGTGGAATAAAACTACAGTCTTTAACTGTTCTCTAAAGTCTTTTAAAACTGAGTTATATTTTTGACATAGAATCCACACACTTATCCCAGCATGTCTTCCACTGAAAGCCAGTTTTGATAAAGTGTTTCTCTTTTTAACTATGTCTCTTTCTGCCGAACAGTCATCTACAATAAATAGTGTCTGAGTTCCTTCAAACTGTCTATAAAAGTGTTCTAAGCACTCGCTAAGTTTATTGCTAGGATCAACTAAATAGATTTCATCATCCGTCCATATAAACCTTCTGTCGTGATATGCTTTGTTCCATTTGAGTGTTGGACAGAAAATTACAATATGATCAAAATTATAACGATAAACTGTTTGTAATAGGTTGAGGACAAATATTGTTTTTCCACAACCAGTCTGTCCACAAATCAATGAACAATGAGGGGTTTTTATCATAAAGTTTAACATCGGCATTGACACCAAAGTTGTCTGCTCCATAGTTTTAAAACAGAATTTAATCTAATCCAGTTATTGTTTTTATCATACTCTCTGTCAAAACTTGTTCAGTATAATAAAACCCTATAAGGCCCAAATGTGTAAGATTAATCCAGTTCAGTTCTGTAAGATCGTTTCTATTTAGACTAATATCAATTTTGTTGCTTGTTGTTATGACCTTAATATCCTCGCCATTGTAAAGAACAACGACAGTAACTTTAAGTTTGTCAACGTCTAAGTTTTGCCAGCTAATAAGAATTCCTTTCATAAGATTGTCACTGACGCCCAGAGCTCCATTTCTCGCCTCATCTTTTAAGACAGAAATTTTAAATATCATTGTGAACGTGTCTCCTAATTTTGTGCGTGGAATGAACTGTAATTTTGTAGAAGCTTTCTTTAAAACCGATTCTCTTCTGTGGAGGATGTACTGTTTGTCCTCAAACGGCTTTATTTCGATCTCTTTCCGACTGTTGTCCTCTGGCATAAGACTTACATGTAAAGGGCCAGAGTTCAATGCTTTTCTGAAACTTTTTTGACGGTCAAAAAATGTAAATGGGCTTAAGAATTCAAATTTTATGTCCCATTCTAAATATGGTTCTAAGTGCCATTTGTTGTCAGTTTTTCGAACTATTTTATATTCATACTGACCCGCATTATTTGCTTCTACATTGCGTAGTTGTTCTAGTTTAGGAAACCTTTTGTTGTCGTCAACCTCTTTGCGCTTATAATAACCATCTTTAGTGTACTCAAAACCATATAAAGTGCCTATCTCACCGTTTTGTTCAAAGTCCTCAACGTCTGCAAGGTCTTTTAATTCTAAAGTTACACACCTCTCAGGCGCTAATGTAACTCCTGATTCTTCTGGCCCACGTGACATTATTTTTTAGTACACCTTATTATTTTATTTCCAAAACAATGTGCAGGCTGTCACATTTGACGACTTTTCCTGTTTGGTCTTTGATTTTTATATTAAATGATCTGACCCTCCCACAAGCTAATTTTTTAAACTGTAAATTAGGGAATTGTATAATTTCATAATCGCAATATGCAGCTTTCCCTGATGGAAGAGCTCTTAAAACAGTTGAGGGCCTTCCATCATATAAGTTTTCATCAGTGCTCAGCTCGTCCAAATGAACATAGAGTAATGAATGTAATGCAAGATCGAGCGGATATTCTCCCTCATAAGTAGTTTCGTCTGATGTAACTATAAAAGTATGAACGGCATAATTGTCAGTTGCAAAGCCTAACATTTTAGCTAGCTCTCCATCAAAAAGGTAACTTACTTCTTCTTCTTCAGGTTTGAATGTCAACATTATTTTCAAATTTGCATTGTTAAGTTTGAGAGTAATGTCGAAGTTACTCATTGCTTCTTTTAGCGAGCAAAACCCGTAATAACCATCAGGTATGGTTAACCGGCTAACTAATTTTCCTCTATTGTCAAATTTTGAAATCTTATTATTCCTCTTGGATTGACTTATATTAACCATACGACTTTGTAGAATATTTCATGGAGTGCGACCCTTTGGGTTCCGCAGTTATTATCAATAGCATATTCTAAAAACGAAGGACTGTCTTGAGTTGTTGTTGTTACAAACATTTTTAAAACAAATTTAAAAATGAGTGCTTTCAAATATACTAATGCAAAATATTCTGTCGGGCCGCACTACAATCTTAAAAATATAACAACTGACACCCTCGACATTTCTGTGACTCAGACTGACGCCTTTCAAGTAAAGGTTAGTACTCCATTGGATCGTTATCTTAACCCTCCTATCAAAAACGACTACATCCCGAAAGTGTGGTTCAGTCATCCGATGCAGTTTTATCAGAACCAGTTAAACTTTGCTGTGTTTTGCGCATCAACTGGGTGTGGAGTGTCGTATGCCGATCATTTAAATCATCCTGATCCTTTGGTGAGGTCAGTGTATAGATTTCATTTTTATTACACCTTCAGACGTATTTTATCTGAACTGCAAGCGCCATTACCAAATGACAAAACGTTTAATCCATTCAGCAACAGAATAGATTACAAGGCTTTTGAAAGGATCTGTAACGAATTTGATATTAACCCAAAGACATACTTTAGACAAAAGTTGGATCGCAATTATGGTTTAGGCACCCTTTATTATTGGGGCGTGCACAGAAAGTATAACTATGATTGGAATCCTCCTTACACATCTTTCTCTTCAGGCACAACTGTTCACCTCGGGTCCATAGAGCAAGAGCATAAAACAGCATGGACAACATTTATTTTGGATACTTCTAAGGGTCTAACAAAAGCGGGAATAGAACGAATAAACGACTCTATTCGTACTTATGTTTGGTGTTTGCTAGGTTCGCAAGCACAACGAGATCGAACATAACTGATCCTTCTACTGGCTTTGACGCCCAAAAACAGTATTTAGCAAATTTAGAGGATTCTATTAATTCTGCAATTGATTTGCCTTCAAGTATTAAAAGGTACCAAAATGTTTTACAATACGCAAGATCGAAAGTAGACTTTGCTGTCGGCACTGGTTTATACATGCTGCCTTCTGACCTCAGACTCCAGATAGGAACAATAATAAACTATAATAATGAAATCCTTGTGGCTGGTAAAGAAGAGAAGGTCGGAAAAAACGACATAAATTCTAAGCCAGCAATAGCAATAAAAAAAGAATCCTCACCAATCCCCAAGGCCCCAAAACCCCATCCAATACTCCCCTCAAAACCCCACCCCCAACCAATCCCCATGGTGAATAAAAGCGACCCCCATGAATATGAAAAGACGGCACTTGTTATTGGATTAACTGCCCTAGGATTACTTGGTCTTTATCTTACTATAAAGTAACCCAACTATTAAGACAACTAATGACCATAAGTGCTCAGCCATAAAGCCAACTACTTTACTTGCGGCAGACAAAAGCCAGCTAACGATCCCACCTATTATACCAGGCAAAGAATCTATTGCCTTACTGGCTAATTTTTTTAATAAACTTGCAAGATGATCAAGTTGTTTTTTTACCCATGATTTATCTGATGGCGGGCCTGGTGGCACTGCTCCCCCACCACCACCGCCTGTAATAGCCAACACCAGTGTACTTATTGCAAATCCTAAGGCTGTTATAACACTTGCTAATGTGACACCTTGCTCTCTAAACAGTGTTCTTATTCGTTCTGCTAGTGTTGTGTCTTCATATAAAATTCTTTGGATAGTTTCTCTTATTCTGCTCACTTG
This sequence comes from Conus canariensis, assembly GCA_033310375.1. Lineage (NCBI taxonomy): Eukaryota > Metazoa > Mollusca > Gastropoda > Neogastropoda > Conidae > Conus > Conus canariensis. Next base: position 9,241,821 of record CM065731.1, read on the forward strand.
AGTTCGTAATTGTTCTCGGTTAGTAGACAACACTTCTAGTCTTGCTGATCTCTCTTGTTCAAGATCTTTTAGTCTTTGTGTTATTCTTTCTTTAACACCAGGTCCTAAGTTGTGGTCATCAGCCTCAACTAGTTTTTCTTTTTCTCTTTTTATATGCTCATCTAGTTCACCCAGTTTTGCTAAATTGTTTGTTAATTCGCCTCTGATGCTTTTCAAAGCATGATCAAGGGCCGTTATTTCTCTCATAGGTAGCGGCGGATCGTGCATGGTTTTTAATACTGTTTCTTCTGAAAAACTGGTTTCTGCTTCTATTATTTCGTCTGCTGTTGGGCTTAAATCTTTAAGTTCCATGTTTTGTATTTGGTTATCTGTTGGGAGTTCTTGTAGTGTGTTTTGAAGTTTAGCAACTGCCTCACTGTCTAATCTTCGCGGTTTAGCAATGCCAAGGCGATTTTGATCGCTCACACTGAGCCTTTGTCTAATTGTACTCTTTTTTAAAAACTTTGATGAGTCTGGTTTAGTTGTAAGCTGAACAAGTTGTCCTTCGTCGTTTCTCACAAACAAATGGTCATCTTTTGTTTCAAAATCATTAGGGTCTATAAAATCAGGAGGTTCTTGGCCTAAACTTTGATAAAATGATTTGACCTTACTTTCTGTTAATTCACGCCGCAATGATTGTAATGGATGTGTCAAAGGCGTCATTTCACTCATGTCGTCTCCAGGATCAAAAACATCATAATCTTCTTCTGCCATGTTTTTAAATAATTAACTTTTTATTTTGTTTTATAAAAAAAAATGTCACAAGCATATGGCTCGATTCTTGACCCGCATAGAAGACTGAAAGAGCCCTTTGGCGTGAAGGGAAATAAACAGAATATTATTGTTCCAAATAATCCATCTACTATTGATTCAGATCAAATTCTTACTGTTAAATTTCCAGACCTAGGAGCAGATGAAGTGATTGTGCCGGGATCTGCACGGCTTACTTTCAAAATAGAACTTGATTCAGCAACAGACGCAAACAGGACAGTTGTACAGAATTTGGGACGGGCAATCGTTAAGAAAATTTCTATAAAACTTGAGGGGCAAGAAATATTTTCTTTACACAATGCAGACATATTTCTAATCTATTCTGATCTATGGCTAACCGATAATGAAAGGGCCGATCTTGCGTTTCAAGGAATCGAAAATAACGAAGCACTAAAACACAGAATAGACGCCGAAGACGCTAAAGACGGTAACAAGTATGAAGCTGTAAGTTATGCGTATGGAAATCGCTTTTCCATACCCTTGGATTTTGAGTTGTTAAAAGCGCATGCGCCATACTTTCAAGGAGCATTAAAAGACAGATTGTCATATGAACTAACTTTTAATGAATACAAACGTGTCATTAAATCTACAGACACTGATTCCAAGTACAGCATTTTCGACATCTCGTTAGAGTTTGACATTGTTAGCAACCCTAACTTAGCAAGGCTGATTGAGCAACAATATCAGTCAAAATTAGCAATATATTACGAAAGAGTGATTCATCATTCAAAATATCCTAAAAGCAGAGCAGACACTATATGGAACTTTAGTTTTAGCGCCGCAGCAAGATCCCTTAAAGGTATTTTATTGCTGTGTGAAGATGAAGAACCATTCAAAAGACAAAGTGAAAAGTTTATCAATCCTAAAATAACGAAAGTACAATGTTCAATTGAGGGTAGTCCTAACCAAGTCTACGGTAGTGGGCTTAAACCTTATCATCATTTTGATGAAATAAGAAAATTGTTTGGAGGCGGGAGGTCTAGAAGTCCAACAGTAGACCTTGCGTCTAAAGATCTACACCTTCACAGTGTTAGACTTGATGAATATTTAACAACGAAATACGGTTTATGGATTGACCTAAGGTCAACAGAGGATAATCAGTTGCATGGGAGTGGGAGAACAGTTAAAGACGTAATAAACATTCAAATTGATAAAGAAAAAGAGAGTGATAAACCACTTAATGTACATTTGTTTTTAATATATGATGCGCAGCTGAATATTCAAGATAACAGATTGAAAGATATCCAATACTAAATTATTTTTATTTTAAAAAAGCATGTCTGTTACGACTTATCCAAAAGTGCCCAAAGAAGAGATAGTAAGCAATTCTGTTGCTGTAGACATAAAAACTTTCAGATTAACAAACATAACACAAATGCAACAAAAACTAGAGCAGGACCTTTCAAAATACAGCAAAACCAAACGAAGGTATTCTGCTGTCTTTAATGCTGTTACATATGTTAATACTGGAGCATCGATCACTAGTGCTCTATCAGCAGGAACAAGTGTAGGTCTCTTAGCAACAGGCGTAGGTGCACCGGTAGCTATACCTCTAGGTGGTTTGTCTTTAACTCTTGGCCTGTGTTCATTGGCTGTAAGTGCTGTCAGCAAAAAATAAAAGCTAAACTCCAAAAGCACACAGCTATGGTTCAACTAATAACAGCTAAACTTAGTTCCTTCAAACTGACAATAAATAAAGCACTTGCTGACTCAAACATCACGGATGAAGAATTTAGTCGCCTACAGGCTGATTTTGAGGACTACAAAAGACAAAAGTTTGATCTTCAAAGAAAGGCAAGGGCAACTTTTTCTCAACAACCAGACACCGATCAGATAAAAAAGGAATGTTTAAAAAAAGTAAACGAAACATTAAACTCTGTTCTAAACAGCTCACATTAACAACACCAAAGGGCGTTTATACTTTAGTTTATGAGTCCAAGCACAAAAAGACTGTTGATATTGATTCTGATTAAGTTTTTTTTTTTTAATTTAAATAAATATTTTGAGTTAGAAAAGAAACTCAGCATGGATAAGATATATGAAGGTTCAGATGAATTGTTTGAAGCAATGCTCGAGGAAGAGCGTTTGTCAAAAGCTTTAAATGAGGTCGTTTTAGAAGTTATTGATCCAACAAACGTGCGGGAAAGCGTTGTACACGCTATTTCTCAAGTTCCAAGTAAACTAACAATAAACCCTCCAGTTAAAGTAAGGTTAGTTGTTTTAATCGACTATATAACAATAAATGAAGAAAATCTAGAAGTCTGGGTCTCAACTAAACAGCAGACTATTCTTTCTTATAATGACTTAACACCCGGTTGGGCAGATCAACTTCTTACACAGTTTAATGAAGCCTCTGAAGCAGCTAAAATGAGAGGCTCTGGTTGGTCAGAGGGTGAAGTCCTAGACATCAGATTAAGACAGGCTAAGTATGAGCCGATTGTAGGCAAGTCTTACATTCCACTGCCTCCAACATTAGTTGCAAAGAAAGCAGTTCTGAACATAAAGAATTCAGACGACAAATGTTTTATGTGGTGCGTTCTTGCTAGGCTGCATCACGTTGCCAAAAATGCAGAGAGAGTATCTAACTATTTACAGTGGGCCAATGATCTTAACTTTAACGGCCTTGAATTTCCTATGGCTGTAGACAAAATTGATCAGTTTGAAAAACAAAATCCATCAATAACTGTTAATGTCTACACATGGTCTGAAGAAACCAACCTTCTGCCAATTAGAGTGTCAAAGAACAGTCCAACAATAGGCGAACCAACCAAAACTCATGTAGACTTACTCCTGATGCAAAGCCTTAATGGGTTGCACTACACTCTAATACGCACAATGAGTAGATTACTAGTGCATACTACAAAACAACATAGCAAACAAGAATTCTGTAGAAAATGTTTAACAAGAATTCCGTCCGTTCAAGCTGCGAGCGAACATATAAAACATTGTATTAGCCCAGTTGACTGTGATACAGAACTAATTACGCCCGGAGAAGGCAGTAAAGTTAGTTTTAAGAACTGGAAACGGTTGCAAACTAGTCCATATGTTGTTTACGCAGACTTCGAATCACTCATTGTTCCTTATGAAGGACCAACCCCACAGAAACTTCCTAAAACAGTCTTAATGAGTAATCATCAGATTTGCTCATTTGCCTTCATCATTGTTAGGTCGGATGGCGCCCATTCAAAGCCAGAATTATACAGAGGACCAAATGCTGCAAAATACTTCTTAAAACGCATGCAGCAAGTGCGTAATGCCTGTTCTAATAATCTGAATTTATCTGAAATCATAATGACGCCTGAAGACCAACAACAGTATGACTCAGCCACTCACTGTTGGATTTGTGGTTTAGGCCTCTCCGCAGAGAATCCAACAGTAAGAGACCATGATCACATTAGTGGAAAGTTTAGAGGAGCAGCACACAGTAAATGCAATCTTCAACTAAAGTTTGAACCAAAGACATGGAAGCTGCCTATATTCTTTCACAACTTGCGAGGTTACGACTCTCACCTTATAATGCAAGCAGTAACCAGCGACTTCAGGGTGTCATGCATTGCACAGTCATCAGAAAAGTACATGTGTTTCACTTTAAATAACATGTCTTTCTACGACTCTATGCAACACATGATGGGTTCATTAGAGTCACTGGCTATGTCCTTAAAGTCCTGCCCAATAACAGATCACTATTTTGACCCAACTCTTGTTAGAAAGGGCGTTTACCCTTATGAGTACATGAACAGTTGGCAAAGGTTTGACGAAGATACACTTCCGCCTAAAGGCGCGTTCTTTAGTAGTCTTAGAGGAAAGGACATCAGTGATTCTGATTATTCTTATGCTCAAGATGCGTGGCAGAAGTTAGAGTGTAAAACGATGGGAGACTATCATGATTCCTATTTAATGGCGGATACCTGTTTGTTGGCGGACGTCTTTGAAAATTACAGAAAGACCTGCATGAAACATTACAGCCTGGATCCTGCGCATTACATTTCTGCGCCCGGGATGAGCTGGGACGCTTTCTTAAAATTTACTGGAGTACAAATTGATTTATTGTCTGACCTGCCAATGCTTCAGATGATTGAAAACGGATTGCGTGGGGGAATCAGTATGGCGTCGCACCATTACTGTAAAGCAAACAACAAATACTTGGACGACTATGATCCAAGTAAAAGGTCTAACTATCTCATGTATTTAGATGCAAACAATCTGTATGGATGGGCAATGGCGCAATCACTTCCATTACGCAACTTTAAAATGTACACAGACGGTGATACGGATAATATCCAAAAAGCATTAAAGTGGTTGGGCAGTTTGACGCCAGATCAACAGTGTGGATACATTCTAGAAGTTGACTTAGAATATCCTCAGAAACTCCATGACCTGCATAATGACTATCCATTAGCAGCAGAAAGTCTAAAGATGGCAAAAACAGAACCACCTAAACTTGTGCCTAATCTTCGAGGCAAAAAAAATTATGTCTGCCATTACAGGCTTCTACAATTTTATTTAAGACATGGTTTAAAGTTGACAGCTGTTCATCGTATAATTGCTTTTGATCAAGAACAGTTCATGAAACCATACATAATGAAGAACACTGATCTCAGAACTAAATCCGCAGATGCTTCAGAAAAAGACTTTTTCAAGTTGATGAACAACAGCTGTTTTGGAAAGACTATGGAAAATCCGCACAAGCGTAAAGATGTTAGATTGGTCACCAGAGAAAACGATGCAATTAAGCTAACTTCTAAACCTAATTATCAGGACTTCAGAAGATTTCATGATCAGCTTTTTGGCATAATGATGAAAAAAAAGAAAGTCAAATTGGATAAGCCCGTTTTTATTGGGTTTACTGTTTTAGAGCTGTCGAAGCTTTTGATGTTAGAATTTCTTTACGACTACTTTAAACCCTTGTATCCTGAGTCCAGAGTTCTGTACACAGATACAGATTCCTTTGTAATCGACATCCCTACTGAAGATATCTATAAAGACATGGAATTAGAAGTAGCTAAAGGGCATGCAGGATGGTACGACACATCTGATTACCCTAAAGATTCGCCTTTGCATTCAGATATTAACAAGAAGGTTTTAGGTAAGATGAAGGATGAATTATCTGGAGGTGTGATCAAGGAGTTTGTTGGTTTGAGGTCGAAAATGTACAGTCTTTCAAGCCAAAAAAAAGTTGTTAAAAAAGCAAAGGGAATATCTCGTAGTGTTGTGCAGTCAAACATAACCCATGACAACTACAAAGAAGCATTGTTTGGCAATAAGACTTTTCATCATGACAATTACAAGCTGCGATCTAATCTGCATGAGATTAACACAACAGTTGTAACAAAACGGTCTCTTGACCGCACTAACACAAAAAGAGTATTTGTTAATCCAGAGTATTCATATGCAATTGGGCACTGGAGGACATTTGGTCAAGCGCAATTAGATACTCAGTAATTTCTTTATCCAGTATAGCTGGATTATTTGTGGTTGTTGTTTCAAGATTTTTGATTTTTTCATAAATATTAGGATCAATGGGTAGTTTATTCTTTATCATTGTTTTAATAATAAATCTATACGCAAATAATTTTTTTTGAGCTTCCATTTTAACTCAGAAATGTATTTGCCTAAATTAACTAAGCGACTGGAACTGTGTCTGGCGGGATTATCTGCAGTTCTTCCTTCACAAAAGATCTTCGGGGGGCTGGTCGTTTTGTTGTGTCAGTTTCTCGTAAATAATACACTGGCGGATTCATTTTCACAATTTTTTTTATCTCATATGGATCAACACTCCAAACTGGATCTGTTGCCCTGATGCGAGTGTCCCCTTCCGCTTCTCCCGGTGAATAAAGGTATCTCACTTTTAAACCAAATGGTAATAGTTTACTGGATGAGTCTTCAATAGCAACATTTATTGTTTGTTTTCTGATTGCTTGTACTGGTTTTAGCCCTTTAAATTCTTCATTATTCATTGCGCGCAAAACTGAGGGCAGTCTTTTTACCCATTCTGTGTTGCGAGAATTGTCAATCAGCTCTCTGTGATACTGGTAGGAGAAAAGTCTTTCAGATAACTGTTTGTTAAAGTTTTCAACCAAAGCCTGTGATCTGTGAACTCCTGGAATGCCTCTTTTAATGGTAACTCTATGTTTTAACAATAATTGATTCACTTGACCTTTAAATTCTTTTCCGTCATCGACTTGAATCATGCGAGGATAAGTTAAGGGTCCTCGTTGATATATCAGTTGTAAAGCAACAGCAACAGCAGAAGCACTCTTTTGTGTTAATGGTTCAGCATCTTTGTATCTTGAAGCTATGTCAATGACTGTAAGTGCGTACTTAAATCTTTTTCGTCTAATCGTATCATGGGGTAAATATAGAAGATCCATTTGATGGGTGTCGTTCGGTATTGTGTTGACAAAGTGTGGTCTTTGTATTCGTTTAGGCGCTGGTAAATAAATTTGCCAAATCGCTTGTTTAGATAACCATTCTTTTGCTGTTTGTTCACTGACTCCCGCTGCTTGGCTAAGCTTTTTAATTGCCGTTATTCCCTTCCAATATCCTTTTGGCGAATAATAGATCTTGTTCATTTTTTATTCAGCCAATACTTTGTGCAACAAAATACACAGCGGTCATGCCAAAGACAATAAACAATATTTCTTGCATCTTTTGTTTTTCTGATGGTTGATAAAAGTCGCTAAATTTTGGTGGGGGCAATGTTTCAACTTGTTTGCCTGTTACTAGAAAATATTCTTTTATTGCCTGGTCAACATCTTTAAATGTGTAAGCTGCATGTCCCTGTTGTTTAAGTCTGTCGTTAATAAAATCTAACTGCTCCATTCTTTGCTTTTCATAGGTGTCTTGTGCAGCAGCTAGTTGCTCCATAGCTCTGTTATGTCTTTTTCTCTCATTGTTATTTTGTAGTTTACTAAATGCGTAATTACTTCCGCTAAAAGCAAGCGCATTAACCACAGCGCCACCAATCATCATTACGAGTGAAGCCATTTTTATAAATGTATTTTTTTTAATTTTACATATTGATACTGTCTGGAATTATTCCTTGCTTAACTAGAAAATCTTTCGTAGCCAACGAAGCTGTAATAACAGCAATCAGCTTTGCTGAGTCTTCAAAGTCTAGTTTGCCAAGATCTGCTGGTTTTATTTTTAACAGGCTTTTACCAAGCATTGTGTATCCTACACTTAGGCCTCCAATAACAGCAGAATGGTATACGAGGTTAGTAATAGTTTTTTCGGTGCTCATTTTTAAAAAATAAAATAATATTTATTCATTAATAAAACATGAACAGCGATGATCTACTTCCTGAACTTACAAATGATCAAGTTGATGACCAAGCTATTATGCGCCAAAAGGAAAGGCTGTATTCTTTAGCAGCATGTGGAAAAACAAAACAGTACCTTGGAAATGAATTCAGCATAGAACAGATTCAACAAATGTCGCCACAAGACATTGTAAAGTATCACAACAGGTATGAAGCGCAACTGGGGTCAAGAATGGTAAAAAGTGTTGGGCAAACGGTTCTTAGTTTGTACACTAAACTAGTTAGTAGATTTGCTCCCATTGATTCTGAACAAGATTTTATGTATGATTTAACACAGGATCCAGTTTTAACAAAGTCATTAGAGTCTCTAGGATGTGATCTATATTACAGATTTGGAACATTGTTATCGCCATTAATCATGGGATTAATTACTTTTAATCATATAGATTTTGTTTCCCTTCAAAATGACCGAGCCAGAAAATCAGCAGAATCAGAAAACATTGAATCAGGTGGAGAAAGTGACCAGTAAAAAGCCTCCTCATCCTGGGCGTGTTGCAGCAGGAAAAAAATTAGCAGAGTGGAACAAACAAAAAAAATTAATGTTCCAAGCACAGAATATAACTCATAATGAAAAAACACCAGTTGTGCCAGAGCCACAACAAGAACAAGTTGTTTCAAGTCCCGCAACATCATCATGGATTATTTGGATTAAAAGAGTTAGCATTTTTGGCGTCATTGCTGTTGGTGGGGGTGGTTATTACGTTTATAAAACATATAAAGAAAGACAGCAAAAACCAAAGCAGCCCAAAAAATCACAGCCACTAAATACAAAATCTGAACAAAAAAGAATACCAGAACCGCCAACAACAAAAGATCATTTTGATCCATTTGATATGCAGTAATATTTCAAGAACTTAATAAATAATTATAAGTGACTTGAATAAGAACTTGATAACGACTTCATGACGACTTGATAACGACTTCATGACGACTTGATGAAAACTTAAATAAGAACTTGATAAGAACTTGAGGTAACTTGATTAAAAACTTAAGGTAACTTGATTAAGAACTAGATTAAGAACTTGGGGTAACTTGATTAAGAACTTGGGGTGACTTAATTAAGGACTTGGGGAAACTTAATTAAGGACTTGGGGTGACTTAATTAAGAACTTAATTAAGGACTTGGGGTGACTTAATTAAGGACTTGGGGTGACTTAATTAAGGACTTGGGGTGACTTAATTAAGGACTTGGGGCGAAAAGTGGAACTGGTAGGACCACTTCTCATTTGATGTCAGCCACTTGCTTTGTGACTGAACAGGATGTGCGTGGGCGCTGTGCAGTGATTCGTTGTCGGGCTGGCCTGCAACTACTAGTTAAGCGCGATGAAGAACAGAGAAAGAGGCAGCTCACGCTATAGCAAAGAACGTGTTAGCGCACGCCCGCTGTGCAGACAGACCTATCATTTGGTGAATAGTTGACCGACCTTCCCTGACTGACTCAACACTTTAAACATTGCTGTTGTGTGCGCGCTGCTGTGTGTAAAATAGTGTAGTAAAAATGTGTAGTCATTTGAAGTACTCCCTTCGTTGGATTAATAAACTAAGAAAGACGACAGAACTCTTTGAAAAATATCCGGAACTCGCAAATCTGACAATTTCTATTACACAAGCCATCGCGTTGACGCCAAAGATACATGCTGCTCTAAAAACCCACGCCGGTGTGGCACTGACTGGATGTGAAGAAGGTATGTACATTGTCAACTAACTGACTGTGTAAACAAAGGCCTCTTGTCTGTGTTAAGTCGTAAACCCCACACACCAACAAACCGACACGCACACTGAAAACGGCGAAGTGGTGGCTTCCCATTCGAGAATGTTCAAGAACATTTGTGACAAAGCGCGCCGCGAGCCCGGTGAAACGCAGTAGGCGCGCGAGGCGTGTTTTATTGATAAGGAGGCACACAGTTTGTAAACAGGACGCTCGGCCTGCTGACTTACTGCGTCGTTATAATTGTGTTGTCTTGGCCTTGCAAAAAAGCTGACAGTCAACCGACTGGTAGTACAGACTGTTTTGGGGAACGCAGACACTATTTATTATAGATGACTGTTCGGCCGAAACTGGCTTTCAGTGGAAGACATGCTGGGTGTGGATTCTATGTCAAAAATATAACTCAGTTTTAAAAGACTTTAGAGAACAATTAAAGACTGTAGTTTTATTTCACATGAAAGACAGAGACGCATTTGATGAATGTATGCGTGAAAATGATGTTATTGAAAACGATCAAGAAAAACGAAGGATTAAGCAAAAACTTAAGTCTCAAAAGTTTTCTAAATTAGTGTTAAAAACAGATAATCCTACACATTATGTATGTTTGTAAAGTGTTTACTATTAGAGAACTATAAAATAGGCACTCTGGGTAAGCCGGCGGAGCAACAGCGAAACCGGCTTCAGCCGGTTGGAGCTGGCGGAGGTGGGTGAGCCAGAATGCCTATTTTATAGTTCTCTGAAGGTGTTAGTTACCGCCAATGACATTGACAAACAAAGCAAGCACATTTGTTTGTTTGTCAAGGTCATTGGCGGTAACTAACACCCTCTCTTTCTAAATTTTGCTTCGTTCGCCGCCGTCAGTCACTCCATTTTGAAACTTTTCCTTCTTTTGTTTCCTTTCTGACGTCAGTATCTACGGAAATTGTGTTTCGTTCTGAACTTCAAAAAGCTTTCTGTGTCTTTGCCAGTTGTTGTTGTTGTTGTTGTTGTTGTGATTGCTGTGTAACCTTTAATCCTTGTAATATGATATATGGCTTGCTTCATTTCTGCTGGTTCCTTGCCGAGGAGAGTAACTGATAAGATGTCTGTAGACAACTGGTTCTCACACAAGAGAAAACGCACCAGATAGAAATTGAGTTTGCTGATGTCGCTGACACTGTCAGCCAGTCACTTCAGAGGTTGTTGTTGTCTCTTATGGTAACGATGACTACGACTAAGAAGAAAAGATGGAGGGTGGAAAGGAATGACAACAGACAAATCTGTCTTTCCTATCATTTTCGTTTGTTGTTATTTGGCTTTTGTTTGTTGTCGTTTAATACTCGAGAACACTACAGGTTTAAATCTGATCATCTTTCGCCCTTTCCCCGTCACACTGCTGTGTTTCTGTATGTATGCTATGTTCTTCTGTCTGTCTCTCTGTCTCTGTCTCTGTCTCTGTCTCTCTCTCTCTCTCTCTCTCTCTTGGTCTCTCTTTCTCTCTCTGACTCTCTCTCTCAGTCTGTCTGTCTGCCTGCCCGTCTGTCTGTCTGTCTGTCTGTCTACCTCTCTGTCTCTCCATCTCTCGTTCTCTCTGTCTCCTTCTGTCTGTCTGCCTATTTGTCTGTCTCCCTGTCTGTCTCCCTGTCTGTCTCCCTGTCTGTCTCACTCTCTCTCTCTCTCTCTCTCTCTCTCTCTCAAACACACACACACACACTCACTCACTCACTCACACAACACACATGCACGCACGCACGCACGCACGCACGCACGCACGCACGCACGCACGCACCCGCACGCACGCACACACACACACACACACACACACACATTCATGGCGCGCAGGCTTTTACCTGCAACCATTGCTATATTTGTCGCACAGGAGTCCTTCCACTCGAAGTCTATCTCTAATCCCCCCCAGGAACCAACGTTTTCACGCGTATTAAAGAGAAAGCCACTGTGCAGACACCCATGTCCACAGCTCCACAGACAGATAAACTGTTGATCCCCTTGTAGACAACACCGGTGATACCTCTCAGACATCGTCACTGGGGATCCGGACTGCACGCAGTAAACCCCCGCCCTGCAGGCCTGAAAGGCAAAGTATTACAGCCCACGACACACACAACAACAGATGATCCATCACTTGGGGGAAAGCCTCAGTCACACGCAGTCAGACGTGTGTGGTAATGTGAGACGACCTTTAGATCATCTGGGTGGAAGAGGTAACAGTCGCAGTTTGGTAGCAGTGGGTGTCAAATTGCTTACCGAAATTTTCTTCCAAATGCCAAAAATATTCAGGGTAGGAAAAGGCACGACAGAGACAGATGAAGGTCCTAATGCAGGTGCAGAACGAGTGTGGGTGTTTTTCTCATGTCGTTGTTGCCTTATGTATTGAAAACAAATAAGACCATCAAATGTACGGTATAAGATTTGGAGAGAAAAAAACCCCAACAACATAAGAAATAGTCAGCATATTACGGCAACGTGAATATCGCTGCTTATTTGTTACACTTGAACAAATATGATGCGGGTTAATCACAAATATTCCTGTCTCTTACATCATTATAACTAACTAACTAACTAAGTAACTTACTAACTAACTAAGTAGAGTGTAAGGAGCTCAGGACCCAACCACTCACGAGAGGGAAGGTGGTAAGAAGAATCTTCTCAGAGAATCTTCTGCTCTTCAGCTGTCCTGGAGTTTCTTCCTACACTGGGCATTGGGAGTGTGACAGAGTATGACAGTGTATTCTACTTTTCGAACATTTTGCAACAAGGAAGATACAGACTCTGAAATAAAAGACGAAGGTAGTTATCCTGTGGATTTTATTTTGAAAAAACCGGTAATCCCCATGTATAAAGTCACGGAATGTAGATTCTGATCAGAAGTCCGGGACGTCAGTGCGTTGCAGGTGATCAGAGAATGTGAGGGCAGTGCTGTGTTTGCTTTAGACAAAGCGTGTCCTGTTCATGGTGCTGTGTTTCATCTTCTGTCTTGTCAACGGCCATGGCGTGATTGAAGCTGACTGGAGGTTATAGGAAAGGCCGCCAGCTTTCACAGCGTTTGGTTTGGTTTGTACTGAGAGAGAGAGAGAGAGAGAGAGAGGAGAGAGAGAGAGAGAGAGAGAGAGATAATATTGACCGACAGATAGAGAGATAGAGAGACAGACAGACAGACAGACAGACAGACAGACAGATACAGAAAGAGGCAGACAGAGAGAGAGAGAGAGAGAGAGAGAGAGAGAGAGAGAACTGAGGTGTCAGAGAAAACTAGGCTTGTAAATAGTCTTTACACACACACAAATACCATGTGGAAACAGAAGATAAATAACATAATTAAATATGTTGTCTTGTGACTCGTTTTTCCACGTTTCGGCGGTTCGCTAACATTTATTTAAGATTTGGTAATAATTAAATATTACAGGGGGGGGGGGGGGGGGGGGGGTTGATGGTGGATGGGGGCGTTAATCTGATAATGTCGACACGAAAACTCGGTTGCATTTATTTTGCAAATTGAAAATTTGAAAGATAGGGACCTTGTCTGCTTCATAGGACGGACTTGAGGTGTCATTCCAGTTGCGACGCCCACCTCCCACGTCATTGTGCTCGATGACGCAAGAGAACAGTTTGATTAAGAAATAACAGAAAAGCACCCTGGCAGTGTTGATTTTATGTATTTGGATTTGTTTCAGGGAGGGCACCCGAAAGTTAAGAAAAGAAAAGAAAAGTAAAATGTTACATATATGACAGAATGCGGAAATTCTCGTGTTTGGAATAGCCTGAAACGGACACTACGGTTCTGGTTCTTTTAGCTGTTAGTTCCTTGGGATTTCCGTGCAGCCTTCGAGACTGGATTTTTTTTTTATTTAGTTCCTTTGGATTTCTGTACAGCCTTCCAGACTGGTTTTTTTAAAAAATCAGTTCCTTTGGATTTCTGTACAGCCCTCAAAACTGGATTTTTTTTTAGCTCCTTCGGATTTCTGTACAGCCTTCGAGACTGGGTTTTTAATTAGTTCCTTTGGATTTCTGTACAGCCTTCGAGACTGGGTTTTTAATTAGTTCTTTTGGATTTCTGTACAGCCTTCGAGACTGGATATTTTAATTAGTTCCTTTGGATTTCTGTACAGCCTTCGAGACTGGATATTTTAATTAGTTCCTTTGGATTTCTGTACAGCCCTCGAGACTGGATTTTTTAATTAGTTCCTTTGGATTTCTGCGCAGCCTTCGAAACTTTTTTTCCCTTCTAATTAGTTGTTGGAGATGCCGTTGTTGGTTTCTTTCATAGAAAGCACTGTTGTAGCATGACTTGTTATGTTTTAGGTGAGTGGCTGTTGATGGCTGTTGATAATCGACAGTTTCCTCATGAAAGTGACTGACGTAGTGATCCCTTCAGGGCTCGCTGTTATGGCCCCTTTCATTTCTTTCGCGGTTGTTGCTTGTTGGTAATCTGCATGTAGTTCAGGAACACTCCCGTCTGCTTTCTTACAGACATGGAGCAGTAGCAGTACTATGCAAATTTTAACTCTCTCTCTCTCTCTCTCTGTCTCTCTGTCTCTGTCTAACACTTCACACACACACACACACACACACACACACACACACACGCACGCACGCACGCACGCACGCACGCACGCACGCACGCACGCACGCACGCACACACACGCACGCACGCACGCACGCACACACACACACATAACACATACGCATGCACGAACGCTCCCACATGCAGCGCATAAACTTGTGCACACAAACATTCTAACTGGAACAAGTTTGCTTTTAAATTTAACTTTGTACACACACACACACACACACACACACACACACACACACACACACACACACACACACATGCACGCACGCACGCACGCACACACTCACACACACACGCACACACACGCACGCGCGCGCATGCAGGAACTTCCAGTTTACTGTACAAGTTTTGCTATAAACTTTGCGATATAACGGTGCGGACTGTTTGTACAGATGCACTCTTTTATGTTTGGAAACGTTTTGGGAAAGAGCCAAAGTTTCAAAGAATGAAAGAGCTCGTTTTCTTCATTGTGAACTTTTGTAGCTGAATACTCGTATTCGTTTCACCTTTGGCATTATTTATTTATTTTTTTTATTTATTAATTTTTTTTTTTTTGCTGTCCCAACCTCTGCACCACCTCAGAGGCAGTGCACCCACGCCGCTCATTCCGACACTCCGTCCACAGCCACAGCCCGGTCGGCCCCGCCGCAGCCCTGGCACCGGCACTCCACAGGGAGCAGTCAATGTCAAATCGTCAAGAGGCAACCCACCGGAGGAGACACAGCACTGCTGCCGAGTCACTTCGGTGGTGTTCAGTGGCGCCTGTTCTGATCTAACATACGCAGGACACTACCTACTAAGCCCCCTACTGACGACAATAATTGCTTAGTCGCGGAGCCGGCGTGAGTGAGCTCGCCATCCGGAGGGCGCCACCACGTCCGTCCAACGAAAGCCCCCATGGACTAGCCGATACCGGTGACCCCGACGGAACCAAACCAAGGCCACAGACGTGAAGAGGACATTGAAATTGAGGTCACCATGAGAGCAGGGCATGAAGGGCTACAGAATTTGAGACATTTTTTATGCTGATCAGTGAGAATGATGATGATTAAGATGATGCTACGGATTTCCATTTTGGTCTGATACTACATGACAGGGCTGTACTCTACGCTTCCTTTCATAATATATCCCGGCGTCAACCAGGCCCGAGAGATACAGGCACCTGCAGTGTTGGTCAGGAAATTTGAGCAACACTCTCAGAAACGCATCCATTAAGTGGATGAAAGTCGACTGTGTGGTCCCAGTCTTCCCAACTGAGTCCGCAGCAAACTCAACTCTGGGTAGGAGCCGGTCGGGGTAGAAAAACCCACATGACTCTGATGGGATTCGAACCCACGACTCCCGGCCGGGAGTCCGCAACGCTAACCACTTCGCCACGGCGGCTGGTGGCTGAACTTTTGTAGCTAAATACCCGTATTCGTTTCACCTTTGGCTTTGTGTCTTTTCCCAGTTGTTCGCCTTTTTGTCAGAGTACGTCTGAGGGCAGGACCCACTTAATGTTCATATGGCAAAGCCGATCTGCTTCAATGGGAAATCAACATATTGGACTGGTATGAGCATAAGATGCTGGTATGGCACGAGTTCATCCCCGGCTTCAGGTGATAGGCCTACGGTGGACAGGGAACGCAGATGGCTTTATCACTATTCTGAGTAAACATCGGGCGCATTATAAAGTAACGGGTAACATGAGCATGCCGTAATGTATTGGCGTCACCAGTGTTAAGTTTATTCGTAAATACGTTGTTTTGCTGGGAAAAAAATGTTAACCGGCATTTCCGTGCCAGCAGTACTAAGCGTACCCTCAGGACAGTATCACACGTGTTTTTTTTACGAAACTGACCCTCGGGCTGTCCATCGTGTGGCCCGCTCGGCCACTCCCGTCCCCGTGCACGTGCTGAGGGATGTGGTGGTCTGGGTGTGGTAGACTGTTTGCAGCGCTGTTTGGAAGATGCCCAGGGCCTTTCTGGAGCGTCCTGTTTTGGGGGCAGTCCGCCTTGCGAGGACCGCAAATCGGCAGCGAGAAGCCCTCCCTTTGATCAGGGACACTTCTGGCAGTTAGACACTCCCCCCACCCCCACCCTCCCTAGCTTGTATCCTCCACCACCCCCCCCCCACCCCCCCCCCCCCCCCCCGCCCCTCCTAGCCCGTCCATGATCTGGATGATTTTTTCTTTCTTTTTTTTTTCACAAGGATGATGGGTAAACATGTAGCAGGAGTGCTTTTTTATTTCTCTGTTTCTATCGTCTTTTCTGATTCTGTCTCTTAGAGTCTGCCGGTCTTATTTTCTTTTTGGCTTTCTCTGTCATTCTCTGTCTGTCTGTCTGTCTGTCTCTCTCTCTCTCTGTCTCTGTCTTTCTCTCGCTTTTTTCTTGTTCTTGTTCTTCTTGTTCTTGTTCTTCTTTTTCTTCTTTCTTCTTCTTCTTCTTCTTGATGTTGATGTTGTTGTTGTTGTTGTTGTTCTTCTTTCTTCTTCTTCTTCTTCTTCTTCTTCTTCTTCTTCTTCTTCTTCTTCTTCTTCTTCGTGTCATGAAACTGAATATGGGAATGGTATTGAAATGAGAAAAAAGGAATTGCGGTGTTGTTGCCCATTAGCCCTCGACGCGGCAGAGAAGGGGGAGACAGAAGGCAGAGTAAAGTTGTGTGCCCTTCATGACGGTGCCTTCACAACCCTCTCTTGTGTACAGACCAGATATCATCTCTCATATCATCACTTTTTTGGTGATGAAAATGAACGGAGCGCTATCCGTCTCTCTGTCTGTCTGTCTGTCTGTCTGTCTGTCTGTCTGTCTGTCTCTGTCTCTGTCTCTGTCTCTCTGTCTCTGTCTGTCTGTCTGTCTGTCTCTCTCTCTCTCTCTCTCTCTCTTCCCCCCCCCCTCTCTCTCTTTCTGTCCACTCCCCTTCCTCTCTTTGTCTCTAATCAGTCCTGCTTTTTTTTCTTTACTCCGACTATTTATTTCATTACACTCTGTCCTGATACGTAGACGAAGTCCATTAATTTACCGCCGACTCCAAGCAATTGTCCTTCTCATTGGTTCAGTGTCACCGTCATGTTGGGTCCTCTTTTCAGTGTAGTGTCTGTAATTTTCACCCGGACATACCAGCAGTGACTGTTTCATTTTAACTCTGTATTATCACCAGCGTTGTGTCTTCAATTCTCCTCCAGTCTTAGCGCCAGTACAGTATGCTGAATAGTTACAATGTCTTGTCACTAGTGTAGTGGTTGATCTTGCTCTGTCTTATCACAAATATGCTGTATTGTCAATACGGTTTGGTTAGTTCTTGCCTGATCTTATTACGTATGTAACGTGTTTTAATTCTTGCCCTGTTTCATCACCAACGCATATTCCTTTTGGTTATGTGTCGCAACTGTGTTAAATCAATACACCAACAGTTTATTTAGCTTTCGTCCTGTCTCTCGTTGGTTTTAGTATCACTGTTTCCAATGGATCTCAGAATTAACAAATATTATGGTCATTTTTTTTTCATCTCGTGTTTCCGATTGATTCAGTGTCACTGTGGTAAAGTTCATGTCACCAGAAACATGGTGAGTTCTTGCTTTGTCTCCCCATTATTTTCAGTGTTATTGCTGAGCCTTGTCATCAAATTAATCGTGGGACTGGACGTTCAGGTCTTGAAAACATTCACCGTCCACCCACCAGCAAATTGGTACCTGATTCAGTTCAAGGAATGTTAAGAGGGTGGAAGGTGTGATACTCCGTCTTTTTAAACTGCCATACCACAAAATGGTGAACCTCTTTAACAGTTCACTAACTCGACGGCCATTCATTTCTGGGACTATAATCATTCTATATTCATTTACTAGTTTGCTTATTAGTCTATCTGTCTGTCTGTCTGTCTGCAAAATGCAACGAAAACAAATCAGTAGATCTACAAAGCTGGCGGAGTACGTCTCCGAGTCACTGTCTAAAAGAGGCTGAAGTTCAAGGTATCTATGTGCGACACTGACCTCATTTCGAATGAAAAGACCTTCGCATTCGAAGAAAAAAGAACTCAATGGTCAACGAGGGACGCGATTTGATTTGTGCAGGGAATGATGTAAGCGCGCGGGGTTTGCGTTCCTAATTCAGACGGGCTGATTGATTTATTGATCGACTGACTGATTTGCTCCTTCCCTGGATGATGGAAAATTCACAGGGTGTGACCATTAATTGGATCACCAAAGGCTTTCATCCAGTTCAATACATGGTTGGTCGGTTATTGCTAAATTGGTCTGAGTAAGAGGTGATGAATTCTTAGACAGATATAGCCATACGCGAGAGACAGAGAGAGAGAGAGAGAGAGAGAGAGAGAGAGAGAGAGAGAGGGCGGGGGGGGGGGGGGGGGGGGTCGCGTAGTATTTCATGAAGTTTGTGTCCTACTCGAAGTAACTCACTCACTCTCTCATATCTTGAACCGATCAGTCAGTGAATATGGTACTTAGAGAGAGAAACAAAAGGGGAAGAATTTATGAATGAATGAATTTGTTAAATTTGCTCACGAAGCGTCCGTGCAGTTCATTACCTTCAGTTTAATACCGCTAGTTTTCGATTGCCTCGACAAGGATATAAGTGCTTATAGTATTCTCAAATGTATAGGTATAATCAAAATTATGTGGTAATAAGGGCCAAACAGGGCTGTCATTACTTTACCTGTATTTGCATTTGTAAGTAAAACTTGACTGGGTCATAGTCAAGAATATTTTCTGCAGCTGTGTGAATCTATATAACTAATATGTTTATTTGATTAGAGTTGGTCGCAAAGATCGTCAGTTTAAGATTTCATGTAAAAATTTGGCTCAAGGTACTGGAAGAAAAATAATAAAGAAATCATTCGAAATTCGCTTATTCACGGCAGGACATGATAAACGAAAAACGTAGCGTCTATGCACACTCCAAGTGCTAATCATTTTTGCACGGAGTAACGGTGAATGTAGTAGATTTGAACCAAAAATGTCACCAGAATTTTGGTCGAGCACAGGCGGTTGTATGGGATCGTGTGCGCCCGACCTGTGTGCTAAAGTTGTTGCTGTTGTTGCTGTTGTTTTTGCTGTTGTTGTTGTTGTTGTTTAAGTTCTTGTTTGGACAACGCTTGTGGATTTGAGACGGTTCATGCAATATCAAGGGCTGACGGCTAAGTGTTCGTTTAGAATCTCCCGAAAGAGTATTTTGGTTGTGTATGTGTGTGTGTCCAATATCTGCCCCAGTTTTTAGTGTGTGTGTGTTAGGTCTTCAATTTAACGTCTATACACATTATGTGATATTAGACGAGTGTGTGTGTGTGTGTGTGTGTGTGTGTGTGTGTGTGTGTGTGTGTGTGTGTGTGTGTGTGTGTGTGCGTGCGTGCATGTGTGTGTCTTCGTGCGTGCTGCTAGAGAGAGAGAGAGAGAGAGGGAGAGAGAGAGAGAGTCTGTGTGTCTGTGCCTGTGTGTAGAGGAAGGATTTGTTTTAATGCCTCGTCAGAAATAAGGCGATTGTAGATCGTATACAGATATTAATTTTTGCACTAGACTGTGAACATTAAAGCAACAACTAAAAAGGACGGGGAAAGGAAGGTGAATGGTCTGGATGGGGCGGTGCAGACAAGAGAGTATGATAGTGTGCAAGAGCAAGCAGGATCGATGGAGAGTGGAATCCAAGAGGAACATCTGAAGTGATCTACAGCACAATTTTAGGATACGACTAAATGGACTTTGTATAAGGCAAGCCCCTCCATGTTCACAAGAGAACAACTGATAACGAATAAAATAAGTCGAACACGCGTCTGTAGGTGGCACACTTTCATGTTTAGAGGGTTTCAGTAACTCACACAAGCGTGTGTGTGTGTGCGTGTGTGTGTGTGTGTGTGTGTGTGTGTGTGTGTGTGTGGTGTGTGTGTGAGAGAGAGAGAGAGAGAGAGAGAGGAGATGAGAGAGAGAGAGAGAGAGAGAGGCAGACAGATAGACAGACAGGCAGAGAGAGAGACAGAGACAGAGAGAGATGAATGTTTCTTCGATCCCCAATGTGGTTGTTAGGGTGCAGATCGGTTGTCGTGGTTCCTCCCACCCACCCAACTCTCCCCTGACCACTACCCCTCTCCCCCCCTCCACCCACCTTCTCTCTGTTCCCTCCCGCCTTCTGATACGTCGACCCAATTGCCAGCAGTGTTTCTGCTGCAGAGGTGTATGTTCAGCTACCAACTGTCAAGTACAGTTATGTTCATAACCGTACCGAGTTCAGAAACCGTATCAAAGCTGACACCCCTGCCCTCCCCTTCCCCCTCCCGCACCACAGCCTCCTTCCCCCCTCCCCTCCCCCAGGCCTTCCCTCCCTAACTCTCTCTATTGCCTTTGCCAGTCCACCTCGCTCACTGTCCCTGTCCGAAATAAAAAAAAAAAGAAAAAGAAAAGAAAAAAAAAGTATAAAGAAAAGAAAAACGAATTTCAAACCCTTGCCTGTCAGAAGAAGCAACATAATGGGCCGGTGGAGAACTCCGCGAAGTTCACAGAGATCATGTGTCCTAGTGTTGCAGTCCTCTTAGGCATCGTAGGGGCCCTAGAGAACACCCTTGAAGACTCCGTTTATAGGGGCCTGGTGTCCAAGACAGTTTCAGTCCTCATAGCCACAGTAGGGGCCCTAGAGAACCGCCTGTGAACCCCGTTCACGGGGCCCTGATGTCCCGGTCCCAGACGGTCTTCCTCTTTGTCTTCTCTGGCAGCTGGTATTGTAGTGTCCTTGGAAAACCCCGGGAGAACCCCGTTCCCAAGGGTCTGATGTCCGAGGCCGTCTATGGCTTTGCAGAATCCTATACCGACTCGTTTACGGTAGTCTGATGTCTCAGACCCTGATGGTCTTCCTCGCCGCCTCTTTACAGCTGGTATCACAGGACCCCTGCAGGAACCCTTCGGAGAACCCCGTTCACAGCGGTGTGATGTTCGAGACCGTCTTTGTGGGGCCCTGCAGACTCCGTTTAGGGAGAGCTGATGTCCCAGACCCTGACGGTGTTCCTCAATGTCTTCTCTTGCAGCTCAGCTAGCATCCTTGGGCCCTTGGAGATCCCGTGTCGACCCCCGTCGATTAAGGTCTAGGACTGTCACGCGCGGCCTTCTTTAGTGTCTCCTCCGGCTTTGTGGGAGTTCTGAAGGACCCCGCGAAGATTTTGTTCGCTTGAGTCTGGGACTGTCGTCTTCCTCACCGCTTCCTCTGCCCATATTGAGGTTCTCGGGTGAATGCACGGGGGAGTTTGCGTCCATGCACTCTGTGGGTAATGTGACCTTTGGACCTGATGACCGGCAGTGAGTGTTTGGTGCGACCGCCTGGACCTCCTGTGGTTAAGGGGACGAGTCATCAGTCCGCTGTTGTGCATTTGTCATGCTGCTGTACAAGGCAGGGTGAACATACTGGTTTTCTCTCTCTCTCTCTCTCTCTCTCTCTCTCTCTCTCTCTCTCTCTCTCTCTCTCTCTCTCTCCGAATGCTAGTAAGACGAAGGAGATGGTCATTGGTTTTCGAAGAAACCCAGCTCCTGTCCCTCGCTTGTATATCGAAAACACCAAAGTGGAACGTGTAAGTGAATATAAATATCTGGGTACTATTTTAGATGCTAAGCTGAATTTCAGTGCAAATACTCAATTCATCTACAAAAAATGCCAATCTAGAATGTACTCTTCAGAAACTTCGGTCTCTCGCTGTTAAAAAGGACATCCTAGATATGTTTTATTGTTGTTTTGTAGAATCAGTGTTGTCCTTTGGCTTTTTTTATGCTGGTTTGGAAATCTTAGCGTGGAAAACAACAAACATTTTAAACGGAGTGATAAATACATATGGAAAGATTATTGGTAAAAAAAACAAGAACAGCTAGATAAATTGTATGAATGTCGTGTCACACAAAAGCTGTGAACATTGCTGCCGACAGTTCTCATGTTTTTAAAAATAATTACAGTGTTCTACCCTCTGGACGAAGATTCCAAATTTTAGAATTCAAGACAAATAGAACTGAAAACAGTTTCGTTCCCAATTCCATCAAACTCCTGAATCAAAACCGAACTTTCAATGAGATTCGGTTCAGAAAGCTTATTTGTATATATAAATGTGTGTGTGTATATCATTCTGTGTGGGTGGGTGGGTGGATGGGTGGGTGTGACTCGTGATTTTTGATTTGTTGATTTTATGGCCACTCTTTAATTTCTCGTTGGAGATAATAAAGAGTTCTTGACTTGACTTGACTCTCTCTCTCTCTCTCTCTCTCTCTCTCTCTCTCTCCACACACACACACACACATACATTCTGTCTCTCTCTTTCTCTCCCCCCCTTCTCTCTCTCGCTCTCTTTTCTTATATCTCTCTCTCTTTCTCTTATCTCTCGCTCTCTTCTCTCTCTCTCCTCTCTCTCTCTCTCTCTCTCTTTCTGTCTCTGTCACACACACACACACACACACACACACACACACACACACACACACACAGGCACGCGCGCAAAAGTACACATACACAAGAGAGAGAGAGAGAGAGAGAGAGAGAGAGGAGAGAGAGAGAGAGAGAGAGAGAGTGTGTGTGTGTGTGTGTGTGTGTGTGTGTGTGTGTGTGTGTGTGTGTGTGTGTGTGAGAGAGAGAGAGAGAGAGAGAGAGAGAGAGAGAGACAGCCGCACCAAACACTGGGAAGTGAGAGTCCTTTATGAATGTATTCAAACAGCAGGATCCATAGGACTGGGAAAGCCACACGGCGGACCTTTTCACCTCAGCACAATGCCAGGCCGTTATCATTTCTTGTCAGTAGAGATGTCGGTCTCTGTATATGTACATCTGTTCACTATCTACATATTTGGGTTGTTTGTGTGATGGTAGTTGTTCATATTGTTGTATGATTGTATGTGTATGTATGTATGTATGTGTGTGCATGTGACTGCGTGTGTGTGTGTGTGTGTGTGTGTGTGTGTGTGTGTGTGTGCGTGCGTGCGTGCGTGCGCGCGTGTGTGTGTGTGAGTGTGTGCGTGCGTGCGTATCTTTGATGTGTGCGTGTGTATAGATATGTATGACGAACCTCAATGAAAAGGCGAAAAAATTAAAATCTGTCCTTAACTGTTTTGCTTTTCGATCCTTTCTTCTCAAATGCCACTTTCCTCTATTGAGATCATTGTGGCGAGATCAAACAACTAAAAAGTGGTTTTTAAAAAAAAGCATTGTCACTGGCTCGTTTGTGTCCCAGTTAGGTACGTTCATCTGGATGGAAAGCTTACAGACTGATGCTGGGCTCAAAAGGATTATTAGAACAGACCCAGAATCGCTACATGTCTCTGAACACATCATGTGACATGCGGCTGCAGTGGGTCCTTTCAAACGACTAAAATTCAATACAGTGGGTTCTGTCAAGTTCTCCAGACCATGCTGGAATCAATGTTTTGTCTTCTTTTTTTTTTTGTAATAGTCCTCCATTTTGGAAGAGGGGTGTAGAAGATGAAGGAGAAGGGGCAGAAGAGGAAGAAGAAAAAGAAGGAGAGGAAGAAGAAGGAGAAGAAGAAGAAGGAGGAGGAGAAGAAGAAGAGGAGGAGAGAAGAAAAGGAAGGAGAGGAAGAAGAAAAAGGAGAGGAGGAAGAAGAAGGAGGAGAAGAAGAAGAAGAAAAAGAAGAAGAAGAAGGAGGAGGAGGAGAAGGAGAAGAAGAAGATGGCAAAAAGAGAGTGATGAAGGCGGTGTGCGACAAACACTTGTGCTCTGCGAAAGGGCTTCGAAGATCAGAAGCTGGTAGTAGAAATAATGGATAATAAGGAAATGGGGGTACCAAAGGAAATGCGAGTACCAAACTGCCTTTTAGATCTAATAAAGGACGCGCAAGCACGAGCGTAAGTGTCTATGAAAAGGTGGATCAAAAAGCATGTCGAAAAGGACATCTCATTTTCAAATGCAATTTTTTTTTCTTTCAGCGTAAAAGATTTTTCTGGCGACGGAAGAGGGTTTTTTTTTTTGTTCTTGGTTTTTTTTTTTGTACCCCTTGCCCCCTCCCCTTTCCCTTCCCACCCCCTCCTTCACGTGAAACGATGATGCAGACGATGTGACGTCATTGGTGATGTCTTAAGGTCTGATGACGTCAGAGATGTGATGTTGATCATCCGGTCGCCCTTTCATTCTGGATACCGACAGGCTGAGCGGTGAAAACATGGCCTTGTGGCTGCCTCATCTGTAACCATGGAAACAAAACACACCAATGAACAAATTAACAGCAGAAGCTCTCGGGTTTAGGCTGTTTGCATGGTGAGGTTTTGGGGCTATGTCATTCATGTCGTCCTTCTTCAAAACCAACACAAACACGAGTAGTAACTATGCGTGACTTGAAGGTCACAATTGGAGCGAAACCTTCATCTGGCTGGTGACCTTGAACTTCGCCAAAAATGACGAAGGCTTAAGTCTCGAGGCTGGTTTGGGTTTGAGTTTGGTATCAAGTTGAATTACATTCACTGTGGAATTAGAGAAATAAAAACGTTGAGCGATCCTTATGACCGAAATGAAGACAAGAGCAAGGAAAATAACCTGGTACAGAATCAGTGTTCAAAAGTGGGTCACAAAACTCCTGCGCGCATAAGTTATCGTCTGCGAAAAAGAAAAACGGACATTAATTTTAGTTGGTGTCGAACTTTTTTGCCCCCCGCCAGCATACTGTTCATGTCTCACTTAGAGTTTTCAGAACCGAACTGCTTGTGTGTAGTGGCTTAGCGACCAGCCCGTTAGTTTTCATTTTCTTTAGGGCAAGTTACGAACAGACAGTCAAAACTGAAATAATTACGCTGCCCCGCAGTGTTTTGACAATGTGCAGAATAGCTGTAACATATCCGTGATAAAGATCATGTTGAAATCAGGTTATGTTTAATTTTATGACAAATAGTGTGTGTGTGTGTGTGTAGGACAGACACAGACAGACAGACACACAGACACTGTCTCTCTGTCTCTGTCTGTCTGTCTGTCTGTCTGTCTGTCTCTCTCTCTCTCTCTCTCTCTCTCTCCCACACACACACACACACACACACACACACACACACACACACACACACAATTTTTGGAGCAACTCGAAGAAACCAAACTGGCCAATGATAGTGAACACTCACACCCCTTCTCCGCCCCCCGCCCCCCCCCCCCCCCCCCCCCCCACCCACCCCCATACACACACACACTTCTCTTAAGAAAAAAAAAACCCAGCAACAACAACGAGAACAGGAACACCGCCGAGAAAAGTAATGTTTTTGTTTTTTTTTGCCTCAGCCGAGGAAAGGACTTTTTTTTAACGGTAAGACTGGCAGTAGATGGGATTTGCTAATGTCTAATCGTGGAGAAATGCGCCTTTCAACGTTGATAGAAAATCTTATTTGGCGATTAAGAAAAACAGATGGGAGTTTGTGCTGGGCTAATGAATGGGAGCGAACGTCTTCGACAACGACTGACGGAGAGAGAGGGTCCACTGCCCCAGACAGCAAACAGGGTTAAGGCCCGTAAGCCCTCCTCGCTTATCGTTCCTGGCGCAGGAATAAGACAAGAGGACACTTGACTCAATTTGTGGATCTCAGTTCTCTCCCTTACGTTAGCATGATGCCTTCTCATTGGATGGGTGGTTTGTTGTCACCTCCCTCTCTGAGCGTGAGAGAGAGAGGGGAGAGAGAGAGAGGGGGGGAGGGGGAGGGAGAAAGAGAGAGAGTGACACACACACACAGAGGTTCAAGAGAGAGAGAGAGAGAGAGAGAGAGAGAGAGAGAGAAATTCCACTATGTGTGCTGGACACCACACATGCTATTTGCACATTGGCATGGAACAGAAACGAAAACCCGACGAAAACAGTTGCACAATGAAAATGGCTGCAATAAACCAGCGCGACGCACAGCATCATGGCCCCTTGTAATGATCACAACTGTTCGCTTTATGAAGGAAATCTCTACAGACGGCCTTTGTTACGCTTAATGCTGGCAACAGCCTGACGCTGATATCAGACAATCAATTAGCCTAATGCCGACATTAGGCGAGCCATTTTGCCGAATGCTGACGTTAAGCGGTTTATTTTCGAATTATCAGCATTGAGGAAGCGTGGTTTGACCAGTGTTGACAGATTTCTACATTATCCAGGTGACTATGGGGTTTTTGTTTTGTTTTTCTTTTAAGCTCTAAAACCTTGACGTGCGCTATAGTGATTCTGTCTGTACGATATGTTGAGAGAAAGTCCCCTTCTGCATATCTACAGTGTTCAATTCTGTTCACCAAGACAGCCACTGGGAATATCTATCTTACTTGAATATTTTTATTAGACAGTTACAAGGAGTATCTATCTATCTATCTATCTTACTTAAATGATTTTCTTGAAATTTCTTTAATTCATAGAATCTGGGAAAGAATTCACTGTGCATCTATATACCTTTTCTTGCCATGTGGCAAGTGGGTTCTCTCCCCTGATCCCATCCCCTCTCCTCCCCTTCTCAGCATAACCCCCTCCCTACCCAGCGGTCCCCTATCTCGCTCCTCCACTCCCTCTCTGTAACATGTGTGCATTCACACCCTCGCCTCCACACTCCAACACTTTTGTTTATCCTCCACCCACCCACCTTTTTTTCCCTCTTCTTCCTTTTGCTTTGTAATCCGACCATCCCCTCCCGCCCAATGTAAGTTTTCAGAATTCAGGCATTGATATTAAATTCTGCCTCTTATGATATTTTTAACTATACCACTCAACACTTGCTAGGGATCAGCAATTAAAAACAGTGTATGAAAAAAATCATTTTGAACTGACTTCAATAAACACGTGATCCAGCAACACAAAACAATGTGAAAGACAATCACACTGTTGCCTGCACCTTCACGCTGGAACATGCAGCATGGTGAGCACGTGAATTGCGTGACCCCTCATTCTGGGGGTAAACAGGGGGAGAGGTCAGCGTCACATTTGCTGTTTTGGGACCGGCAAACAGTGGTTCAGTGTGATTCGGGCAGTGTTTATCGCACCACAATGGAACAGCAAGCACAAAGACGACGCCTTTTCGCAGGAGATATGGCGAGAGGATTTGGGATGCTGCTAGGAGGGTCATCACAACGAGACGTTGCTGGAGCCTTGGGCGTATCCCAGAGCGTTGTTTCCCGTATGTGGAATTGATATCAAACAACAGGGACAGTCACTCCACGACATTCTGGAGGTCACCCACATGTCACAACCCAGCGACAGGACCGATATCTCCTTGTCCAGGCATGAAGAAATCCTTTCCACAATGCCACACAGCTGCAACATGACCTCCAGAACGCATCAGGGAACCGGGTGTCAACCCAGACAGTCAGGAGAAGGCTTCACGATGGTGGTCTTCATTCAAGGGCCCCAGCAATTCGGGTTCCATTGACCAGACAACACAAACAAGCAAGGTTGCTGTGGGCACTGGAGCACCAAGGCTGGACTGCTGCAAACTGGACTCCAGTTTTGTTCAGGGGTGAGTTCAAGTTTTGTTTGGACGTGACTGACCGGAGAAGGAGGGTGTGGCGAAGGCAGAATGAACGATTCCACCCCAACTTCATTGCTCAGCATGACCGCTATGGTGGGGGCT
>CM065731.1:9274759-9282259 GCA_033310375.1 Conus canariensis
GCAGAAGATGTACATTGAATAATTACCTTTTCTTGGGATTGCACACGCCCCCACTTTTCTTATCCAATACTACTATAGTACTCAAGCTAGACTTTGCGATTCTGGTAATCCGGACCTTTCTTTTTCAACAGCATGAACAAAATACAGTCATCTGATCCTGTTTGGTTTGCTAATTTACGTACACCCAGGATACGTGTTGTGAACTGAAAGATGTCAGTCTCGGGTTGGCTTCGTAACACTGCTGCACTGGTTTTGATGATAAGTTGAGTGTGTCTGCTCTGCCAAAAGATATCAAGAGCATTTAGGATGACATTTTAACTTTGTCCTCATCCGCTTCCACCTTCCCCCTCCGCCTTCTCTCTGTCTCTCCTCTAATTTTAAAGATACCATTTTGGTCCGTCTTTGTCTTATACCAATGATCTATTTCTGTCACATTCCTATAGTCACTATCTTCCTACCCCTCGCCCGCCCAATCATCGTACTTTCACCCCTCTCCCATTTCGGTTACCCCCCCCCCCCCCCCCCGATCCACTGTGGACTATCTTGACTGCTAGATCAATACCTGTCCAACGTGTGATGATCCACTGTGGACTATCTTGACTGCTAGATCAATACCTGTCAAACGAGTGGACTTTGGTGTTGCATGTCGCCTTTAGTCTTTTTTCCGGATTTACTTGGGAAAAGTTTTAATGCGAAAAACAAAAAAAAAGCTATCATTTCTTCTGTGGTTTTTCACAGTTGTCTGGGTCTAGCGTATTAGTCTGGAAATCGTTCTCTCCTGGACAGTGCCGTAAATAGCGTGGGGAGGAAAGTCGCATCAAGCGTTTACCCGAAAATAAAGAGAAAAATGACCAGACGCTGATAGTGGCATTGCCATAGACCTATTGTGAGTGCTTTTCGTGCAGATGTCTTCATAGAATTTAAAACTTGGGGACAAAGGAAGCAAGGTTCTATAAGAGGCCCCCTGCTGATTACCAGCTCATGTGTCTCTTCCATTTCGCAGTAACTTCAATCGTAACGAACTACGGTCATCACGTGACTGTGTCCGCAATGAGGTTAGCCGGGCCAAAGTTAGTTCTGATTATTGTCGTAGTGACGGACATTGATTTAAAAATATTCATTGAAGCAAAGAAAAAGCCTCGGTTTTTGTCTTTCTTTCTATATAAAAATTAATCCGCAGGGATTTTACATTTGTTTAAAAATTCCCAACCTTGAAAATATATACATACATACCTACATATATAGATATACATATAGACAAACATAAATGAATGCATAAATATATATGTAAGTAGATAAAAAAAAAAGTAAATGACTATATACATTGATAAATACATAAACAAACAAGTAGATAACTAATAGTTAAATTAATAAATAAGTGAATAAACAAATAAATAAATGAGTAAGTAGATAGGTAAATAAATAAATGAATAAACAAATAAATAGTACACCAAATGCAAGGTGATCATCACAGGAGACCGCTGTCCGGCTGTCTGAGCAACAGCTGTGACGTCATTTATCTCACAGTCTGTCCATTTCTCTGATGGTGTGCCACCCAGCAGGGCAGAGGGAATCCAGAGTGGGAAGGTTGCTATGCCTCAGTTCATCCAGCGAGTACTTCCAGTGTTGTTGTTGTGTGGTCTCCCTTGTTTACGGTCCATTGAGGCATCTGAACATTTTCTGTCCTCACACGTCTGTCGTCTTCATTGAAAAAAAAAAAAAAAAAAAAAAAAAAAAAAAAACGAACAGTGCAGAAAAGAAATGTTTGACTTCACTTTTATCTATCATATTCGGTTTTATGACTGTTCGTCTGCATTTTGGGACAAAAAAACGAGCAATGCAAAAAATAAACTTTTGACTTCTTTTTTATTCGTCATGTTCGTTTTCTTTCATGACTGTTCGTCTTCATTATAAAAAAAAAAAAAAAAAAAAAGCAAAACAAAAAACAAAAAAAAAAACAACCGAACAGCGCAGAAAAGAAATGTTTGACTTCTCTTTTATCTGCCATATTCGATTTTTATGACCCTTTTGTTCTTCCTTTGCTATGTGTGTATCACGTTTGCTGCAGCCACATTCTGTTTTTCCTGTGCTATGTGTGTATCACTTTTGCTGCATCCACATTCTGTTCTTCCTCTGGTATGTGTGTATCACTTTTGCTGCATCCACATTCTGTTCTTCCTTTGCTATGTGTGTATCACTTTTGCTGCAGCCACATTCTGTTCTTCCTCTGCTATGTGTGTATCACTTTTGCTGCATCCACATTCTGTTCTTCCTTTGCTATGTGTGTATCACTTTTGCTGCAGCCACATTCTGTTCTTCCTCTGCTATGTGTGTATCACTTTTGCTGCATCCACATTCTGTTCTTCCTTTGCTATGTGTGTATCACTTTTGCTGCATCCACATTCTGTTCTTCCTTTGCTATGTGTGTATCACTTTTGCTGCAGCCACATTCTGTTCTTCCTTTGCTATGTTTGCGTCACTTTTGCTGCAGCCACATTCTGTCCTTCCTTTGCTATGTGTGTATCACTTTTGCTGCAGCCACATCTGTTCTTCCTTTGCTATGTTTGCGTCACTTTTGCTGCAGCCACATTCTGTCCTTCCTTGCTATGTTTGCGTCACTTTTGCTGCAGCCACATTCTGTCCTTACTTTGCTATGTGTGTATCACTTTTGCTGCAGCCACATTCTGTTCTTCCTTTGCTATGTTGCGTCACTTTTGCTGCAGCCACATTCTGTTCTTCCTTTGCTATGTGTGTATCACTTTTGCTGCAGCCACATTCTGTTCTTCCTTTGCTATGTTTGCGTCACTTTTGCTGCAGCCACATTCTGTTCTTCCTTTGCTATGTTTGCGTCACTTTTGCTGCAGCCACATTCTGTTCTTCCTTTGCTATGTTTGCGTCACTTTTGCTGCAGCCACATTCTGTTCTTCCTTTGCTATGTTTGCGTCACTTTTGCTGCAGCCACATTCTGTCCTTCCTTTGCTATGTGTGTATCACTTTTGCTGCAGCCACATTCTGTTCTTCCTTTGCTATGTGTGTATCACTTTTGCTGCAGCCACATTCTGTTCTTCCTTTGCTATGTTTGCGTCACTTTTGCTGCAGCCACATTCTGTCCTTCCTTTGCTATGTGTGTATCACTTTTGCTGCAGCCACATTCTGTTCTTCCTTTGCTATGTGTGTATCACTTTTGCTGCAGCCACATTCTGTTCTTCCTTTGCTATGTGTGTATCACTTTTGCTGCATCCACATTCTGTTCTTCCTTTGCTATGTGTGTATCACTTTTGCTGCATCCACATTCTGTCCTTCCTTTGCTATGTTTGCGTCACTTTTGCTGCAGCCACATTCTGTTCTTCCTTTGCTATGTTTGCGTCACTTTTGCTGCATCCACATTCTGTTCTTCCTTTGCTATGTGTGTATCACTTTTGCTGCATCCACATTCTGTTCTTCCTTGCTATGTTTGCGTCACTTTTGCTGCATCCACATTCTGTTCTTCCTTTGCTATGTTTGCGTCACTTTTGCTGCAGCCACATTCTGTTCTTCCTTTGCTATGTGTGTATCACTTTTGCTGCAGCCACATTCTGTTCTTCCTTTGCTATGTGTGTATCACTTTTGCTGCAGCCACATTCTGTTGTGTTTGTATCACTTTTGCTGCATCCACATTCTGTTCTTCGTCCTCATACTATTGGCAGCTTTACGCTCCCTTAAGTCCGACAAATGCTTTTATTTCTCTGGTTATGTGTTTACTCTGATGTGAGCCGTGTTGTTTCCTTTCCCACGCCCACCCCCCCTCTCTCTCTCTCTCTCTCTCTCTCTCTCTCTCTCTCTCTCTCGCCTGTCCTCCAGTGCTGCATTAAAAGGCGTGTCCCTGATATTGCAGGCTGTGTCAGACGGAAGTTGATCACACCTTGTTGATCTCTGTCACTGTCGGGTTCAGGTCAAACGGTCTGCCTGGTTATCTGCGGAGGGTGGGAGACCCAGGTCCGTCGTTCGGACCACCTGGTAGATTGTTTCCTCGGGCGGACCTGTTGCACGTTGAAAAGGGGTGGAGAGAGGGTGGGACTGGTGTAGGGTTGGATGATTGATGGCAGAGGAGAGGAGGTGGGGCGAGTGAGATTTTCTAGCTTCAGCTTTTAAATTCCTTTCCACAGTGGACCAGCCCCGTATACTTTCTTTCTCTTTTTTCTTTGTCTCCTCCCCCCCCCCCCCCCCTTCTTTCTTTTTTGTTGTTTAAATCCAATCCATGATTGCAAACTTTATGATGGACTGTTTCAGACACCAGATGAAGAAAGGCTTCTCATAAACTGTCCGTCTTGCTGTTCATTGTTCGTGGAGTTTAATAGATGTGTTATTTTTGTTAGCATGTATAATGAGGTCGTGTTCTTTCTCATTCTCATTTGTAAGAGAATGGGTTTTTTTGATATTTGGTTTCGAGGTATGTTCGAAACAGCTAGCATCAATAGCAATAAAATAAGGACGTTTCAGAAGCTGACCTCGATAGTGACCAAAGCTGACCTCGATAGTGACCACAACGACCGTTACCACGGTTGAAGGACCAAAATGAAAAGGGAAAAACAGTAGGAAGATCCTGAACGATTTCATGCAGCCACATGGGTAAATTTACCTCAGTACTACGCTTTGAAGAAGATTTTGAAACCTTCACAATTTCCACCAAATGATGACCTAAACAACAACAGAGGAGCAAAGAAAGAAAACGACAGAAATCTAAGCCCTGATCACAAGCAGTGTCTTGGAGATGTCTGAACCCAGAAGATGCTGAAAACTGCATCAGAAGAGTATGAAAGCAAGGGGTGAACACAGTGCAGCAAACAAGGTCCAGTGATGAAGGGTCAAAAGGAAAGATAGGTCAGTCACCGGTGTGAGGACACTGAGAAAAACCTAGACAACAATGAAAGACAACAATGAAACAAAGAGAGCTTTTAAGATCATAAAGGGTTGACTAAACAAAAGCAAAGTTAGCACCATTTAGGACACAAAGATGGCAACTCACCCACCCAGGAAGAAGACGTCACAAAATGGAGGACTGTATATTGCTCTGAACTTTACAACATGTCGAGTAATAAAGATAATGGTGTGCTTATAGTGCATGATTCATTAAATGAGGCTGAATTTCCACAACTCCGTGGAGAAATCGCAGAAGCAGCGAAGTCACCAAAACATGGCAAAGCTACAGGCATTGACAACATCCCTGCAACACACTTCAAACATGGCGGAGAGGCGGTGGCTGATGTAGCAAGTGTGATCTGGCACACTGGTAAACGGCCCACACCATGGAGACAGTCGCCAGTCATCACCCTTCTCGAGAATGGAAATCTCCAACATTGACAAAACTGACGCACTATCAGCCTGATTACACATGGCAGCAAAGTAATGCTCAAAATCATTCTGGATAGATTACATTTGAAGGCAGATGTATCATCACTGAATAGAAGCATGGATTCCGCAAGGATACAAGTACCATCGGACAGATCTTCTGAGCGCCCTTTGTTAAAAACACCTCGAACACCAGAGGGAGCTCTACCACATCTTCCTAGACTTCACGAAAGCATTTGACAGCGTTAGTCAGGAGACACAGTGAAAATAGTTAAAATGGGGCAAAAGCTAATCAGCTTCATCCAGCAGCTATCTCCGAAGTGACCAGAGCATAATAAATAGAACGAGACTGGAGAATGGTTCCCTACTTCATTTGGAGTTCACCAGGGCTGCATTCTATCTCTCACACATTTCAACATACTCTTGGAACGCATCATGACTGATGCACTTGAATATTATGTCAGTAAAGTCAGCATTGGAGGAAGAACCACTTCGAGTCTTCACTTCGCAGACAACATCGATAGCCTGGCAGAATGTGAACAAGAACTCGCCAAGCTTATTAAAAGACTAAATGAAATATGCATAAAACATAGCATGGAAACGAACGTCGAGAAGGCCAAACTAACAGCAAGCCACAACACTACTATCATCACCGATGGAACAGTGAACAGGCAGAAGCTAGGACTGTTCAGCTTTTGGCTTCCGTGAGATCCATTATTAACATGAAGGAATCCAGGTAGAAATCCTCTCAAAAGCGGCAAAGACAACATCAAACTGTCCAGACTGAAACCCCTTCGGAAGGACTATAACAATCTCATGAAACACAAAATCAGGCTCGAAGGAGGTCTGGCATATTCCGTTTTCCTTTATGCATATTAGACATAAGCCCTTTTAGAGTTCCAGACAGAAACATCCAAGCCATGGAGATGAGGTGTTATCTCAAGATACTAATCATCAGATAAAATGATTATATTTCCAATAAACAAGTGTTCCACACCATCAAGCAGCACATCAGGCCGTATGAAGATCCCATGACATCAGTTTAGAAAAGAACGCTACGTTGGTATGGCCCCTTAACTGTCCCACGGCCTTGCTGAAACAGTCCTCCAGGGAACTGTGGAGGATGGGAAGTGCAATGGAAGACATAAAACGATGGACTGACAGCATTGCAGAATGAATAGGGAAACTATCAGCAGAAACCAAGGCCTTGGCACACAATGGACAGTTCTCCAGTGAGACGCTCCAGTGAATAATCGCGATGTTGAGGCAGAAAAAAAAACGAGAGGAAAACAAAACAAAAGCAGAATAATAAGAGAATAATGTGAGGTTTTCATGAAAATTGAAAATGTCTTTGTAAGATTTCAGTTGCAAAGTGTTACATTTTGATGTTAACCCATTTAAAAAACTGGCTTATCAAGGTAAACGTCTTTGTCAAAATGCTTCCCCGTTTGATGCTTGTGTGCTTTATTCTGTGTGCAGGCAATACCCTGTTCATTCTTCCTCGCTGACTATTTTCTTTCCGTATCGACCCCTCATCTCCATTCTTCTCTCCCTCCTCCTCCTGACCGCTACAGATGCCTAAACTCCTACCCTTTTCAGCTTTTTTTTAACATTTTGTCCTCTGGTTTCATTCACCATTTGGAAGCGGAAAATAACTGAAAGGTACGTTGTGCAATGATTGCAGCATTTCAGCATCTTCAGTGGCAGCAGATCTTCAAAGGAAGAATAGATCTCGCCAGCCAGGTATGCTGCGTGGTTCCCGGGAAATCTGAGGATCCACCCCCATTTCTGGTTCCATTTCGTTCATTCCGCCTGCTAAGCTGTCGGGCTGGTTTCATGCGCACGCGCAAAGCCTTGCCTGATGACTGTTCTCATGTTTGGATCATGGAATTAGCATGCTTTCTCTACACTAGATTTTGCGCTCCCGAGTTTGCTGATGTTGGCTCTTATCCCGTCACAGACTTGTCTTTGATCTCTAATGGCTGCTCTGAAGTAATGGAAGGTACTGTGTTAGGATGGGAGTGCTTCCTATTCGCCGATCTTTGCATGTTGAAAGACCTCTGTCCATGTCGTGAGCCAACTCGGATCTTTCAGAGCTCATTTCCCGTCACGTGGACGGGATTTTGTGCTCACCATTTGGCCTGTGGATGCCTCTTGTTCTGATATCTGCAT
>CM065731.1:9287259-9309759 GCA_033310375.1 Conus canariensis
ACTCGGCAAAAAACCCGTCACACCCCACCACCACCCTTTTCGCTAGATAACCCCGATGACCATGGAAGTGTTTTGATCACCAAATGCATATGATGTTCATGGGTTTTTCACACGCTTCAGTGCTTGTGTATTATGTGCAGTGTGTGTGTGTGTGTGTGTGTGTGTGTGTGTGTGTGTGTGTGTGTGTGTGTGTGTCCATCTATCTCATTTCTTCTTGTCATAATTTTTTGTAATACTTGTATTCTTATGCGACTCTCTCTCTCTCTCTCTCTCTCTCCTCTCTCTCTCTCTCTCTCTCTCTCTCTCTCTCTCTCTCTCTCTCTCGAGTAGCTGCTTCCCCTTGGGATGAATCGGACTTGTTATTTATCTGACATTCCCCCACACACACACCCCGACCTCACCCATGGTAATTGGGCTACATATATGTAATTAATTTATTTCTCTTTTCTCCACTCGTGCTTTATTTTGTTTCAATTTTATTCCTGGTGCTACAAAAAAAAATCGATTGCCTTCATAGCTTTCTTGCCTGCTGCTTGTTTTCCCGAGGGTTTTCTGTTTGTTTTCAAAACATGCATAACTATGTGCCCCTCCCCGCATCTCTCTCTCTCTCTCTCTCTCTCTCTCTCCTCTCTCTCTCTCTAAGTTTTAAACGCAATTGTGCATGCTCCTACATCTATTGCCTTTTCTTCTCCTCCTCCTCCTCCTCCTCCTTTTTCTTTTTTTTCTTTCCTTTCTTCTTCTTCTTCTCTCATTTCGAAAACCTCATTTTCCGTGCTTTTTTAAATTCATTGCCTTTTCTTGTTTTGCATTGTTGACCCGACTCAGGGCGAGGATTGAATATAAAAGCACATCGGTTATCTCCTATCCCTTGTCTTGTCTCTCTCTCTCTCTCTCTCCTCTCTCTCTCTCTCTCCAAGAACTTTGTCTTGTCTCTTCTTCTTCTTCTTCTTCTTCTTCTCTCTCTCTCTCTCTCTCTCTCTCTCTCTCTCTCTCTCTCTCTCTTTGCGTGCGTGCATGTATGTGCGCGCGTGTGTGTGTGCGTGTGTGTTTGTGTGTGTGTGTGTGTGTGGTTTGCGCGTGTGTGTGTGTGTGTGTGTGTGTGTGTGTGTGTGTGTGTGTGTGTGTGTGTGTGTGTGATTTTGTGAAATTAATTGACCGTCAATGGCAAGAATAGTCGAGTCACGTTCAGGTTAGTTTTTTTTTCTTTTCTTTTTTTTTTTCTTTTTCTTTTTTTTTTTTTGAAAATAAACCAGTTAGATCGGCAGTGACAAGACGGACACACATTGACAATGTGTTATGACAAGCTTTGGCTGTGGGATTGTCCAGTGTTGTCGGCTGTACACACATTGACAATGTGTTATGACAAGCTTGGCTGTAGGACTGCCCAGTGTTGTCGGCTGTCATCAGCATCAAGGACGTGACCTTGGGTGCTTTCGTGTGTGGAGCTATGGAAGAGGCTGTGGTGCAGTTCGTGGTTCATTATGGTGGGTAGGAAACGACTTCAGAAATAAGCTATCACTCGCTACCAAAGTAACTCAGGAAACCTTTCCTATTCAAACTATTTGTGCCAAGGTCAAATACTATATAAACATATAGTTAGCGGTTGACTTATGACGATAGTAGTAGTAGTAGTAGTGGTAGCAATAATAGTAGTAGTAACAGTAGTAATACCAATAATAACAATGGTAATAATAGTGATGGTGACAACAAGAATAACGAAAAGAACAACAGCAAAACAACAATGATAATATTAACAATAACAACCATCACCATAGTAAAAGGCCGGCCACAGATTATGCCGAATAATGAATGCATGCGGCATTCTCTCTCTCTCTCTCTCTCTCTCTCTCTCTCTCTCTCTCTCTCTCTCTCTCTCTCTCTCTCTCTCACACACACACACACACACACACACACACACACACACACACACTCTTTAAAATTTCGTAGCCCTCTCACCAGGGAAAACTTTCCGTCAAATGTTACAGTTAAACTTAACCGACTTTGATTTAGAAAGAAGCTTTTGTATAGGAGGGAGTACGAGCGCAGAACATACTCTTGCTCTCTCGCCCCCCCCCCCTCCTCTCTCTCTCTCTCTCTCTCTCTCTCTCGTCTGTGTGTGTCTGTCTGTCACTCTGTGGTGTGTGTGTGTGTGTGTGTGTGTGTGTGTGTGTGTGTGTGTGTGTGTATCCGTGTCCGTCTCTGTCTGTCTGTCTGTCTGTCTCTCTCTCTCTCTCTCTCTCTCTCTCTCTCTCTCTCTCTCTCTCTCTCAGAGCAACAGACGGACAGGTAGACAGACAGACAGACAGACAGACGCAGGAGCAGAAAACAGGCAGGGGGAACGGGCAGCATTTCCTATAAAGGAAGCGGAGGCGTGGCACGCGTGTGGTGAAAGCAGACCATTTAACGCCTCAGCACCGACCGATCAGCAGTCCGCCCGATCATTCCCACCGTGTTTTAAGGCCCAGCATGGCCCTGCACACATGCTGCCAGCCCCGCAATCCCCCCCACCGGCCCAGCGCCAGATTCCCCCCCATCAAAATGACCACGGCGGTTTTATTCATCAGCGTTCGCGCGGAAGACGTTTACCTGGGGAAGGGAAGGAGTAAAGGGGGAGGGGGTGGGGTTAGAGAAAAGGTGGTGGGTGTGAGGTGGGGGGGGGTGTAGTTTGCTGCGCGGACATGAAAAACAGGTATTTGTCGGTGTCGCTTGAATTCGTGCGAGTATCTTGTTTTATAGAAAGCGTCAAAAATCTTCAGGGACTTTTCAGGTTTTCTTTTTTTTTATCCATTTCATTTCTTTTACGTTCGTTCAGATGTAGTCAAAGCAAGTTACAGCCGTCTGACCACTTGTTCCTGCATGCGGCATTCTGCGCGTGGCGCGCGCCGTGTGTGTGTGTGTGTGTGTGTGTGTGTGTGTGTGTGTGTGTGTGTGTGTGTGTGTGTGTGTGCGTGCGCGTGCGTGCGTGAGTGCGTGCGTGCGAGAGAGAGAGAGAGAGAGAGAGAGAGAGAGAGAGAGAGAGAATTCAGATCCACAGGAAGTGGAGAATGCCTCCAGTGCGCCCATGGAAAGCTTTACCTACGAAATGCAGAGAAGCTTATCCTCCCTCTCTACATCTTGGCTTATACAGACTGGAAGTAGAGACACTATACTTTTGTGTACATTTTAAAGGTGCCTAATTTGTTTCACTTGAATCGTCGCATGGAAAACAAAGCAAAACAAGTAAGCGGCTTTTGGTCATCAGAATTCTCTGCCCTTCCCCATTGAAAACAAAGCAAGACAGACAGGGGCTTTAAGGTAACCCGAATTCTCTGCCCTCTCCAACTGAAAACAAAGACAGACAGTGGCTTTTTCTAACCAGAATTCTCTACCCTCTCCAACTGGAAACAAGGACAGCCAGTGGCTTTTTCTAACCAGAATTCTCTACCCTCTCCAACTGAAAACGAGGACAGGCAGTGGCTTTTTCTAACCAGAATTCTGTGCCCTCTCCAACTGAAAACAAAGACAGGCAGTGGCTTTTTCTAACCAGAATTCTGTGCCCTCTCCAACTGAAAACAAAGACAGGCAGTGGCTTTTTCTAACCAGAATTCTGTGCCCTCTCCAACTGAAAACAAGGACATCAGTGGCCTTTTCTAACCAGAATTCTGTGCCCTCTCCAACTGAAAACAAAGACAGGCAGTGGCTTTTTCTAACCAGAATTCTGTGCCCTCTCCAACTGAAAACAAGGACATCAGTGGCCTTTTCTAACCAGAATTCTGTGCCCTCTCCAACTGAAAACAAGGGCAGACAGTGGCTTTTTTTAACCAGAATTTTCTGCCCTCTCCAGCTGAAAACAAGGGCAGACAGTAGTTTTTTTTCTAACCAGAATTCTCTTCCCTCTCCAACTGAAAACAAGGATAGTCAGTGGCTTTTTCTAACCAGAATTCTCTGCCCTCTCCCACCCATTCCAAGCGTGTTTTACTCCTTCACGGACAATCATATTCGGGGATGCTTCCTTGCGGATTCAGCGTGATCAAGCCAGGAGGTGTGGAGGAAATAAAAACAGAGGACACAACGAAAGCAGGCATGATGGGGCACAGAATTGGAGATTTAAACACAAATGATGAGCAACTAAGACGACACAGAGCGGATGCTGTGGAGTTTCGTTTCGGGCCTGAGCCATCATGGCGGGGGTTTAAACGGCGCTTCCTTTCTTTATGTGTTTCGGCATCAATCAGGCCCCAGCGATGCAGAGACCTGCAGTGTTGGTCACGAACTGTGAACGAAAGGAGAGAGAGAGAGAGAGAGAGAGAGAGAGAGGAAGAGGGACAGAAGGTATGGGAGGGGGGGGGTTACCTAACTCTCTCTCTCTTTCTCTCTCTCTCTCTCTCTCTCTCTCTCTCTCATGAACTCAAGGACAAAGTGATTCGCCATTAAATTTTAG
Organism: Conus canariensis; assembly: GCA_033310375.1. NCBI lineage: Eukaryota > Metazoa > Mollusca > Gastropoda > Neogastropoda > Conidae > Conus > Conus canariensis. The sequence goes on from CM065731.1 coordinate 9,291,680, forward strand.
GTACAAGTTTAGGTTTGAAAGTATGCTTGTATCAGCTGAGGGACAAGCAGCTGGATTCGGGACATTTTGATTGGCTCTTGTGTGTGTGTGTGTGTGTGTGTGTGTGTGTGTGTGTGTGTGTGTGTGTGTGTGTGTGTGTGTGTGTGTGTGAAAAGAACCTATACAAGGCAGTTGGAAAGGAGGATAATCGATGTTGAAAACGACGAAAGAAGAGATCAGGATTGAACTGCGTCTTGGTGGATGATCATGTTGATGCGTCAAACTGTTAAAAACTGCAGTACGCGGAATGACCGTCAGAATATCCAGTATACCCTGTTCCATACTCTCTCGTCTCTTCTTCTTTGTTGATATATTACCGACATCACTTGATTTTAGAATTGTGCCTTCCTGTGGAGTTTCTTCAACGTACTGATTTCAAAATTTTCATTCCTTTAGGTACAGCTTCCAGAAGAAGGTTAGTTTAGCCAAAAGCGTGAAGTTCTTATTTAAATAGTTTATGCATGGTCAGAGCGTTGTTAACTGTTTGTTTCTTTTAAGAAACCGCTTCTCTGACCACTCGCTGGTTCAGTCTGTCCTTGTCGTCACAAGTCTCCCACCTCCTCCCCCCCCCCCCCCATCCCCAAGTCGTCAGTAACGCCACCCTTGTCTCGGGGTCCCCAATCAGTGGCAACATCCGGGACACATCCGGATAAGCCTTGTCTCGGTGCGGCCTACGGAATTGGCTTCCGGAGAGTGAAAAAAGGGCAATACCGCAGATCCAATTAGTGAACAATGTATGACATTCTGTTATTCTGCGTATCCGTCTACTACCAAGCTAAGCCTAACCCACTTCTTATTCTTACTCAACAAAATGTTCTCAAAATCTTCACTGATAATGTGGCAGTTGAGGAAAAAAAAAAAAAGCACGCGAACACGCGCGCGTGCACTGAAGATGAAATATTCCTCCACTGGCTTTGAGGACTTGTTCCCTTGCTGTGGGTCTTCGCCTATCGCCAGGACATGTTGGTGCAGGAGGCAGGCCAGACCTGTTGCTCGAACTATTGTTTCTGTTGAACTTTTTCCCACCGCTGCTTTCTCCCCGTCTTTCTTTTCTCTTGTTTCCTATGTCCTTTATTGCAATCTTCCTGTCTTTGGCGCATTTCACATTTGTTTTTGATGTTCATCTACAGGAATATAGACGGTTCTGATTTTCCACTTTACTCAGTTTTATTTTCAAACCACAGCTAGTAGATTACTTTATTTTGCACGCATCTGCCGAAACAGATTTTATCACAACGAGCGGAATTGGTTTCTGTCGATGAAAAATGAGAACGAACCTGATGAAACAATATGCCCGACTGGATTGTCTAGCGCGCGCACACACACACACACACACACACACACACACACACACACACACACATGCAGACACACACACACACACACACACACACACACACACACACACACACACACACACAAGTGGAGAGAGAGAGAGAGAGAGAGAGAGAGAGAGAGAGAGAGAGAGAGAGAGAGAGAGAGACTGAGATTGAGATTTTACTTAAGAAAGATTGAAACAGACTGCAACGTTGCTCAAACAAGAATGAATAGAAATAAACAAGGAAAAACGACAACAAACAAACAAAACAAACCAGAATACAAGGCAACGCTTCTTTTCTATAGAATATAAAAGGGGCAAGGAAACTTTCAAAAGCTTTATCTTCATCGGATGTCACCAACAGCAGACAGAAGAATGCACAGAACAATGCGGCCAAGGTGGTGGCAGCCTTTCTCTTTAGCTCGTTTTATCAATTTAAAGCCACCGTCGCAAAGCGCTCAAGCAGAAAGGAAACTGCGAGATTCACTTTCAAGACGATCAGCTCAATTCCTCGCTAATGCGGCGGGCTGGGGGGTTTCAGGGAAAGCTACTCTCTTTGTGCACCGCAGAGTTATTTCCCTTCTTTGCTCTTTACCTCTCTCATTTGAATTCGTTCTCCATTGGTTCGGGTAACGGGGGTTTTGTCTGACATTTGTTTCTTAGTTCTGTTTTCTTCGTTTGTTGGATTTCCTTTCTTCTTTCTTTCTTTTTCGAATAGTTTTTCAAGACTTTCCTGTGACCTTTTCGTAATCAATTTGTTCCAAGGGGAGAAAAGCCTGTTTCGTCAGAGATAAATGACATTCTGGCTGAATGTTTGTTTGCTTCTTTGCTTTTTTGTGCGCTTATTTTCTTTTCAAATGCTTGTGTCTTTCCTCCCTTTTCTGTGTTGTTTTAGCGTAAGAATGAATTGTAACACCACAGCCTCAATGTGTGTGTGTGTGTGTGTGTGTGTGTGTGTGAGAGAGAGAGAGAGAGAGAGGAGAGGGAGAGAGAGGAGGAGTTAGAGGAAGGAGGGATGGGGAGGAAGTGGAGGAGGGGGAATGAAAGTTTGGGCAGAAAATAAAATATGTTACTTTTTAATCGAAATTGTTCGGTGTGAATGTCTTTTACCGCAGAAAATTGCTTCCAGCCTTCTCTCTCTCTCTCTCTCTCTCTCTCTCTCTCTCTCTCTCTCTCTCTCTCTCTCAGCTCGCACCTGTCCTCACACCACACCACACCACACACCACACACACACACACACACAACACACAGTTTGTAGTTAGTTCGAAGATATTTGTCTTTCTTGGTTCTTTTGCGTTGTTTGTTTGTTCGTTTGTTTTGGGCTCCGCGACCCCCACCCCCACCCACCTCTTTCATTCTTTTGTGCTTTCTGTCTTATCCGTCCTCTCTCTCTCTCTCTCTCTCTCTCTCTCTCTCTCTCTCTCTCTCTCTCTCGACGCAGTATTTTGCGATCTAGCGATTAAACTATATTAAGGAAACACTTTAACCCCATCCTTGCCAATTAACCACGACCGCGCGTGTGTCCATCTCGGAATCATCTATTAGTCCTAACACCTCCATCCCCTCTACTCCCTTCCTCTACCCCATACTCCTTCTGCCTCCCCAAATGCCTTTTTCGTTTTCTTTTGATCTTTGTTCTTTGTAACTTTCAAATTCAATGAATGTTTTTTTTTTGTTTTTTTGTTTTTTTCTTCGGATTTCATCTTTGTCAGCCGAATTGTCTTTGTTCCTGTCCAACGATTGGTCCGTTTCTGGATCGCTCTCGTCCGCAAGACAGTCTGCTGTTGTTTCTGCCTGCCCCCCCCCCCCCTCTCCTCTCTCTCTCCTCTCTCTCTCTGTCTCTATGTCCCTCTCGTCCCTCCCTCCCTCCCTCACCCCCTCTCTGTGTCCCTTCCTCTCTGCATTCCTCTCTCTCTCTGTCCCTTCCCCCTCTTTCCTCTGTCTCTCTGTCCTTCGTTGCTCCCGTCCTCTCTGTGTCTCTCTCCCTCATACACATACGCACGCACGCACGCGCGCGTGCACGCACGCACGCACACACACACACACACACACACACACACGCGCGCGTGCGCACACACACACACAGAGAAACACTCACTCATCCACTCTCTCTCAGAGAGAGAGAGAGAGAGAGGGAGGGAGGGAGGGAGAGAGAGCGCTTGCCTTTTTGTTCATGTTTGTATATGTATGCGCGTGAGTATTGTGTGCATTTCCGAGTACGCTGCGTTTGTGCGGGTTTCGCTTGAGCGTTTTTGTGTGCGTGTTTGAGCAAAACAAGTTTATATCTTTAGGCAAGAATTTCACAGGCTATTTGTAGTGTCACTGTCCAAAACAATTGCAAGTTTAAGGATGCTTAGTTTCATCAGATACGAAGACGGTAAAAAAATAAAAAAATAAAAATAAAAATAAAAAAAACCAAAAAAAAACCCAACTGTTTTTAAACCAGTAACTTAAAAAAGAAGTAACTTAAAAAAGAAAACCGATGTCCAGCTAGGAACGCGATCCATCAGGTTTCATTAATTAAGAACTACCGAACCCGCGTGATCATCAGGACTTAAATCATGCGCTTTTTTCCCCACGACAGCGGGTTCACCAAGTTCTTATGCAGCTTCACAGACCTTTAAGAGTAACAACAGGTGTGTGTGGCAAGCAGGACTGTGTGTGTGTGTGTGTGTGTGTGTGTGCGCGCGCGCGCGTGCGCGCGCGCGCGCGCGCGCACGCGTTTGAATCGCTTGGAGTAAACAGTCGCCTAATCGAAGACAATAAGGAGCATCAGTAGACTTAGAAAATAGGACAATACGAAACGGAACAAAACCAGATCGATCAGAGTTGATCATTCCTAGGGACTCGTACACTTAAGCACGTCCTGCGACAAGGAGGAGTGTATGCAGAAGTGGATGAGTAATACCCACCGTCAGCAACAATCACATTGGTAACAAACACAATTGAATTAAGACGTCAGCTTTATTTGGTAAAGGTTATTTGTTTTGAACAAGACTTTAGGCGAACAAGGTATGTACAACACGTGTCATTATTAGCACTTTCCAAGAATCAGGTCAATATCTGTTTTGAAAGTTACGGTCTAATTAATCCAATTCACTGATTTCGCCGTACATGTCCATCCGATATTAATCCCCACTCCCAGCGTTCCTCTTCTGTACCAACTGCTCCTGCCCCCTCCCCCTTGCCCCTCCCGCGACACACACGCCTCTTCACCACGTTCCTCTCCCCTTAAGAAAAATATAGGGCAAAGTTACCTGCGTGGTTTCCGTTACCACTTTCAAATGAATGCAAAAGCAAATAAGTTCTATGAGGGCGGTTCTCATCCAATCTTACTGAGTACTTAACCACTGCTTGATTTTGCCTGCACACTCCTACACCGTCCCATTCCACAAAACATATATGTATTGCTGTGCTTGATGTAAATTTTAGCGCATTACCAAAGACGCCAAGAACACTAGCACAAAAATAAACCCTGGCGCGCTGTATCAAACGCGGAAACATTAAAGTCTGCAGGAGAGTGTCCGTAGGTGGAAATACAACATACAGACCTGCATGGTGCGTAAGAGTTGGGGAAAAAAAAGACGCGAAGAAACAATCATTTGTAACACACACACACACACACACACACCACACACACACACACACACACACCGAGTACTTAACCACTGCTTGGTTTTGCCTGCATAGTCGTACACCGTCCCATTCCACAAAACATATCTATTACTGTGTTTGATGTAAATTGTAGCACAGTACCAAAGACGCCAAGAAACAATAATCATTTATAACACCCCCCCCCCCCCCACACACACACACACACACACACTTAAGCTATTTTAAAACAGTAGGCCGTAAAAAAATATTTAAAGTACAAAATCTCATATCAGTGCCATGTAATTTCTGTATGAGACAGCAGAAATGAAACAGAACCGGACAAGCGCAGCGCGGGAGACAGTTGGAAACGGGATCGGGTTTTTTGGGGCGGTAATTTTTGTTTCACAAATTAAAATAGCGTCGTTCAGTAAAACGTTGACGATGAGAGTGTTCAACATTACCTGTCTGGTCTTTGTCTTACTTTTTCTCCTCATCATGCTTGAATGCTTCTGTTTTTCCCGTCTCATTCTCAATTTTGTTCTTTCACATTCAAGTTGCCTTTGTTTGTCAGTGATTGAAGACTCTTGTGAGTTTCGAACCTTCCATTGATGGAACCTTTGGCGTGCCGGTCTAAAATCACTTTACTCAGGAAACACTACCAATCAGTCGCCTTCAAACATGATTTCTTCTACATTGTATTTCTTTTCGGCAACGATCAAAGTGATTTTAATTAGAGAACACTTGAATGTTGTATGTAAATACAGAAATAAGTAACAAGTTTACAGGTTTCTTGATTGCACGCATCTGAGTTTAGTTGGTCTCAGAGAGAAGCTCTTATTATTGTGTGTGTGTGCGCGCGCGCGCGTGTGTGTGTGTTTTGCTTTTTTGTTATTTTTGGATAAAGACTTCTATTGAAAAGCCTACCATACCAAACACTACCAAGATAAGTTATACCATTTCAAACAGAAGGCCCCGATTCAAAACCCCCACAAGATAACCTCCCTTTGAAAGAGTTTGTCAAGGGTTACGTCGATTTCGTTTAAAACAATAAACATATTTGACTTGTGTGTGTATTTTGGCATCTGTGTAGAACATGGCCATATTTTCTAATGAAATCCGTTTTGATCCACGTGGGAAAGAAAACACAAGGGAGAGAAATCATGTTTGAAAGGGAGTGAGCGGTAGTTTTTTTCCTGCAATAAATGATGATGACGTGTTACGCTGCCCTGTTTTTTTTTTCCGGACTTAGTTCTGATAACGTTCTTGCTTTTTTTTTTTTTTTTTTTTCCCCAAGTACTTCGTATTCATTTTTTGGCGTTTACACCTATGAAACATGAGGGTGGATAATTAGAATTTTCATTGTTCACTGCTCACATGTGATCTGCATACAGGACAGCACATTCTCTTCCATAAAGCACTTAAAAATGGCTCGGGGGGGGGGGGGGGGGGGGGGGGGGGGGGGGGGGGGTTATTGTCGAGTTAAGGAGCCCAGCATTAGTGCACCAGTGCCCCCTGTTTTTTTATGCGTTTCCCGTCAGCCTTGCCAAAACAAAATGAAGAGGTTGGATTCTGATATCTTTGAAGCCGTTTTTCAATTATGTATGGAAATTTGAATCGGAGAGAGAGAGAGAGAGAGAGAGAGAGAGAGAGAGAGAGAGAGAGAGAGAGAGAGAGAGAGAGAGAGAATTTAATGAACACCAGTGCCTGCATAACCATGAAGGAACTGAACCCGTGTGTGTCATCAAAAGTGAAGTCAACATCATCATTAGGCACAAATTGCAAATTAATGAATCATGGCGTGTTAAGAGCAGGTGAAATTAGGATGTCAATATCACACACACACACACACACACACACACACACACACACACACACACACACACACACTCACTCACTCCAGGCTTTCATATTACTGCAAAATGAAAGGGTTTCCATACCCCCAATTCAAATAAGTTTGGGCAGTTTTCATACCCTCCAACAAAAACTTCTGTGGGTTTCAACAGGCAAAGCATTCAACCATACATTAGCGTAAAAAAGACTTTCATCAAGAATATTCGTTATCATTACCATCATCATTATCATAGCATTGTTGTTATTGTTATAACTATTATCATTATTACCATTATTATTATTCTTAAAAGATGCGTGTGTTTTGTCAGTGCTAAAGTATGTGTGTGTGAGTCTCTCTCTCTCTCTCTCTCTCTCTCTCTCTCTCTCTCTCTCTCTCTCTCTGGTGTGTGTGTGTGTGTGTGTGTGTGAGCGAGTTTTAATTCTAACCATAAATGGAGTTGTGTAATCACAGTCTCCAGCGTGGAATTGGACATGTCAGTGGCAATCGGCATTGTGGATCTGCTGACTACAGGCGTGGATTTGGCACACAAAGGCGATCAGTGTTCCTCGTACTTTTGGTCACGAGCAATGGCCGTCATCACGGACAGTTTTCCGATCTTTTTGTCGCGAAAAAGTACAGGCTTGCAGCTGTGTGTGAATTTAACATAACGTCAAATTTCAAGAGTTCATCGTGCGCCTTTTGAAGCTATGTCAACTATCGTCGTTCAAAAGCGTTGCCGTCAATCAACGCTTGACGTCGAATCAGCACTGGCGTCTTGTTAGTCTCTTCGGGCAATGTGTCTAATTGTAGTGGCTGGAATAACTCGAAATTTGACAAAGTATTCTGTCTCGATTTGGTTTTGTTTGTTGTTTTTTTTTTGTTTGTTTTTGTGTTTTTTTTCCTTTTTGTATTTTTTTTTCCAATCTCCGCTTTAAGCTTACGCAGTTCGGGTTGTTAGCTTGTTTTCTTTTAATTTGGTTTGGTTTCGCTTTTTTTTTTTAAATTTTAACTTTTCGGTCTTGCTCCTGCCATGTTGACAGACTACAAGGAAAGCGAACGACAAGAACCAGTCGGCATCTCGCTTCCGACAAACTAAATGTAACGCCTTTGCTGATTGGTCGACTGATGAATCAAGATATTCAAAGGGAAAGCACTCTTCACAGAACTACATTCGTTTTAGCTTATTTGCGATCACCCGTTTTAGTTCTTCGACTGAACTGAACGTCGGCAACGAGACCCTTTGTTGTAAAAATCAGTACTTTCGATCAAATCAGTACTTTCGGTCAGTTTTCTTGATGCGTTTTCTTTTCTTCTGTTGCTTTTTACGTGTATGTGGTTTTCAATATCATTACGCGATTTACTCCCATTTGTACGTAATGGGAAATCCTTACACACACACACACACACACACACACACACACACACAGAGTGAGTGTGTGTGTGTGTGTGTGTGTGTGTGTGTGTGTGTGTGTGTGTGGTGTGTGTGTGTTTCACAACAGTAAACTTCTGACTTAAGTTAACCATGTTCCATGCTTTCTGTTAGTAATCTACTAGACTGAAACTAAAGGCTCAGAGAGAGAGAGAGAGAGAGAGAGAGAGAGAGAGAGAGAGAGAGAGAGAGATCTAAGTGCTCAGGAAAACATCGTTATAACTCTCTCTCTCTCTCTCTCTCTCTCTCTCTCTCACACACACACACACACACACACACACACACACACACACACACACACTGGTGACCTTTCATACCGTCTTGCACTCACGTAAACCCCCGATCACCAGCCTTCGAAAGAGAAAGCCATTTTGGCAGTTGCTATAGATGACAATAATACACACACCATGCACCTTCTGTGAAAAATAAAAAGAATGCATGAAAAGCTGAGTACGTAATACTACATGACATAGAAAACGACTGAAAAATAGCGCCAGCAGGCAGCTCTTCAGTTGGTTTTGCCCAGGTATGCAACTCGTGTAATCGAGAGCTTGGACTATATATAAAGCGCTTTGTGCTTGCTCTCCAAGCGAGGACAGGTGCTGTGTAAGTACCCTCAACTACTAAACAAATAAACCAACACGCCTTACCTCTGTTGCCGTACCAGTACCCTCAACAGATCAACAAGAAGCCTTACCTCTCTTGCCGTACCAGTTGGCCTGTGAAGTGCACACGACAGCGGCCAGCACGAGCAGCACGAGCACAGCAGACGATCGGACCATGGTGGTGACCTGTGTGTTGGAGAGGGGGAGGACTTGGTCACAGGGACAGCGAGACACCGAAGCTGGTAACAACTGGAGGACTGGACCCAAAGAACCTCAAAACTTCTGCGGCGGCTGCTGCTGTTGCTGCTCTTCCTCTGTGGGTCTTCTGGACTGGCTGGCTGCGCGTCTGCAGGGGTCGTGTGTTCTGAAGGAGATGGGCGAGGTGATTGTCGCCGGAACCCCGAACGGACAGCTTTATATGTCCGTCAACTGACGTCAGCACCGCCCGGGGAGTAGGACGGTGGGAGGGATGAGGGGGGGGGGGGGGAAGGGGGAGGATGGTCTGCGAGAGAAGCTAATGGTATGTGTGGCGGTGCGAGCGCGTGCGGTTTGAAAACCACGCCCCGTCACTGGATGTGGGTTGTATGAAGGGGAGGAGAATGGGAAAGGGAGGTAGGGGTGAGTGGTGATTGATGGTGATGGAGTGGGGTGCGGTGGGGGTAGGGGGTGAGGGGTGTGTGAATACACACGCCCACTGCCTTTTCTCTCTGGACAACAGCGCGTCGCCATGGTGTCAGTGTCACTCTAGGATCATCCAGCAACTTTGTTTTTTTCTAGCTCCCCCCCCCCCCCCCCCCAATCATCCTGTTTGGTAGTTAGCTTATTCATTTATGTATTTGTTTTTCATTTTGAGGGGTAGGATAGGGGGTGAGTGGGAAGAAAATTGTTGTCCATTAAGATGACAGTTTGTGGGTCTCTGTGTCGCCTTGCTTTTCTTTCTGTCTATCTCGTTTGTTTCCTTACACGTTTTTCTTCTTTTTGTACCGCTTTCTAGGTACAGTCGTATGCAAATTAGGTGTTGATATGAATGCATGTACATGTGATGGCGTACTTTTAAAACAGTTTTTAAGTTCACATGGTATGTTTCAGAATCATCAATATACTAAACACCAAACGATAAAATTTGCAATCGTTATGAATAAAGAGCATGCTTTAGTTTTGGTTCGTTTGTTTGTTGGTTTGGTTTGTCAGGCTTTATGTCAATGAGAGAGAAAGAGAGTTAGAGAGAAGATGGAGTAGTAATGGATTCAACAGACGATGCAGTGATGGAGTATGAACAGAGCACAAATGAATCATGAAGGATAGTCATCGATACGCAGTGAAGCTTCTTGTTCCCCTCTCACTCTTCATTACCATCATTATTAAAACATCAAAATCATCATCATCATCATCATTGTCGACGTCGTCGTCGTCGTCGTCTTCCTCATCATTATCATCTTCGTCGTCATCATCATCATTACCATAATCATCACCATTATTGTCATCCTCATCATTGACGATTATCATCCTAAAACAAAGGCATTCAGCCGGCTCTCTTCCTGTCTGTGTCTTGCTGTCTGTTCCTTTCGTTCTGGCGTTCCTTCCAGAGAGACAAACAGAAAAAAAAAAAAATTGTCTTGTGTAACGAAAGACAGGTGGGACGTGGTGTCTGCTTAATGTCGCTGACAACAAGGAGGCGGCACAACTGACGTCATTTGTTGTTGCCTCTCAATTCAGGGAGGAAAGAAAAAAAAAAAAAAACACCTACACACACAAAACGCACAAACTACCCGCAAACCGTCTCAAGCTAGCGGTGTTTATGTGCCGTACATCTGGTAAGACGACTGTCTCCTGGCTGATGACGTCACAGAGATGACCGGGGGAGGCGGTGTCTGTAGGACGAGCAGGGTTTGTGGACAGGAGGACAGGGATGAGGGGAGGAGGCTGGGGGGGGGGAGGGGGAGGGGGGGAGGACAAATATGGGTTGACGGAACAATATCTGACCAATCGAACAAGACGAAGACGTGTCACTCACAGGCGGTGTAGCCGTTGAGTCCAATCCCCAGACGTCTTACGTTTGTCCCGCTGTGTTCGCAGCCAATGGGAGAGCTAGGGGTGAGGAAGGGAAGAGGAGGAGGGGAGGGGAAGGGGCAGCGAGTGATCAGCTCTTTCCGCCGTCTTGAAATGAAATCAAGGTAAAAATGATCCTTTTAGGCGTGCCGACAACGAAAACTGTCGTGAAAGTGTGTGTGTGTGTGTGTGTGTGTGTGGGGGGGGGGGGGGGGGGGGTAGGGAGCGATTGGGGGGGGGGGGGGGGGGCTTGACATGGCGCTCACTGGGGGAGCAGGACGTTGTGTACCGTTTGACGATCGTCGGCGTGAATGTCGAGGACCGTCACAGCGTTTCATTGGTTGCTGGCAAAAAGCAACAAGAGAAGACAAGATATTTTCTGTCCAGAAAACCCTCATGGCGCCGTATGAACAGCCTACGACTTGTGGATCGTCTCTGTGTTTTCTGTTTGTGGTGACAAGTCACCCACCGACTTCCGGTTCGCGAGGCTGAGGTTCTGTGGGCGTCAGCACAATGTATGGTTGAACTGTCGGCAAATCATCGTTGTAGTGATGTTTGGAGGTAATCACCACAAGACCTCATTCAAGTAAGGCCTGTTCACACACGTCGTTGAACAGTTAGAATGCAAGCTAAAAATTCGAAATGATGATCGCTGCTTAGTCAAGAACTGCATAAAGGTAAAACAGACGTGTATCAGTAGCGTCACGTGCGAGGCACACACACACACACACACACACACACACACACACACACACACACACACACACACCAGAACAACATGACAAAATAGGTTAACGCCATGGTAAAGTGTCACTATGACATGCGAGAAGAATCCTGGGTCTAAAAATGGTATCTGTTACTTAAGTTGTGACTGAAGCAGGTTCATATACGGTGCTGTTTTGTACCGCCCCGTCCATGGAATGTTGGCTGCATGATTAGCTGTACTTTGCAGAGTACACGAAAGACGGAGTACTGGAATATAACATCGAGGAGCGAGCAATGTGTGCCTACAAAGTTCTAGTAAATATCTCGAGGACTGCAAGAAAAAGACATAAGAAATTATAGCTGAATAAACACTCCAAACAAAGGGGATCAGAGTTTCGAGTTGTCTGAGGTACGGCATTTTGGAAGGCGGAGCTTGTCCTTCTCCTTCTCCCACTTTACCTGATCTGAATCAGCCACCCTTAAGCTGCTGGCTGGACAGAATTGGCTTTCCAGCCAGAAAAAAAATCCAACACTGGAAGTGGTTCAAACTTATGCCCATCAGCTTCGCCTTGACCATCTGAGTAAGAGCCACTCTAACTGAAGGTAAGTGAAACTTTAAAAAAAAGAAAAAGAAAAACCTAACAAGAAAAGTATTAGGAGAGGTAGAAAGAGAGAGAAAAAAAGCGACAGAAAAAAAGACGATTTCTCAAAGGGGTCAGTGGCAGTGTGAGTGTTGCTGTGTGGTAGACGTGCTTTAATAGTCTTGGTTTAAAATCGATTGTTATTTAACTCGGCAGCACTATGATAACACGCTTTGACGAAACCTGTATCACGCAGAAGTCGTCATCCAGTGTGTCGTGCTAAAGTGTGCAGTGCAGTATTTTCAGTGTTGAGGTGTATAACATACTTCATACAAAATATCGTATGTCATGCGTGCCGTCATTTCACGGATAGAAATCGAGGCTTAAAGTCCAAACCCACCTCAGGTGGTGCGGCAGTCGGTTGTTACGTTTTTTCACGAGGTCTTCTGTTTTGCCGAAATTTATAGAAATTAGTATCAATACCACTGAACGGCAATGCCGATTGACACGTGACTACGTTTCGCTTGCAAATCAAATGGCCACACCAACTGTATAGGCCTCTTCAAAATTTAACGTGACCAAAGCGGTGGTCCCCGACACCTACCTCTTTCAGGCAATGAATTTTGCGTGCTTGTCGGGTTGCCTGCGGTGCGGTGCCGTTGCTCGGAGCGCGCATAATCTCCGTAAGCGTTTTATCGTGTGACATGCCTCGAACGAAGCAACGTCGAAATCTTCACCACTCTTCGCTTCTCTGCCTGTTCGGACAGCGCGTTTCCTCTGGAAACATTTTCCGTATGACCTGGCCTCAGCAGTGGCGTGTTTCCCTTTCGTTTCATGACTTTCACTCCTGCACAATCTGCTTGAAAGCTCGCACGGATAGCTTCACAACGCTGCATGCAACGAAAGGGTTTCAGAAATGATTCACATCGATCTGCTCGCCTTCTGGTCCAACAGCGGGATGCAGACGATGCGCGCTGTTACATCATTCTCTCATCAGATGAAGATAGAATATAGCATGGATCTTTTGTTCCCCTTACGCATAGGTTTTTTTTTTCATGGTTTTACCTAATGGGTGGAAAACACACACACACACACACACACACACAACACACACACCACCCTCTCTCTCTCTCTCTCTCTCTCTCTGTCTGTCTGTCTCTCTCTCTCTCTCTCTCTCTCTCTCTCTCTCTCTCTCTCTCTCCATAGTATGATTGACACAGGTATTCACAGTATTTATATTTCATTTCTTCAGCGTTAAAATCATTGTTTTATTCATTCTTTTTGTTTCCTTTTTGTGGAAAATCGCATGCAGGCTCATGTTTCAACAGCAAGGCAGCTGCAAGAACTGGCGTTGAAGTTTTGTGCGCTGAAAATTTCGAGGAAAAAAAAAAACAACTTGAGGAAAGGGAGACCTGACAGTGCTGTGTGGAGGTGAAAGGACATGACTGTCACTTGCCAAGAGAATGAGACCAAGGAGGACAAGACATGGAGAAACAGAATCTGCTCTTTAAAATCCCACCAGATAACTTCCTTTTTACCTCCGTTCTCCCCTCCCTCTTAAGTTTAGTCTGTTTTCATCGCCGTGGGTTTTGTTTCTTTCTTTGTTTTTGCGTCTTAAAGGTTAAATACTCATGCAGCGTTATTGAGACTGGTTCTCAGTGACACATGTTCGTTTTTGTTTTGGAAAGGTTAAATACCTTCGCAGCTCTATTGACCTGCTTTTCGGTGACGCAGTCAGTAACTGTTGATATTCAAACCAGTAAGTTCACTTTGCCGCATACTGTGTTTGAGAACATTTCGAATGATATTGATTATATTGATAAGCGTCGTGTTTAGATACATTGATGTTTTGCTTTGATGTGAATGTCAAATGTTTTTCGATGAAAACGGGTACCGTCACGCGTCGTGTTTAGATACATTGATGTTTTGCTTTGATGTGAATGTCAAATGTTTTTCGATGGAAACGGGTACCGTCACTGCAAGGGAAAACACCTTTTGTAAGAGATATTATGTTCGTTGAATAGGAGCCGAAATAGTTCAAAATCCGTCAAATTATTTGTTTTGCATTTGTAAAATGTTTAGGGTGATTTCGGATTACATTCACTCTAGTATTGATGGATAGAAAGAACGACAGAGAAAAAGGTTTGAACCAAGTGACCGTCGAAAGTAGGGGGCTTTCAAATGTCAGGGCTGCCGATATACGTGTGATGTTCATCAGACCCGTACTGCTGAGATGTACATCGAAGACTTACGCCACAGAAACTCAAAAGCCTTTCCACAAGTCGCAAGCCATCCGGTAAACCAGAATCATTAAGTCTGTTTCGAAACTCCACGCGCGTGTTAATGTCGTCTGACTCAGAATTTGTGATCGTTTTGGCTTGTCCGTCTTTGGAACACGCTTTACGTAACCAAACGCCTTTACGTTACTTTTCCTTTACTCCTGTTCCACTGTGTGGACACTCTTGATGTATGTGAAGTAGAGTTCACGGTGATCGTGGTGGATATCTTTGCCTTTGCAGTCTGCAGCAAGAACGTAGGGGATTGTTCTCTGTTGTGGTTCTTGAGCGATTCAGGGGGGATAAGTGACTCGTTCCTGGCTTACTGTTCGGCGGGGAAGTCGCGAACTGTGGCTTGGTGCTATTGGTCTGGTTATGAGACTGTGGAGTACCCATGATGGCCTTTTAAGTCCTCGTATTGTTGCGCAGAGAGAGAGAGAGAGAGAGAGAGAGAGAGAGAGAGAGACAGAGAGCACAACACACACACACACACACACACACACACACACACACACACACACACACACACACACAGATTTGTTTCATAAACTTTACAAGTGTACGTTTTGTGATTACATACACACACACACACACATACACACACACATACACACACACACACACACACACACACACACACACACACACACACACACACACACACACACACCACACACACACACACACACACACACACACACACACACACACACACACACACCACACACACACACACACACACACACACACAACACAACACATCACAACACAATGCAACAAAAGAGAGAAAAGAAGCAAGACAGAGAGAGAGAGAGAGAGAGAGAGAGAGAGAGAGAATGAATATTCGGTTTCACAAACTAGACCAGTGCACGTTTTGTGATCTCTTTTTGTTTTCTGTTGCATGTGCTGTTGTAAATAGGTTAACTTCTGATAGCCCCACCCCTCCCCAGCCTCCCAAGTTTGCTAACAATAAAACAAAAACACAGTGAACTCAGAAACTTTTTCAAAAGGCTTGTTAACAGGCAAGCACCTTTAACACAGAAAGCTTCAATTCAAATTGTACATATTGTGACACAATATGCCACAATAATCCTTGTGTCTGTCTTTAATGGATAGATGGTATCCAAATGAATTCAGACATCCTGTTCTTGAAACTGCACAAAATATCCTTCGCAATTTTTGAGGGGTATGCTATGCTGTTATATTGTGTGCACTGTATAATTATTATAATCCTGTTCTGTTGTTTCTATGGTATGGTAATATAGTTTGTTAATGTAGTTTGTTCTATGGTATGGTAATATAGTTTGTTCGGTGGTATGGCAAGATAAGGTGTTCTGTGGCATGGCCATATAGTTTGTTTTGTCACATGGTAAAATACTTTGTTCTGTGGTGATGATAAACTTTGTTCTGTGGAAATATAGTTTGTTCTGTGGTAGGGTAATTGAGTTTGTTCTATGGTATGTAGATATACTTTGTTCTGGGGTATGGTAATATGCCTTGTTCGGTGGTATGATAACATACTTTGTTCTTTGGCATGGTAATATTGTTAGTTCTGTGGCATGGTAGTATTGTTAGTGATGTGGCATGGTAATATAGGTTGTTCAGTGGTATGGTAATATCGGTTGTTCTGTGGTATGGTAATATTGTTAGTTCTGTGCCATGGTAATATAGGTTGTTCTATGGCATGGTAATATAGGTTGTTCTGTGGTACAGTAATATAGATTGTTCTGTGGCATGGTAATACAGATTGTTCTGTGGCATGGTAATATAGGTTGTTCTGTGGTAGAGTAATATAGATTGTTCTGTGGCATGGTAATATAGGTTGTTCTGTGGCATGGTAATATAGGTTGTTCTGTGGCATGGTATTATAGGTTGTTCTGTGGCATGATAATATAGGTTGTTCTGTGGCATGGTAATATAGACTGTTCTGTGGCATGGTAATATAGGTTGTTCTGTGGTAGAGTAATATAGATTGTTCTGTGGCATGGTAATATAGGTTGTTCTGTAGCATGGTAATATTGTTTGTTCTGTGGCATGGTATTATAGGTTGTTCTGTGGCATGGTAATATTGTTAGTTCTGTGGCATGGTATTATAGGTTGTTCTGTGGCATGGTAATATAGGTTGTTCTGTGGCATGGTAATATTGTTAGTTCTGTGCCATGGTAATATAGGTTGTTCTGTGGCATGGTAATATCGGTTGTTCTGTGGCATGGTAATATAGGTTGTTCTGTGGCATGGTAATATAGGTTGTTCTGTGTCATGGTAATATAGGTTGTTCTGTGGCATGGTAATATGGTTAGTTCTGTGGCGTGGTAATATGGTTAGTTCTGTGGCATGGTAATTAAGGTTGTTCTGTGGCATGGTATTATAGGTTGTTCTGTGGCATGGTAATATAGGTTGTTCTGTGGCATGGTAATATGGTTAGTTCTGTGGCATGGTATTATAGGTTGTTCTGTGGCATGGTAATATGGTTAGTTCTGTGGCATGGTATTATAGGTTGTTCTGTGGCATGGTATTATAGGTTGTTCTGTGGCATGGTATTATTTGGGAGCCGGAGTAGCTCAGTTGGTAGAGCGCCTGACTTGGTGATTCTGGGGTTGCGGGTTCGAATCTCCGCCGGGTCGTTTCGGTACAGGGGGATTTTTCCCTCGGGGTTAACATTAGTTCTGACTCCATTTCCCATACAGTCCTTCGAATGAGACTATAAACCGAGGTTCCGTGTGTGAACGCACGCATAATATCTTGCACACACGTAAAATCCCATCACCAACTTTCGGAAGAGTAGGCCAGTTTGGCCGTTGGTATGGATGACACGTTACACACAGCATGCACCCTGCGTAAGAAATGGAAAGAATGAAGGAAGTAAAGAAACTGAGTGAACGATGTTGACTGGATGACACGGGAAACGACTGAATGAAGCGCCAGCTGGCAGCTCTTCAGTCGGCACTACCCAGGTAGGCAGCCCGTTGTGTAAGCGAGTGTTGATTATAAAGCGCTTAGAGCTTGGTCTCTAGCCGAGAATAGGCGCTATATAAGTATTCATTATTATTATTATTATAGGTTGTTCTGTGACATGGTAATATGGTTAGTTCTGTGGCATGGTAATATAGGTTGTTCTGTGGCATGGTAATATAGGTTGTTCTGTGGCATGGTAATATGGTTAGTTCTGTGGCATGGTAATATAGGTTGTTCTGTGGCATGGTAATATAGGTTGTTCTGTGGCATGGTATTATAGGTTGTTCTGTGGCATGGTAATATAGGTTGTTCTGTGGCATGGTAATATAGGTTGTTCTGTGGCATGGTATTATAGGTTGTTCTCTGGCACGATAATATAGGTTGTTCTCTGGCATGGTATTATAGACTGTTCTGTGGCATGGTAATATAGGTTGTTCTGTGGTAGAGTAATATAGATTGTTCTGTGGCATGGTAATATAGGTTGTTCTGTGGCATGGTAATATAGGTTGTTCTGTGGCATGGTAATTAAGGTTGTTCTGTGGCATGGTATTATAGGTTGTTCTGTGGCATGGTAATATAGGTTGTTCTGTGGTATAGCAATAAAGTTTGTTCTGTGGCATGATAATCTTGTAAGTTCTGTAGCATGGTAATATAGGTTGTTCTGTGGCATGGTAATCTTTTTGGTTCTGTAGCTTGG
>CM065731.1:9314759-9324759 GCA_033310375.1 Conus canariensis
TTTTTAACACAGCAGGTGCGAGCCAAGAAGAAGAGAAGAGAGAGAAGAGAGAGGAGAGAGAGAGAGAGAGAGAGAGAGAGAGATATGAAAAACAGTCTATAATTCCAATGACTTAGCTTAATACAAGAAGAGTAGAGAGAGAGAGGAGATATGAATACGCTGTTTTATTCCCGTGACCAAGCTCTATAGAAGAAAAGTCCCACTCTTAGCCGCTAAAACCCTTAGCCGGCACCGCCTCATTCCAGTGACCCCCAGAATCAGCTCAGCAAGACAACGACCCCTGAAACGATACCGGCGAGGGTCAAGCCACAGTAACGGCCATACAAGAACGGACATCGTTTTCCAAATTGATGGGCAGTCCCAATTAGACATGAATAATTCACCCAGCCATTAGCAACTTTCTTGCCCACTATCCTCCCACCTTTCGCCTTTACCTTGGCCCTTACAGCCACGTCAAGAGGTTCCAGTGGAGAGAGGGCGGCTTGGGGGAGATGGCTGGGAGGTGGGTGGGGAGGCGTGAGAGGGGCGACCTACAAGGCTGCGGGGGCAAAAGGACATCCAACTGGATTACCCTGCGCTTCCCCCGCTCACGTCTGGCCGCCAGCGTCGTGGCCTGTGTCGTCTTCCCCCAGACAGGTGGTCCCAGCAGGACTGGCAGTAATGAGAGGCGTTTGGCGTGTATGGGGGGAGATTGCTGTGTCAGAACTGCCGCTTGTTTGCTCACCAAGGTTTTGGCGGCCTGGGTGTCCGAGTGACGGGCGGGGGAGACAGCGAGCAGGGGCAGATGCAGTGGACTGACAGGGTCCTCCTGCCTGTCTGTGCTGGGAATGCTGCTGCGACAGGCATCGTGTGATTGTGATTGCCGGCAGTAGGGTGTCAGTCTTCTGTCTTCCCCCAACCTCTCCTCCCCTCCAACTCCACCCCAACTCCTTCCACCACCTTAACCACCTGCTGCCTCTCTCTGTCTCTGTCTCTGTCTTTGTCTGTCTGTCTTGTCTGTCTATCTCTCCCTCCTTCCCTCTCTCTCGATTTTCTTTTTCTCTTTTTCACGCGCCTCCATGCGAAGTAAGTACTTAGATATTGGAGAAGAGTGAAACAAATCCTAGAATGAAAAAAGAAATTGAAAAAATATGCTTCAGATTTGTTTCACGTATTTAACTTATTGTGATACAAGTTGTATGCATGTGTGTGTTTGTGTGCGTGTGTGCGAGCGTGCGTGTATACGCGCGTCCACGTACAATTATGTACATTACTACTTTTTTTTGTCATCGTTTCATTCGTGATTTCATTTGCTTCCATCACACCTAGAATAGGTCTGAGACTGAAACACCACACATAGCGTTTGTCCTTGTTCCCGCCCCCCCCCCCCCCAACCCCACTCCACCCCTATTCCACCCCTCCCACACTATCTCCCCATTTATGTTTTGTTTGAAAGAACTCTTCAAAACGGTACCACAAAGTTAAATTTTCCAAACCACAGCGACACTGGTAGTGTTCCAGTCTGACATTGAATTCATGAGTGTTCGTGGTGCTAGCCATTCCATATTCTAGTAAGCTGATCACCTTTAAAAAAAAAAAAAAAGAAGAAAGAAAAACCACGCTGCCCATTTCCAACATCCCAGGGCAAAGTACAGGAGAGAGAAGGAAGTGGTCGTAGTGGAGAGAAAGTGGGTGGGTGGGTGAGGTGGAGGTGGGGGTGTATCTGTCATAACAGAAGGAAAACTTTCGATGTAGGTTGACCCACTGTGCTCTAGTAATGTATCTTTTTGCCATCTTTGTCACATACTTTGTTTTTTGTTTTCAAGTGTTTGTGTGCGGGTGTTTTTCATAGATGTTCTTCAGTGAAAATTCTCTACATAAGACAAGACAGTTCTGGAGAGAATATATTATGTTCTCTCTTTTTTTCCCCAGAGGTCGATTGTTGTCCATTGTTATTCCCCGTATTTTGTGTGTAATCAATTTCTTCGATATGTTGCATGTGAAATAAATCGTGAGTGACGTTTCGAAGTATTTGAGTGTTTTTAATCTTGGAAATTTATCTTTTGACAGTTAAAGATCTGTTGTGTTTAGATATATCCATTTAATAAGAAGGTTGATTTGTTTTGCATGGAAATACCTCTGAGTAAAAGACAGCGTGTATTAGATAGCGTATATTTGGCGACATACTTTCAATGATGGAGAAAGAAATATCTTTGTTTACCACGAGAACAACAGAAAACCTAGTAACGTGCTTTGCAGTTTGATTGTGAAGACATTCACGCACAAGCATACTTAAAGAATATTATTATTCATCACCTGTTAAAAACAGACATCTGTTTTCATAAGTTGTAATTCTACTGTTAATCAAGAATGTTGTTGGTTTCTTTGTTTGTTTGCTTTTTATCATTGAGTGGGTCGTAATCAGTGACCTCAAAGATGGTTGCAGTTTGGCTGAGAAGATCGGTGAATTCTTATTCATCATGTGCTGTTCGCTTGAGCGCGCGCTTACAGCAAGAATGAAAACAAAGTTTAAAATGGAGAGTTTCCCGTACATACCACAATCAACAGACCACAGAAATTTTGCGGAACATACAACAGTGTTTATTACACGTTTCAACTTTCTTCTCACACTCTTACATTGTCACTCATTCACTCGCGCACTTTAGATGATTTTCGTTAACAAAGTAACTGTAGGTAACTGTTCATAAGGAGCCTGTTTACAATCATTTATTGCATTGGCCAGCATGTCTTAAAAGAAAACTTTAATCAATAAACGGTCCACACAGGAGCGAAAAGAACAAAATGGTCATTTTTGTCAGTTGAAAGAAAAAAGTCTAAACTGTACATCGTGTATATTCATCAATCACACATTTGACAGTCTCCATCTGTACAACACAATTAGATGGAAATGTCTATACACTGTCTGTGGGTAAATACAGAATTTCGACTGCTGACATTTCGTGTGAATCAAAATCTTGAGTATATTTATTTTGTGTGACCCACTCCCCTTGAAGAAAAAAGAAAAGGGAAAAAAAGAAAAGAAATAGATGAAGCTGTCACGATACGTCCAAGTACAGATTGATTTAGTTACATGACACCATATTTATTTATATGAGAGAGAACACACATATTGTCGCATCGCTTAAATGAATGATTGGGGGATGGATGGTAGGGAGAGAGAGAGAGAGAGAGAGAGAGAGAGAGAGAGAGAGAGAGAGAGAGAGAGAGAGAGAATATGAATATGCTGTTACATTTTACTGATTGAGCTCAATATCAGAAAAGTCCGAATCTGATCACAAAATCCGTCGCCGAAGATGCCTCATACCAGTGACCCCCAGAATCAGCCCAGTAACCCCCTCCTACATCCTACAGCCCCCCCCCCCCCAAAAAAAAAAAAAAAAAAAAAAAAAAAGAAGAAGAAAAAAGAAAAGCACAAGAATCAAAACAGGCGAGGGTCAAGCCACGTCACGGGCCATACAAGAACGGACATCGTTTTCCGAACTGACGGGCAGTCCCAGTTAGACATGAATAATTCACACAGCTATTAGCGACTTTCGTACCCTCTGTCCTCCACCTTTCACCCTAACCCTGGCCCTTACAGCCACGTTAAAAGGCTCCAATGGAGGGAGGGTTGTGGGGGGGGAGAGGGGGGGGAGAGGGCTGTCGGGGAACTGGTGGGAGGGGGTGGTGGGGGAGTGCATGAGAGGGGCGACCTACAAAGACTGCGGTGAGGGGGAGGGGGTGGGGGTGGGGGCAAAAGGACATCCAACTGGATTACCCTGCGCTTCCCCCGCTCACGTCTGGCCGCCAGCGTCGTGGCCTGTGTCGTCTTCCCCCAGACAGGTGGTCCCAGCAGGACTGGCAGTAATGAGAGGCGTTTGGCGTGTATGGGGGGAGATTGCTGTGTCAGAACTGCCGCTTGTTTGCTCACCAAGGTTTTGGCGGCCTGGGTGTCTGAGTGACGGGCGGGGGAGAGACAGGAACCAGGGGCAGGTGCAGGGGACTGACAGTGTCCTGCCTGTTTGTGCTGGGAATGCTGCTGCGACAGGCATCGTGTGATTGTGATTGCCTGCAATTGGGTGTCAGGCTTCCGTCTTACACCGCCTCCCCCGACCTCCATTCCTCCACCCCTTCAACCCCCCGCTGTCTCTCACTCCCTCTCTGTCTCTCTCTCCTCTCCCTCTATCCTCTCTCTCTCTCTCTCTTTTTTCTCTCTCTGTCTCTGTCTTTCTATTTCTCTTTTTCGCGCGCGTGCATGCGACATGTACAGTTAGAAATTGGACAACAGGAGAAAAATGCTAGGGAAAAAGCCCGCTTCAAAAATGAAAGAAGTTCTACATTTAGTCGACATATAGTTTGCACAACGAACTCTGTGTGTGTGTGTGTGTGTGTGTGTGTGTGTGTGTGTGTGTGTGTATCCACCTATGTATATTACTATATCATTTTTTGTCATCGTTTCATTTGTCATTTCATTAGCTGTCATGACACCTAGAGAAAGAAATCTAGGACCGAAACATTGCGCACAGTCTTTTATCCTCCTTCCCGACGACCTATCTCCCCCCCCCCCCCCCCTCCTCTCTCTCTCTCTTGCTCCTGCACCCCTGTCCCTGTTTTTATGTTTTAAAGAACTCTTCAAAATGGCACCACTAAGTTACATCTATTTTTTTCAAACCACAGCGATATTGGCAGTGATCGATTCTGACATTGAATTCCTGATTCCACCCTGTTCTCGTGCCAGCCATTCCAGTAAGCTGATCACCTTTTTAAAAAAATCCATTTTCGGTGAGGCGGAGGAGAGATGAGAAAGTGGTTGTAGTGGTTAGAGGGTAGGGTGGAAAGTGAACCATTGGAAACAAGATTCAAAGCCTATAAACGTACTCCCAGTTTACCTTGGATAAAGGTACTTTCTGAGATATTGCATGAAGATGAAAAACCGTTTTGGGCCGTTTATAGCCATTAGTAACGGCTATTCTGGTAAAATAAAACATCGGGCATCATCCGTGACCTATAATGAACATACGTACAAATTTTCAGAAAGATCGGCCCAGAGGTTTTGTCTGGAGCGAGTGGAACACATTTTGACCACGGACAGACACACAGATAGACAGACACACAGACACACAGACAGCATTTCTTCGTTTACATTGTAAAGTACTCCCTGTTCTATAAGAACTGGGAGTACAGACAGAAAACTTCTGGTCTAGGTTTACTCATTGTGTTCTGGTCGTGTATCCGTCCGCTTTTAGAAGTCCAGGCACTTTTGTTACAGTGTCTGCATCGAAAGCAAGAGTATAGCTTGAAACATTCAACTGCCAGCCTTTTCATAGTTGTTTTCCCATGAGAGTTTTTTAACGGATAAGAAGTGACGTTCCAGCTTTCATGAGGATGTCTTGCACGCAGCATCACATGTTACATAACACACGCATACGTTCACAGCGAAAAGAAAACAAAATCAGGAATAGTGCAAAATCATTCCCACTGTGCAAGATATATGGTTGTGTTGTGTGTGTGTGTGTGTGTGTGTGTGTGTGTGTGTGTGTGTGTGTGTGTGTGTGTGCGTGCGCGCGCTATGAGTGCGTGTGTGCGTGCGTGCCTCTGTGTGTGTGTGTGTGTGTGTGTGTGTGTGTGTGTGTGTGTGTGTGTGTGTGTGTGTGTTGCAGAACATCAGTGACTACTGTAACCGCTGCCCCTACACGGTGTACCCGGAAAGCCCCGTGCCTCAGGTGTTCTCTCTGTTTCGCAGTATGGGCCTACGTCATCTGCCCGTTGTGGACCATGATGGCAAGGTGAGCCTGGGACTGTGTGATGCCTGGCCCGACTGTACCATAGACTAAGAGGCACGAGGATATGTATCTTCTCCTTTCCCAAATCACATGTTCACATATCGAAGGCATTCATCACTTCCTGTCGATCTTATTGGTTCTCTGTCTGCCTCCTGTTGTTGAGCTGGCTGGCTGTTCGCCACAGGTTGCCGATGATAGAGAGAGAGAGAGAGAGAGAGAGAGAGAGGAGAGAGAGAGGCAGCCCAATTAGTCGAACAGTTTTCTTGTGAGGCGTGGTGACCTTAGTGTCTGGATGCAATTTGTGACCTGCGCGACTGGAGGGGACTCCGACAAAGACGGATAGTGAAAAAGCAAAGTGTTATTTATCCTGTCCCCACTTGATCTCTGGGTAGATGAGTTCATTGGTCGGCTGATCAGTATGTGTCATGGAACTGACTTGTAGTAATCACAGTCTCTCTGTTGAGACAAGCAGAAAGCGGAAGGACTGTAGGGATAGCACACATCGCCGCCACGGTTGAACGGATCCTTGATGCGCCTTTGATCAGGGTCTGCGCTGAACTGTGACGGATTCGTCCTCGAGTCACACTGTGTCCATCAAATTTTGTAATATTGGGGCCACTAGTTTCTACGTAATTTGTTGATATACACATCACGAAAAAAAGACGTTGGTGAAAATATAGCTTGTTGAACCGAGGTAAGAATGGTATCAACAGACATGAAGGAAGGTGTAAATATTTGATATAAATGTTATCGGTGTCATTAAGTGTTCAAAATATAACATGACTGAAAACAAAGACCAGTTCAGTTCAGTTCGACTCAGTGGTGATTTTAACATATGTTCATCATCGATGACATTAGACGATATTGAAAGGCAACAGAGATCACTGAGAATGTCGGACCTGTTGTGTCTGGTCATTTTCTCTCACATCTCTCCTTCACCTGTCAGAATCTAGACACTCTATTGGGAATACTTCTGAAAATACATTGAAAAAAACACAACAGTCTGCCCAACTCTGACTGGGCAATAGCGTGTGCGATGTCCGTAAAACAAGCGTCATATAAAATATGGTCAATGCTTTCAATGTTTAGTATTTATACCTTTTGATTTGTATCGCCCTGTTGAATTTGGGCAGTGTAGTAGTATATGATGGACAGAAAATTTTCCCTCAACTAACATCAGGAGAGAATATTGTGTTCCACGTGTTAAACCTAAGTGTATTGATTTTCTGTGCCATACATTTTGGGCAGAACAGAAACCCAGTATGTCTCTGTGTACTATTACAAAAAGGACGCATTCACCACTTATGTAAAGTGATATCAAGACAAAAAATGTATTGTTGAGCCTGGCTTTTCGGCGTGTTTGACTATAAATTTAGCAAAAACATGCTTATCGTGAGACTGTCCTAATTCTGCTTACCTACTATCCACTGTACCCCAAAAGCGGTGACCGGATTAAATTCAATTTTAAGTTCAAAATGTCGCTTGGTTTATTGGGTACTTGTTTATTTGGTAGATTCATCTGCTCAAGACGAACTTCGTTGAACAAACGATTTCACTGAATAGATCAATTGTAAACTGTACAGTCGATTAATTAATTTATTGTTCGATTTTTGAGTCGATTGACCAATTGGCTGTTTCACTCAACTATGATCTACTTATAGCACATAATGTATGGGGGTTGATTTGGGATCAGTTGACCGCATGGTTGATTGATTGTTTGGTTTATAAATTCATTGTGGAATACTTAATCGATAATGTACAATTTAGGATCATTGATGTATTGAGGAGTTTGTCTTGTTGATTATCGGATTGATCTGCCCATGGTAGGCAATGACACGTAGCATTGCATGACAGCGGTTGTTTGAGTACTGATCGGTTGATCGATCCGTGATGGACCGGGGATTCAGTTCATTGGCTGTTTGATAGATCAAAGACAGATGTCGTTCCACGAACGATCGAAAACAAAAGTCTGTGATGTTTCATTTAATCAGATTTTATTGTAACTTATCTGATGCATTATTACATGTTGCTATGCTGCTGCACTGCAGTATGGTGTGGTGCAAACCGTTGCATTAAACTTAAAAATTGTCCTGTAACAACAGCGTAATTATAGTTCACAGCGTTGTACACTCGTACCAAAAAATTAGTGATCAGTTGAAGCCTTCTTCTCACCTTTGTAGTGACTCTAGTCGACTGTTGATAGTTCTAAGGGTTATTCGGCGGCGTGGGAACATCATTTTATTGTTATTTTATTTGTCTTGTGAACATGTTCTTTGGGAACTAGACAAACTGATTTTGATTTAAAGTCACAGACATTTCAAGTTTTCCCCCAGTGTGTTTTCATGTCTGTTGCATTTCTGTCAGGAGTGTTTATCAGAGTCGGCCCATGGCTCAACAGCTGTAGCCCGCATTTAGTCTGGGTTTTTGTCAGTTCTGCTGTTTCAGTTTGTATCGGAGCGAAATCACCGCCTGGGTGATGCTCAGTGTCTCATTGTTTCTGATATACCGGCAGTGGTTGACAAGAAGTCGTCTTTGTACCAACAGGCCCCATCAGTATTTTCTTCGAATTGTCGATTGCCTGTCGAAGACAGAGAGTATCGGGCCCCATTGGCACTGGCACTAATGGATTATTCCCCTTGACAACGGTCACGTCGTTTCGTTGGTGTGTGCATGTATTCCTCTACGGCTACATATAATTTCAGTGTTAAGTAGATCTGATTCTCATCGCAGATATGTAAAATGTATGACTTCACTTTTGTTTTCGAACGTATGAGTAACACGTGGGTGGTTGTAGTGATTGTGGTATTGACGCAGCATTAGTATATTCCTGGCCGAAGCATAGTTATGGTAAATAAGGTTTATTGTCGTCCACACAAGACTGAAGTAGGAACAGGATTGTTGTTGTAGCAGACCGCCCTTTTGGTATCCGTGACCATTCAGTATCTCGTTACCAACACTGGCCACGGATAGTAAAACGGTGAGGGTATCAGCTCATCGCTTTGACATTCGTGATCTTGATCTGGGCTGCAAAGCAGTGCGTGCCGGTGCCTTCCATTTTGTAGTCAAGACGCAAGTCAATGGTCAGGTGTGAGGCATGATCTTGCAGTCACATCATCATCATCGTCGTCGTCGTCGTCGTCGTCATCTTTATCGTCGTCGTCATCATCATTATCATCCCTCTCTCTCTCTCTCTCTCTCTCTCTCTCTCTCTCTCTCTCTCTCTCTCTCTCTCTCTCTGTCTGCTACCGAAATCACGTGGCTCTTAATCTGCATAAAACAGACTTATGGTCCTGAAATCAAGAAAACACACACACACGCACGCACGCACGCACCACACACTACACACACACACACACACACACACACACACACACACACACACACACACACACACATACACACACACACACACAACGTAGGCCTCTCACTTAAAGCTTGAAAAGAAACGAACACTTTGTCGTGTAGACCGGCGGATACTGTATTGTAGGGGCAGTCGTTGATGGCAACGTGACGTGACAGTTACATACCATCATATCTGCAATTCACTTTGGCTAAATAAACTCAGATATCATTTGACATTAACATACAGCAGTTCCGAATTCAGAATTTTTTAAAATTTCAAGACCCCTTTGGGGATAAGTAAAATAAATAATCTACATGACACGTGTGCGGAAAATACATTACGTCTGAACAAATTCCATAATCGACACAAATGAATGAGTTCCATAATCAACATATATGATAATAAACATACGCCAAAATACAAATATGTACGCACTCACATTTGTTCAGAACCATTTGCTTTTACCAAGAATTCATTTGTACTGAATCAAAAAGGCAAAACTTACTTCATAGTTGTTTCTCAGGCCGTTTATAAAGTGAACGGTTTTCAGCAAGGTCTTTTTCATTTTTAAGTTTTGAAGTTCTCTGCCTTTCTCGCATTAACTACGCATCTAAACTCTGGTACTCTTCTCTCTCTCTCTCTCCTCTCTCTCCTCTCTCTCTCTCTCTCTCTCTCTCTCTCTCCTCTCTCTCTCTCTCTCTCTCTCTCTCTCTGATTATGTGTGACAAACACAAACGGACATAAATCTGTTCATATGCGCAACGGGGAAAAAAATCAGAGAGAGAGAGAGTTAAGAAAAAAAAGGAGAGAGAGAGAGCGAGCAAGTGAAAGACAGAGAGAGAGAGTGTGTGTGTTAACAAAAAAAAGGAGAGAGAGAGAGAGCAAACATGAGCAT
>CM065731.1:9329759-9339759 GCA_033310375.1 Conus canariensis
CTACCTGTTCCCGGTGCTTTCCCTACTTGTTCTCTTTGTTTTCACTCCCGGTTCCCTGCTTTTTTCCCCCAACTTGTTCCCTGGGTTTTCCCTACCTGTTCCCTTTGCTTCCCTCATCAGTTCCCTTTGTTTCTCTTACCTGCTCCCTTTGTTTTCCTTACCTGTTCCCTTTGCTTCCCTTACTGTTCCCTTTCCTTCCCTTACCTGTTCCCTTCCCTTCCCTTATCAGTTCCCTTTGTTTTCCCTTACCTGTTCCCTTTGTTTCCCTTACCTGTTCCCTGTGCTTCCCTTACCTGTTCCCCTTGTTTCCCTTACCTGTTCCCTTTCCTTCCCTTACCTGTTCCCTGTGCTTCCCTTACCTGTTCCCTTTGTTTTCCCTTACCTGTTCCCTTGTTTCCCTTACCTGTTCCCTTTCCTTCCTTACCTGTTCCTTTGTTTCCCTTACCTGTTCCCTTGTTTCCCTTACCTGTTCCCTTTCCTTCCCTTACCTGTTCCCTTTGTTTCCCTTACCTGTTCCCTTTGTTTCCCTTACCTGTTCCCTTTCCTTCCCTTACCTGTTCCCTGTGCTTCCCTTACCTGTTCCCTTGTTTTCCCTTACCTGTTCCCTTTGTTTCCCTTACCTGTTCCCTTTGTTTCCCTTACCTGTTCCCTTTGTTTCCCTTACCTGTTCCCTTTCCTTCCCTTACCTGTTCCCTTTGTTTCCCTTACCTGTTCCCTTTGTTTCCCTTACCTGTTCCCTGTGCTTCCCTTACCTGTTCCCTTTGTTTCCCTTACCTGTTCCCTTTCCTTCCCTTACCTGTTCCCTGTGCTTCCCTTACCTGTTCCCTTTGTTTCCCTTACCTGTTCCTTTGTTTCCCTTACATTTCCCTTTGTTTTCCCTTACCTGTTCCCTTTGTTTCCCTTACCTGTTCCCTTTCCTTCCCTTACATGTTCCCTGTGCTTCCCTTACTTGTTCCCTTTGTTTCCCTTACCTGTTCCCTTTGTTTCCCTTATCTGTTCCCTTTGTTTCCCTTACCTGTCCCTTTGTTTCCTTACCTGTCCCCTTTGCTTCCCTTACCTGTTTCCTTTGTTTCCCTTACATGTTCCCTGTGCTTCCCTTACTTGTTCCCTTTGTTTCCCTTACCTGTTCCCTTTGTTTCCCTTATCTGTTCCCTTTGTTTCCCTTACCTGTCCCTTTGTTTCCTTACCTGTCCCCTTTGCTTCCCTTACCTGTTCCCTTTGTTTCCCTTACCTGTTCCCTTTGTTTCCCTTACCTGTTCCCTTTGCTTCCCTTACCTGTTCCCTTTGTTTCCCTTACCTGTTCCCTTTGCTTCCCTTACCTGTTCCCTTTGCTTCCCTTACCTGTTCCCTTTGCTTCCCTTACCTGTTCCCTTTGTTTCCCTTACCTGTTCCCTTTGCTTCCCTTACCTGTTCCCTTTGCTTCCCTTACCTGTTCCCTTTGTTTCCCTTACCTGTTCCCTTTGTTTCCCTTACCTGTTCCCTTTGCTTCCCTTACCTGTTCCCTTTGCTTCCCTTACCTGTTCCCTTTGTTTCCCTTACCTGTTCCCTTTGTTTCCCTTACCTGTTCCCTTTGTTTCCCTTACCTGTTCCCTGTGCTTCCCTTACCTGTTCCCTTTGTTCCCTTACCTGTTCCCTTTGTTTCCCTTACCTGTTCCCTTTGCTTTCCCTTACCTGTTCCCTTTGCTTCCCTTACCTGTTCCCTTTGTTTCCATTACCTGTTCCCATTGCTTCCCTTACTGTTCCCTTTGCTTCCCTTACCTGTTCCCTTTGCTTCCTTACCTGTTCCCTTGATTCCTTACCTGTTCCCTTTGCATCCCTTACCTGTTCCCTTTGCTTCCCTTATCAGTTCCCTTTGCATCCCTTACCTGTTCCCATTGTTTTCCTTACTGTCCCTTTGCTTCCCTTACCTGTTCCCTTTGCTTCCCTTACCTTTCCCTTTGCATCCCTTACCTGTTCCCTTTGCATCCCTTACCTGTTCCCTTTGCTTCCCTTATCAGTTCCCTTTGCATCCCTTACCTGTTCCCATTGTTTTCCTTACTGTGCCCTTTGCTTCCCTTACCTGTTCCCTTTGCATCCCTTACCTGTTCCCTTTGCATCCCTTACCTGTTCCCTTTGCATCCCTTACCTGTTCCCTTTGCTTCCCTTATCAGTTCCCTTTGCTCTTCCCATCTTACCTGTTCCCTTTGCTTCCCTTACCTGTTCCCTTTGCATCCCTTACTGTGCCCTTGCTTCCCTCACCTGTTCCCTTTGCATCCCTTACTTTCCCTTTGCTTCCCTTATCGTTCCCTTTGCATCCCTTACTGTGCCCTGTTGCTTCCCTTACCTGTTCCCTTTGCATCCCTTACTGTGCCCTGTGCTTCCCTCACCTGTTCCCTTTGCATCCCTTACTGTGCCCTTGCTTCCCTTCACCTGTTCCCTTTGCATCCCTTACTGTGCCCTGTGCTTTTCGTGTTCCCTTTTTACCCCGACATGTTCCCTGTGCCTTCCCTACTTGGTCCCTTTGTTTCCCTCCCTGTTCCTTATTCTTCTGCTTCTGTTCTCTGCGTTTACCTTACCGGTTCCCGGTACTTTCGCTAGTGTTCCATGTGCCTTTCTTACCAGTTTTGCGAGTTTTCTCTTAACGTTATTTGTGTTTTCTTTATCTGTCCCCTGCGCGTTCCTCACATCTGCTGACCTTTCCTGTGAAAGTCGATTGAAATAGAAGAACAGGGAGGTTAACACGCTAATGTCAACACCGTTGGCCAGGCAGCATTCGGTAGACTACAGAAAAGCTGACCCGCAACATTGAAATATTTCTGCACAAGTAGTCAGAGACTGCATTCATATGTAGACACGTTTGAGAGAGGATGGACGGACGGACAGAATATGTAAATGTTAGAAAGCCGACTGCTGCGAAAGCCCCATATATTAAAGAGTTCATCTATCCAACCCGCTGCCCTTCATGTTTTGATACAAAATATATACACGCCACCCTTCAATGTGTCATTGTCCTACTGTCTGGAAAGTCGGTTACATCAAAATGATATTTTGCCCTTCCCACTTTGATATAACCGGCTTGTGCTGAAATTAATTATATGTAAGTCATGAAGAAGGGAAGAAGAACACAGAAGGATGAACAGATCGGTGTCAAAGTGAAGAAGGTCGAAGGAATGAAGAGTGATCAGTAGCAACTAGCCGAACAGTAAACTGATCAGAACTAAACGGATCTGGTTGACTGATGCATGTACATGCTTCGGGGAGCTTGGGAGGGGGGGGGGGGGGGGGGTTCGCTTTCGTAAAAAAACAGCCGGAGTTTTCCTCATATAAACGGAAACTGATGAAACTTACACAATGCTGTCGGTAAAAGTTTGGCATCAAATATTTGACTATAAAGGAGTTCTATTCTACCACAGACCAAAACGGTCCGCAAAGATTCTCCTATAAGTTTAGCCGTTGTTTCCCTTTGAACATATTTCACAATTGTACGATGTCAGATACTTTGTATATACAACTCATGTCTCCTGTCTGAAAGACACCTAAGTTCCACTGTTCATGTTCACGTTTACGACAACTCCAGTGACTTAGAAATAAGCACAAACATTCCTAGGAAATGCTACAAGGATGACCACATGCAGCGGGTTAAAAGTCGAATCTCATGATTGGTTACTTCGAAAACAAAAAGGGGACTCGGAGAACATGACGATGGGTATTATAACAGATATGAAGATATGAATTACTAGAGTACGTTTAAAACAACAAATACGAAAAAAATGAAAACTTAAAGAAAAGAAAAGGAAGCGAGTAAACAAACAGAAAGAAGCAAAAAACAAACAGAAATAACAACAAATAAGAAGAATATTTGAAAGAAAAATAAAACAATTGAAAAACAGAAAAAAAAATTGTAAGAAAAAGACAAGAGAGGCTAAAAGAGACAACCATGTGAATCAGACATTGACAAAGTGGCATGGTGCACAGAACTGACGCTCTGACAAAAAGGACCCCCACCCCCCACCATCGTCCCCCCTTTTCTGCAACGCCCATCCCTCCCCTTTTCATTTTCAGGAGGGTCAAGGGGCGAGGCGCTCTCTCTAAAAACGAAAGCTTTGCTCAGAATGAGGTCACTGGGCATCACACCGGTCATTCTCTCCACGTTTCCTTTTCCCTTTTTCATCACGTTTGTTACAACAACCTGACAATCTGTTGTTGGCATATTCATTGGCTGCCATGCCCGATACAATGGGAAACGTCAACCAAGCGTGAAGCAGTCCGGAAGGAAAGAGGAATGCATGGTCATGTCACGCTGGGAGAACAGGAGGAACCCGTCAATGGTGTGATGATCTTTGGACAGACACTGCAGACCTATAGGTCATTGTGGTGACTATTTCAGAGTTTAGAAAGAGAGGGGGTTAGTTACCGCCAAGGACATTGACAAACAAAGCACAGGACAAGACACAATGCATTTCGACCTCTTGGGTCTTGTTCAGGCAAAAAACAGGTAACGTTTAACATTTAGGACAGTACGAACAAAGAACGAAGAGTCACTTATCTTTCCATGTGTTCAAATAAAGTTATTTGAACACATGGAAAGATAAGTGACTCTTCGTTCTCTCTTTCTAAATTCTGCTTCATTCTCGGCCCTCAGTCACTCCATTTTAAATTTCAGAGTGAAAACGACAGATGAACAGATGTTTGTCATGGTGCTCTCTGAACGAATACTGTACATTACTCTTTTGTTGCAGTGATTTCTTTTTGAAACAACACTGCAGATCAACATATATTTGTCATGGTGATTTCTGTGTGAGAGAATCCTGCAAATGAGTGGTTGCCTGTTGTAATGATATGTGGAGGGCCGTAACAGATCATCGGATCAGACAATAGCAATTCAATGCATGAGACACTATGTCACATCAGTAGATGTCTGCATCGGACGATGATTTTTAGACCGACAATAAATGTTCGTTTTAACTGTTTTCAGGCGAGACGTAAATTACTAGCTGATTCGTTGGGGTTGTCTTTAGACAATAAATCTGAGATGTTTTTGTGTTTCTAGAACAAATATAGTTCATTTGGTGTGTTTTGTTGTGAATTTGACCAAGACAACAGATTGAAAGATGTTTGATGTCACCATGCTTGAACCGACACAACAGATCAATAGATGTCTAGTATGACGTCCATATAGGATAGACATCAGATCAATGGATATTTGTTGTGGAGGTCCGCCTAAGAACATTGATTAATGCTTAGAAACATCCTCCAGAGTGTGAAGTGTGTGTGTGTGTGTGTGTGTGTGTGTGTAAGCGTGGCTGCGTGTGTAAGTGCATGTGCGTACGCGCATACACGTATGTGTGTGTGCGTGAGAGAGAGAGAGACAGAGACAGAGAGACGGAGAGAGAGACAACAGATCATACAGTCTGTTAGACTGACACACAGACAAACACAGAGATAACACCATTGATGGGCTAAGTCTTCAGAAACGCCAGCCTCAAAACTCAAAAGAAACAACAGAACGAACAAACAAACAAACAAACACGGCAGTTCGATTGGATTTTCTGATGAAGGCCACTCACTGGCCAGTATCTTCAGAGACATTGATCTCTAAAACAAACAATTTGATTGGATATCCTGATAGAGGCCGTTCAGTGGCTAATGTCTCCAGAGACGCTAACACACACAGAACCTGGAGTTTGGTTGGAAATTCAGGTAAAGACATTTGATTGGCTAAAACCATTAGGAATATGGGGGGAGAAGAGGGGGGGGGGGGGGGGGGGGGGGGCTACACAGCACGGTCTTTAACAGTCTTGGCACAGTCTCTAACGCTGTTTAAGGGAGAAAATTCGTGAGGCGCTCCAAAATGACGGCATTGGGAAGTTTTGCACTGAGCTCTGTTGTGACGTCAGTCCCTTCGTGGGGTTTGTCGCTAGGAAATCATGATGCGGGTCAATGTTATCACTGTTGCTTGCTCTATCAAGGCTGTTTGCGTGCCAGTTTGTGTGTGTGTGTGTGTGTGTGTGTGTGTGATGGAGAGAGAGAGAGAGAGAGAGTATGTAGTGTTGTGTTGTGTGTGTGTGAGAGAGAGAGTATGTAGTGTTGTGTTGTGTGTGTGTGTGTGTGGAGAGAGAGAGAGAGAGACAGACAGATGGAAAGAGACAGAGGCAGAGAATTTGCATTCCTGTCCAAGTCAGCACGTCTCTCCATTAAACGTAGAGTCCTTACAAAGCTCTCAGGACCTGACACGGAGACAAAATGAAAATGAAGTGCCGCGAAGTGGAATTTGAGTCTATACTTTTCTTCCTGGAGACTTCACTTTTAGAATCTGGCATTTATTGAGGGAAAAAGGTTGATATTCTAGACTTTGACAGCGTTCTTCTAGCAGCGAAATTAGGTACAGGTTTACAGTTTTCTTTACAAGGTGTGGCAAAATGGCTTTCGTCCTCATGCAAAACAAGACTCTCTCTCTCTCTCTCTCTCTCCTCTGACTATCTGTTCATCTGCCTGTCTACCTGTCTCACTCTCACTCTCTATGTCAACCTATCTGTATGTCTGTGTGTGAGTGAGTGTGTGTGTGTGTGTGTGAGAGAGAGAGAGAGATAAATATGAGCGAGTCACTAGAGGGGAAAAGAGTATTTGTATGAATTAATCGTAAAATAGTAATCTCAGAAGACTAAACGTCCACGCCCGTGACTTTTGATTTTGCCGACAGTTTGAACTTTCCCAGGACAGTTGGCAGGGGACGGGGGGGGGGGGGGGGGGGGGGGGGGGGGGGGGAAGAAAGGGTTGAAGGAAGCCTATGTAAAATGGAACAGACACCACCAGAAGGACAGCACGCGGAGGTAACTAGATACAATGGCAACAGCGTCAGCGGTGTTCGAACTCTCGACATCTCATCGCCAATTGCGTACTGCACCACTGAGCCAGGAAGGCACCAGAATCGGGAGAGAAATATTCCGCGTTTTAGGAATGTGCATGGGCTCGAACATGAAGGTCCAGGCGAGTGCGTAGAGAATAACAACAATTCTGAGTGTTCTTCCTGTTCATGAGAGAGATAGCTGCTATTTGGTGAATAATAATTGCTGAACGTGATTAGAACGTTCTCGTCGACACCAAGGTCCTAAAGGCAGCATTGAACTTGTTTGTATCTGTGATGAAGTAGTTCGAGATGGAAAGACGCTGGGTTGGAAATCAGTTTAATTCTCTCTCTCTCTCTCTCTCTCTCTCTCTCTCTCTCTCTCTCTCTCTCTCTCTCTCTCTTGTGTGTGTGTGTGTGGTGTGTGTGTGTGTGTGTGTCCCTCTCTTCCTCTCTCTCTCTCTCTACTTATATATTTATGTATATATTTGTACATCTATTGGAGTACTTGATTCTACAAAAAGTCTTTGCGACTGCAAAGAAGAAAGGTCCAAAGTGACTTAAAAGGCAAAAGCATGTACGTCCTCGTGAGGACATCGCATGATGTATCATGTAACGATTATTCCCTCACGCCGGTTCGTCCTAAGTGCCTTCAAGTTCGTGTCAAGAATCAGACCTGGGGATGGTTTGTGGTGTGAGTGAGAACATCATCTCATGAAAACGACCAGCGCCACCACCATCCAGTGTCGGTGTGTCGGAAGTGACTGAGCAGAGAGTGCATCAGTGGCGCCCCCTGGTGGCCCAGACAGGCGCTATAACCACGTAAGTCTTCTTCACTGAAGCACTCTAGAGACCCGTCGTTCCCAGTGCGCACGTGCTGCAGTCTTCACACCTCCCTGACCCTGCTGACCTTGCAACCCGTCCACAGACAGCAGCAGCAGTCTGTCAGGTGATTGGCTGGGCCCTGCTGTCTTCGCTGATGACGTAAGTGGAGTCTTCTGTTCCAGTCTTGTGATCCCAGTTCACTTCTCC
This sequence comes from Conus canariensis, assembly GCA_033310375.1. Taxonomy (NCBI): domain Eukaryota; kingdom Metazoa; phylum Mollusca; class Gastropoda; order Neogastropoda; family Conidae; genus Conus; species Conus canariensis. The sequence continues at coordinate 9,337,615 of CM065731.1, forward strand.
GTTCTCACCTCTGAATGGAACGAAAGTCACCGTTTAAGTTGGCTTGTGTGATTTGCATCAACTGTCGAACCATATGGCCATTTTGTGTAGTCCACCCTGATGGTTAGTTCCTATAGTCAGCCAGTATGGCTATTCCCTATAGTTAACACGTATGACCATTTTCTATGGTCAACCTGTATGGCTATTTCCTACAGTCAGTCCGTATGGCTATTTCCTCAGTCAACCCGTATGGCTATTTCCTACAGTCAACTGTATGGCTATTTTCTGTACCCAACCCGTGTGGCTATTTCCGACAGTCAACTTGTATGGCCGTTTCCTATGGTCAACCTCTATGGCTATTTCCTAAAGTCAACCATATTGTATTTCCTATAGTCAATCAATATGACTTTCCTACAGTCAACCCTATTGGTATTCCTATAGTCAATCAATATGACTTTTTCCTACAGTCCACCCGTGCCTCTTACAGTCGATCTATACGGCTGTTTCCTAAATACGAACAGCCATACTTTGAGACCCCCTCTTCCCATCCCCACTTCCTCTTTCGCACTTTATTTCCTTTGGCATGCACACATGCGAGTACACTAGCACGTGCACACACACACACACACACACACACACACACACACACACACACACACACACACACACACACACAAGCCTGAACAGGCTGATACGCACGGAAATCTTTGATCGTAATAGACACTTGGGGAACTGAGACTCGCAGCAAGAGGCAAGTTTCTAAGCCAGATGTAAAGTAATCTCCTAAATTAGAATGTCGCAATGTTGCAGTCAGTGTGTTCCATACCAAGGGAGCCATGAAATACAAAAACCTTCATCGTGCAGAATCACAAGAACTCTTCACATGGACAGGTCTGCAACCAGTGCTCTTTTCCCACACAATAACATCCCCCAAAAAAGATGGGACCGGAAGGTGAGTGGTTACAGAACATGTTTCCCACTCTGTGGGGCATGAGTTCGAACCCTGGCATCGCCCGGTGGGGATAATCCTTGTCATCATGAGGTGGACTCATTTGCTGGTGTCCTAAAAACCCAGACAAATGAAAACTGTTGCGTCCAACAAACAGAGCAGCCCTAAAATCGGCCATCTGTAAATACGCGACCACCAATTAACTTTCAAGTACCAGAGAAAGAATAAACACACACACACACACACACACACACACACACACACACACACACACACACACGCACGCACGCACGCACGCACGCACGCACGCACCACACACACACACACACACACAACACACACACACACACACATACACACACACACACAGCACAGCACGCACAGCACGCACACACACACACACACACACACACACACACACACATGCAGACAGAGAGAGAGAGAGGGGGGGGGGGGAGGAGAGAGAGGTCAGCAGCTAATCCAGCCGTCCATTCATAATCAGCCTGATGTGCTGATGTCCTAGGCGCTGCTGTATGAGCTTCCAGAAAACAGAGAAAGGATTAACAGAGTAAAATTTGGAAGAAAAAAAAATCTAACATACAAAAGCGCCTTCTCCTTTTTTTTTTGTTTTTTTTTTTTTGGCCAGCGAAGAAAAGTTTGTGTGTACCCCCCTCACAACAAGAAACACAACAAACAAACATGAACTAAACGAAGGAGAAGAAAAGGGACTCCGTGCAACTGAGGCCACCTCCTCTCCCCCCCCCCCCCTTCCCCACTGCACTCGTTGAATTAGAACAGGCACCCGTAAATGCGATGGAAATGACGCAGTTTCAGTGCAAAACCAAGACAGAAACAAACAACAACAGAAAAGAAGATAATACAGTTTTATTGCTTCGTTAGCAGACAGTTTTCTAGTTCACTTTTTTTTCTGTCCAAGACAACAAATAACAAACAAACAAAAAAAACCCACGTAGCAGCCTATTAACTTAACACGTTTTCCATTTTGGAACAAAATAAGAGCAACAAGCCGTAACTTGCATGGATTTACCTGGTTTACGATGGCAAATTTGCACTGTGGATTTGTTCTGTAACAAGATGTAAGGATGTACGACGTATGCACATTAGCGAGCGAATCGTCTCCAGTTTGAAAACAGATCTGTAGCAACGACGGACACGGTAGCCTATATAATAAATACATCCTCCCCTCTCTCCCTCCC
>CM065731.1:9349759-9352259 GCA_033310375.1 Conus canariensis
CACACACACACACACACACACACACACACACACACACACACACACACATGCACACACATGTATTATATTATATACACACATGTACACACACACACACACACACACACACACACACACACACACACACACACACACATATTACAAAAATGTAACCGTGTGTGTGTGTGTTGTGTGTGTGTGTGTGTGTGATGATGATGATGATGATGATGATGATAATGATGATGATGATGATGATGTCGACGACGACTACAACGACGACCATGACGAACGCGACAAGAGCGTCAATGATAATGATAATGATGATCATCATGATCATGATCATATTCATGATCATTATCATCATTATCATCATCGACATCACCATTATCATCATATCAAACATTTCTACAGCGCATGTCAAAGACACATACACCACTACGCCTAAAAAGTTTACTACCTTTAAAAAGTACATTATGATTTACTCACAAGCAGCCATTCTTCAGCTGATACTTTACACGCGCGATGGCAAGCAATCCTAACTGCGCCCATCCATACTGTACATTTCTGTATACTCTGTATTTAGGAAGAGATGTGTTCTCAATCAGAAACACATGAAACAGAAAGCTGACGTTTAAACAACGTAGTTTCTATTCAGTTCCCTTAATCTTTTGTAGCAACAAGACAAAATGCTGTCTCTTTGGGCTTGAGCTCAGGAACCAAATCTGTTCTATTTTTGTTCAGGTAGTATTATATCCCACACATGAAACACAGAAATACCCCCTGACTGGTAAAAAGAACAGTCAACATCTTAGTTTTAACAGGAGAGAGAGAGAGAGAGAGAGAGAGAGAGAGAGAGAGAGAGAGAGAGAGAGAGAGAGACAGAGACAGAGAGAGAGAGGTAACATCTCAATACAGGTTAGAAATATTTCCTCTCCTTTGTATCCTCTGTTCTCTCTCACCACTTGTCCTCTCTATCCAGTCTTTCTCTCTCCTCACCCCCCCCCCCCCCTTTCTCCTTCCACCCCAGTAGCAGATGTCAACACGAGCATGGAGACCACAAGAGTAACAGCAGTAAACATTGCCACCCCAAGATTCAGCCAATGGACTATCAAGAGTTTGGCACGTGACACTGGTTGACTTCAACAAGACCTGCACTAGGAACCAGGAGACCGGTCCACCTGCCTGACTGACCAGAGCTTTGAGAAAAAAAAACAAAAAAAAAAACAGATAACACGGACACAGCGTCAGTTGACTTCAACACCAGGGGCCGTACTTACATGTCGTCGGTAACGGGGAAGTGACCTACCACCTCGTTGTAAGCACGAAGGTCCGTTACTTGCAGATCCATATGTCGAGAGTAACCTTTAACCTCGTGGTTTGCAGTGGGTGAGGGGTGGGTAACGTACAACGAGGACAGGGCATGAGTTCGCTCTGGGTTAGATCAAAACAAAGCCATTGGACACGTTCAATGATCACGAACTTCACGCAAAGTTACGATTTCGTCGTCACAACATCTTTCAGCTGACAGACAGTCTCCAAGAAGACATTGAATTTGATTTGCACAGACTGAGACACGGAACTCGGCCCCCTGCTCTACAAGTGTGTTTGTAGCTCCCAAGTTCGTCTGCTACGATAGTTGGCTTAGCTCTTGGTGTGTGTGTGTGTGTGTGTGTGTGTGTGTGTGTGTGTGTGTGTGTGGGTGGGGGGGTAGGCTAAATCTGTCTTCATGCCTGTGTGTGTCACTGTTACTTTGTGTCATGTGTGTATGTGTGTGTGTGTGTGTGTGTGTGTGTGTGTTGTGTGTGTGTGTGTGTGTGTGTGTGACTTCATCATGTTTATGGCCTTTTGATAGTTTTATCAAATTTGTTTTAGTTAAGTTGCTTTTTCAGTCTTTGTGTGTGTCTGTGTCAGCGTGTTTGTGGGCATGCGCAGAAGGTTGGCGGTTATTCAAGACATGCGCAGAAGGAGGGAATCCCTCTTTTTATCTGACCCTCACCCTTTACTTTCTGGACACTTCGTAGGTAGAAACCGAGACAAAACCCAGAGGATATAGGTACGAAAGTAGAATGCGCTGAACCCACAGGGTTTGTACCCAGGAGTTAATCTCGTTGTAGAAGTAAGTTTACCGACGACATGTAAGTACGGCCCCTGTGCAGTTGACTGTCCACGCAGAGCGTTCTGTAGCAAAATTGGCGCTATGTTTGAGCAGCAACATGTTTGCTGTGAGCGCTCGAATTGTTCCGAACCGTTCCCTCAAAAGAGAGTGAAACAAGATGACAACGATTGTCGCCGGATTCCTGTTGCTATGTGGTTGTGTATTTTGGATTTTATTTGTGGTTTTTGTTCAGCTATAATAAACCACTGATTATTTTAAAATCGGTTTTCATGTTATGTTAATGTTTTGGGTTGATCAAAGAGCAAAAGAATGGTCGGTAATCGACAGCACCCGAGTTACCTCCCTTGTAACCAAAATTAGAAATGGTTGCTAATCAACAGCACGCGAGTTATGTCTCTTTTAATC
>CM065731.1:9364759-9372259 GCA_033310375.1 Conus canariensis
TGTCATGTAATCTCCCAAACGGAGCATCTGTCGACATGCTGAATTCGGTTCTGAACTTGTCAGCGAGTTGAAGACCAATGACTGCTGTAGGTTGTTTGTTCTGAGTCATCATGGTCGTCGTCATCCTTGCATGCAGGTTCTGGCACGATCTTGTTTGTCTGGCATCTCTCCGGACCTCGCTGGGCTCCATCTTGGTGTGTGTTATGTCTCTTTCTGTTCGCTTCATCAATCTGACTGTCAACATGGAACTATGTGCCTCGCTTCTCTGCTCAACAGTCTGCCTCTCTTTCTTTTCACTTTTAACGATGCTGCTGCTGCTGCTGCTGCTGCTGCTGCTGCTGCTGCTGCTGCTGCTAATGATAGTGATAATAATAGCAATATGTAATACATATTCTAATAGCGCAATTCTTGTTGAAAACTACTCGTTGCGATTTGATGCAGCATTCAAACCTTCATTCCTTTATATATAACAACTAAGTTACCATAGCAAGCTCGTCGTTGCATTTAAACCAAATATTTTACTCTCGTTATTTTCCATTCAAGGCCCATACCACTCTGATAATAAGAGTCTATAGGTCATCTAAGGTCCGTACCACACTGTTCACTAAAGTCGGTACTTTATGTCTAATTCAAGGTCGCTCCCGCACTATAAAGTCTGTACCTAGCTTCCTTTGCCCAACGTATTACACACACACACACACACACACACACACACACACACACACACACACACACACACACACACACACACACACACACACACACACAGAGAGAGAGAGAGAGAGAGAGAGAGAGAGAGAGAGAGAGAGAGAGGCATAAACTCTTTCTAAATAAATAAAAGTCTTGATATTCGTTACGTCTGTTCCTGGTTCAAAGACTTTAGCATACTATTTGCACACAGTTTGTGACTAATATCCACCAAAACAAGCGAGCAAACAATCGGACAACCAACCAGCCAAACAAACAAACAACAACCCTGCACCTCTGTCTAGAAATTAAAATCTGTACCTTTCTGTTTATAGAAATGTCTGTATCTCTTTGCACAAACATATGTACCTCCTCCTTCCCATAAATGTATGCAACTCTCTCTTAATAAGTCAATATCTCTCGTTTGTTCTGAAAGTGTCTATCTATTTATTTTCGCCAAAAAAACAAACAAACAAACCAAAAAAAAAGAAAAAAAAACCCCGTGTGTTTGCTTTTAGTAAAGATCTCTCTCTCTCTCTCTGTCTCTGTCTCTGTCGTCTGTCTGTCTGTCTGTCTGTCTGTCTCTCTCTCTCTCTCTCTCTCTCTCTCTCCTCTCTCTCTCTCTCTCTCTCTTAACAAAAGTTTGTTCCTCTCTTGTACAAAACAATGTTCTTTCTATTTTTCTTTTTATGAAATAGCTGTTCATCCTCCATGTTCACAAATCCGTATCTGTTTTCATTGTGAACGTCTTTTCTTTCCTATTTTTCCCCACAAAAGTCTCGTCTTCTCTCTTTTTCTTATAAAGGTTTGTTGCTCTATTTTTATTTTGTTAAGAAAAGTCTCTTTTTCATATAAATATGTTTATCTCTTTTTTTTTCAGAAAAGTGTCATTTTCTTTTACTAAGAATGTAACAGTCTTAGAACCAAGTTTACTCCTCTGTCTCATAAAAAAAAAAACATGACCAGTTTTTACGTCAAGTGTAGATCTCTTTTCACAACTATATAACGATCATTAAAAAAAAAAAAGAAAAAAAAAGTACATCTTTACCCCCCAAATCGTATCCCACTTTTACGTATCTATCTCTGACAAGCAGGAGAGAGAGAGAAGAGAGAGAGAGAGAGAGAGAGAGAGAGAGAGAGAGAGAGAGAGATACAGAGAGAGAGAGAGAGAGAGAATGGAGGGAGAGAGAGAGAGAGAGAGAGAGAGAGAGAGGAGGGAGGAGAGAGAAACACACACACACACACACACACACACACACACACAACACACACACACACACACACACACACGCACACACACACAGGGAGGGGGGGAGGGGGGCAGAGACAGAGAGGGAGAGAGAGAGAGAGACGCAGGGGAGAGGGGGAGGGGAGAAGAGAGAGAGAGAGAGAGAGAGAGAGAGAGAGAGAGAGAGAGAGAGAGAGAGCGTTTACATCCTGCATTCCTGTCTTCCTCCGTTCATAGAGGAAACGTCAAGGCCTCCATAACAAAGGGAAACAAGAAATAAAACAGCTACAGTTCTATCGCCAATCAACAACAGATTAAGCACACACAAACAAATCAATTCTAAACAAAAAAATAGAAAGAATTAAAGTTGTAAAAAGAAAATGTTAAAATCGATATGAACAACTAATTTCCAAAGACAGAACGCAAATTTGTGATGAATAGATAAAAAAAGAAAAAGAAAAAAAAAAAACAACAAACAAATGAATGAGCAAATGAACAGCCCAGCTACCAAACAGATAAGCGAGAAACAAACAAACGAACAAATAAACAAACAAACAAGCAAAGGCAATGTGAGTAATGCGTTCAGCACATGTCTGATTACATGAAGAGGGTGGGGTGGCATGATCTGAATTACATTAGCGTGTAAATGTCACTCCATAAAACTGATATCTCTGCTCTGATGGGATGATAGCCACACGCGCTCGCACACACACACACACACACACACACACACACACACACACACACACACACACACATACACACACGCATGCACGCACGCACGTACGCACGCGCGCGCACACACACACACACACACCGCGCGGCCGCGCGCAAGCAGGCTCGCACGCACACACACACTCACCCACGCACGCACACGCCCCACACACGCACGCACACACACAGACACACACACACACACACACACACACACACACACACACACACACACGCACACACACACACACACACACACACACACGCCCGAGCACACACACACACACACGCGCGCGCACACACACACACACACACACACACACACACACATGCAGACATAAATACACATGCACACGCACGCACGCACGCACGCACGCGCGCAAGGTTGCACGCGCACAAGCACACACACAAGCATACACATGCACTCACGCGCGCGCGCTCGCGCACACGTACACACAGACACATTCACGAATGCCCTCCTCCCCCCGCTACCCTAAACCCGCTCCCATTATTTTTTCCACCACACTTGTGAGCGACGCTCAACTGACCCTCCCCGCTCCCCCCCCTCACCTCCCCCCTCTGGCCCCGTTTCCTTTCCCCTCTTCAGTCCCCACCCAGTTCTCCCCCCACCCCCACTGTTCTTCTTCTAGTGTCCTTTCCTCACTTCTCCCCCCCCCCCCCCCCACTGTTCTTCTTCTTCTAGTGTCCTTTCCTCACTTCTCCCCCCCCCCACCCCCACTGTTCTTCTTCTTCTAGTGTCCTTTCCTCACTTCTCCCCCCCCCCCCCCCCACTGTTCTTCTTCTTCTAGTGTCCTTTCCTCACTACTTCTCCCCCCCCCCCCCCCCCACTGTTCTTCTTCTTCTAGTGTCCTTTCCTCACTTCTCCCCCCCCCCCCCCCCACTGTTCTTCTTCTTCTAGTGTCCTTTCCTCACTTCTCCCCCCCCCCCCCCACTGTTCTTCTTCTTCTAGTGTCCTTTCCTCACTTCTCCCCCCCCCCCCCCCCACTGTTCTTCTTCTTCTAGTGTCCTTTCCTCACTTCTCCCCCCCCCCCCCCCACTGTTCTTCTTCTTCTAGTGTCCTTTCCTCACTTCTCCCCCCCCCCCCCCACTGTTCTTCTTCTTCTAGTGTCCTTCCTCACTCCCCGTCTCCCCCCACCCCCCCCCCCCCACTGTTCTTCTTCTTCTAGTGTCCCATTTCCTCACTTCTTCTCCCACTCCCCCCCCCCCCCCCCACTGTTCTTCTTCTTCTAGTGTCCTTTCCTCACTTCTCCCCCCCCCCCCCCACTGTTCTTCTTCTTCTCAGTGTCCTTTCCTCATCTTCTCCCCCCCCCCCCCCCACTGTTCTTCTTCTTCTAGTGTCCTTTCCTCACTTCCCCCCCCCCCCCACTGTTCTTCTTCTCTAGTGTCCTTTCCACTTCCCCCCCCCCCCACTGTTCTTCTTCTTCTAGTGTCCTTTCCTCACTTCCTCCCCCCCCCCCCCCCACTGTTCTTCTTCTTCTAGTGTCCTTTCCTCACTTCTCCCCCCCCCCCCCCCACTGTTCTTCTTCTTCTAGTGTCCTTTCCTCACTTCTCCCCCCCCCCCCCCCACTGTTCTTCTTCTTCTAGTGTCCTTTCCTCACTTCTCCCCCCCCCCCCCCCACTGTCTTCTTCTTCTAGTGTCCTTTCCTCACTTCTCCCCCCCCCCCCCCCCACTGTTCTTCTTCTTCTAGTGTCCTTTCCTCACTTCTCCCCCCCCCCCCCCCCCCACTGTTCTTCTTCTTCTAGTGTCCTTTCCTCACTTCTCCCCCCCCCCCCCCCCCTTTCCATGTCTTCTTCTAGTGTCCTTTCCTCACTTCTCCCCCCCCCCCCCCACTGTTCTTCTTCTTCTAGTGTCCTTTCCTCACTTCTCCCCCCCCCCCCCCCACTGTTCTTCTTCTTCTAGTGTCCTTTCCTCACTTTCTTCCCCCCCCCCCCCCCCCACTGTTCTTCTTCTTCTAGTGTCCTTTCCTCACTTCTCTCCCCCCCCCCCCCCACTGTTCTTTCTTCTAGTGTCCTTTCCTCACTTCTCCCCCCCCCCCCCCCACTGTTCTTCTTCTTCTAGTGTCCTTTCCTCACTTCTCTCCCCCCCCCCCCCCCACTGTTCTTCTTCTTCTAGTGTCCTTTCCTCACTTCTCCTCCCCCCCCCCCCCCACTGTTCTTCTTCTTCTAGTGTCCTTTCCTCACTTCTCCCCCCCCCCCCCCCACTGTTCTTCTTCTAGTGTCCTTTCCTCACTTCCTCCCCCCCCCCCCCCCACTGTTCTCTTCTTCTAGTGTCCTTTCCTCACTTCTCCCCCCCCCCCCCCCCCACTGTTCTTCTTCTTCTAGTGTCCTTTCCTCACTTCTCCCCCCCCCCCCCCCCCACTGTTCTTCTTCTTCTAGTGTCCTTTCCTCACTTCTCCCCCCCCCCCCCCCACTGTTCTTCTTCTAGTGTCCTTTCCTCACTTCTCCCCCCCCCCCCCCCTTCCCTCCTCCTCACTCCTCCCCCCCCCCCCCCCCACTGTTCTCCTCTTCTAGTGTCCTTTCCTCACTCTCCCCCCCCCCCCCCACTGTTCTCTTCTTCTAGTGTCCTTTCCTCACTTCTCCCCCCCCCCCCCCCCACTGTTCTTCTTCTTCTAGTGTCCTTTCCTCACTTCTCCCCCCCCCCCCCCCCCACTGTTCTTCTTCTTCTAGTGTCCTTTCCTCACTTCCCCCCCCCCCCCCCCCCACTGTTCTTCTTCTAGTGTCCTTTCCTCACTTCTCCCCCCCCCCCCCCCCACTGTTCTTCTTCTAGTGTCCTTTCCTCACTTCTCCCCCTCCCCCCCCCCCCCCCACTGTCTTCTTCTAGTGTCCTTTCCTCATTCTCCCCCCCCCTCCCCCCACTGTTCTTCTCTAGTGTCCTTTCCTCACTTCTCCCCCCCCCCCATCCCCCCCACTGTTCTCTTCTCTAGTGTCCTTTCCTCACTTCTCCCCCCCCATCCCCCCACTGTCTTCTCTAGTGTCCTTTCCTCACTTTCGTGCCGTCCCTGACCCCACCCCCTCACTTCTCCTACCCCCCCCCCCCCCCCCCCCCCGCCGTTCTTCTCTAGTGTCCTTCTTCACATCTCGTGCTGTACACTGTCCCCCATCCCCCTCACTTCTCCTACTCCCCCCCCCCCCCCCCGGGTTGTCCTTCTAGTGTCCTTTCCTCACATCCGTGCTGTACGCTGCCCCATCATCCCCCTCACTTCTCCTACCCCTGGCTTCCCCTACCTCACACACCACACACACACACACACACACACACACACACACACACACACACACACACAACCATACACACACACACACATACATACATGCGCGCGCGCATACACATACAGACAGAGAGGAAACAGAGACAGGAGAAAAAGAGTGACAGAAACAGAGAGAAAGAGAGAGAGAGAGAAGACAGACAGACAGACAGACAGACAGACAGACAGACAGACAGACAGACAAGAAGCAGAGAGACTGAGAGACGAAGACTGAGAGAAGAGAGAGAGAGAGAGAGAGAGAGAGAGAGAGAGAGAGAGAGAGAGAGAGAGAGAAACAGCGAGAGACAGACAGACAGACAGACAAAGAAGCAGAGAGACTGAGAGACGAAGACTGAGAGAGAGAGAGAGAGAGAGAGAGAGAGAGAGAGAGAGAGAGAGAGAGAGAGAGAGAGAGAGAGAGAGAAACAGCGAGAGACAGACAGAGAGACAGAGACAGAGAGAGAGAGAGAGAACCAGAGAGAGAGAGAGAGAGAGCCAGAGAGAGCCAGAGAGAGAGAGAGAGAGAGACAGACAGACAGACAGACAGAGACAGAGATAGGGAGAGAAGACTGCTTTCCTGCAGTTCTTGTAGGCTCAGAGTTTCGTTTCTTGTTAACAGGATAAGTGCAGCAGCATTTGCAGGACCACACACACGACACCACTGGACAGCAACAAAGCGACTCATCAGCGGCGCAGTGTCTCCTGCTATGAGTGTTCTGATGGCGACACCATGGTGACAGCTTCAGTTCAGTTCAGTGGTCTATTTAATGTCTTTCCATCGCAAGAAAATATCAGACACTTATTAAAAACAACAACAACAACAGCAAAAAAAAATCCATCCACGTTAGTGCTTTCAAACCTACATCTGATATATGCATATTCACATATTAAGTGAAATACCCTAGTGGTACACAAAACTGTTGATCTTTATAAAAAATTTCGCAACCTGTGACTGCGAAATAACCATGGCAATTTCAGCAACCTATGAATCATATAAGACAGTCTTGACATTATCAAAGTTAGTCATCTCAATACCTTTCTCCTGATAGAGCGAGCTCAACACTGAACATTCAAACAAAAGATGATGTACAGAAATGTTTTTTTTCTCTGCAGACACAAGTAATACCGTGAGAATATCTAGTGTTCCAAGTATTCAGCCTTGATTTATGAATTAATCTAACAATGTGCCTTGGGCCATTTTTTTTTAAAACTAAAATTCTGCTTATGTATATTGTTTTCCATAATTTGGATTAATTCACAAGAGGAACCATGTTGACATTCATTCCTGTAGACTGCAAGTGCTGGCTGTGACCAGGCAGTTCCTGCATGTGGCTGTGTATCAGTAGCAGCAGCAGCAGCAGCAGCAGCAGCAGCAGCACAGCAGCAGCAACAGCAGCAACAACAACAACAGCAGCAGCAGTAGTAATAGTAGTGGTCGTAGTAGTGCTACCAACAGTAGTAGTCGTAATAGAGGCAGCATCAACATCAGCAGCAGTAGCAGTAGCAGCAGCAGAAGCAGCAGCAGCAGCAGCAGTAGTAGTAGTAGTAGTAGGGGTAGCAGTAGCAGTAATAATAATAATAATGTTAATTTATATAGCGCCTATT
>CM065731.1:9379759-9394759 GCA_033310375.1 Conus canariensis
AATCCGAATCCTCCAGTCATTACCTATCTGTGTCTCTTCTCTTGCTTCGGGGCTGTTATCATGAGTGCAGTTGTAACAGTTAGTATCAAACAGTTGTAACAGTTAGTATCAAACAGTTGTAACAGTTAGTATCAAACAGTTGTAACAGTTAGTATCAAACAGTTGTAACAGTTAGTATCAAACAGTTGTAACAGTTAGTATCAAACAGTTGTAACAGTTAGTATCAAACAGTTGTAACAGTTAGTATCAAACAGTTGTAACAGTTAGTATCAAACAGTTGTAACAGTTAGTATCAAACAGTTGTAACAGTTAGTATCAAACAGTTGTAACAGTTTAGTATCAAACAGTTGTAACAGTTAGTATCAAACAGTTGTAACAGTTAGTATCAAACAGTTGTAACAGTTAGTATCAAACAGTTGTAACAGTTAGTATCAAACAGTTGTAACAGTTAGTATCAAACAGTTGTAACAGTTAGTATCAAACAGTTGTAACAGTTAGTATCAAAGAGAGGCGACCGCGGGCGGAAAGTGGATCAAAATTAAGAACGAAAGAGACAAGTTATAACAGTTAACGAATCCTGGTAATCCTGGGGTTGCGGGTTCGAAATTCCGCCTGGCCGTTTCGGTACAGGGGAATTTTTTTTTCCCTCGGAGTTAACATTGGTTCTGACTCCATTCCCCATACAGTCCTTCGAATGAGTCTATAAACCGAGGTTCCGTGCGAGAATGCACGCATAACATCTTGCAAGCACGTAAAATTCCATCACCACCTTTCGGAAGAGAAGGCCAGTTTGGCCGTTGGTATGAACGACACGTTACACATGGCATGCACCCTGCGTGAAAAATGGAAAGAATGAAGGAAGTAAGGACATGGAGCGCACTATATAAACGGGATGACACGGGAAACCACTGAATGAAGAGTCAGCAGGCAGCACTTCAGTCAGCTCTAACCAGGTAGGCAGCCCGTTGTGTAAACGAGAATACGGATTGTAAAGCGCTCAGAGCTTGGTCTCTAGCCGAGGATAGGCGCTATATAAGTATTCATAATAATAATGATGATGATAATAACGAAAGAGACAGTGATAACAGTCAATATTTGGGTCCATTGCAAAATCCCCGTGACAGACAGCTTTGATGTCGTCATTCTCGTAACTTCTGGCAATTTCTGTTCGTGGTCTGTGATAAGCGGAATGATCTTCGTTCGGTCTGTAATCATTAATTTATCATGAGCAGTCTTTTTCATCCCATGTATCTGTGGATTTTACGACCAAATCCACCGGGCTGTTTTGTAAAGAATATTCGAAACCCGTGTTCTCGCTTCGTGTGAAAATGACAATCGTGATAAAATCAGCAAAACGATTTCAGTTAAAATAGTAAGACAAGATGGCCTTAAAATGTAAAATATTTAAAGATGCGCATTTGCTTTGATACTATGATATTATTATAATTATTTTGCCGAAAACCTTTAGCACTATGTACGGGCATTTGGGCCACAATGAGTGTAATGCATTTCGGATAAATGTTGTCATGACGTGTAGGTGGGTATGTCTGTTTGTTTGTTTTATGTTGTCAAAACGTGTAGGTGGGTATTTCTGTTTGTTTATGTTAGTCAAAAACGTATAGGTGGGTATCTGTTGTTTGTTTTATGTTGTCAAAAGCGTTGTAGGTGGTTATTTCTTTTGTTTATGTTGTCAAAACTTAGGTGGGTTTGCATGTTGTATGTTTCATATGTTGTCAAAACGTGTAGGTGGGTATGTCTGTTTGTTGTTTTATGTTGTCAAACGTGTAGGTGGGTATTCTGTTTGTTTTATGTTGTCAAAACGTATAGGTGGTATTCTGTTTGTTTTATTATGTTGTCAAAACGTGTAGGTGGGTATTTCTGTTTGTTTTATGTTGTCAAAACGTGTAGGTGGGTATGTATGTCTGTTTGTTCTTTGTTGTCAAAACGTGTAGGTGGGTATGTCTGTTTGTTTGTTTTTGTTGTCAAAACGTGTAGGTGGGTATGTCTGTTGTTGTTTTGTTGTCAAAACGTGTAGGTGGGTATGTCTGTTTGTTTTTTGTTGTCAAAACGTGTAGGTGGGTATTCTGTTTGTTTTATGTTGCAAAACGTGTAGGTGGGTATGTTGTCTGTTTGTTTTTTGTTGTTCAAAACGTGTAGGTGGGTATGTCTGTTGTTTGTTTTTGTTGTCAAAACGTGTAGGTGGGTATGTCTGTCTGTTTGTTTTGTGTTGTCAAAACGTGTAGGTGGGTATGTCTGTTTGTTTGTTTTTGTTGTCAAAACGTGTAGGTGGGTATTTTGTTTTTGTTTTATGTTGTCAAAACGTGTAGGTGGGTATGTCTTGTTTGTTTTGTGTTGTCAAAACGTGTAGGTGGTATTGTCTGTTTGTTTTTGTTGTCAAAACGTGTAGGTGGGTATGTCTGTTTTTTGTGTCAGTTAGTGTTTTTTGTTTGTCAAAACGTGTAGGTGGGTATGTCTGTCTATTTGTTTTATGTTGTCAAAACGTTTAGGTGGGTATCTCTGTTTGTTTGTGTTGTCAAAACTGTAGGTGGGTATGTCTGTTTTTTTTGTGTTGTCAAAACGTGTAGGTGGGTATGTCTGTTTGTTTTTGTGTCAAAACGTGTAGGTGGGTATGTCTGTTTTTGTTTTGTGTTGTCAAAACGTGTAGGTGGGTATTCTCTGTTTGTTTTGTGTTGTCAAAACGTGTAGGTGGTATGTCTGTTTGTTTGTTTGTGTTGTCAAAACGTGTAGGTGGGTATGTCTGTTTGTTTTGTGTTGTCAAAACGTGTAGGTGGGTATGTCTGTTTGTTTGTTTTGTGTTGTCAAAACGTGTAGGTGGGTATGTCTTTGTTTGTTTTGTGTTGTCAAAACGTGTAGGTGGTATGTCTGTTTGTTTGTTTTGTGTTGTCAAAACGTGTAGGTGGGTATGTCTGTTTTGTTTTGTGTTGTCAAAACGTGTAGGTGGGTATGTCTGTTTGTTTTTTGTGTTGTCAAAACGTGTAGGTGGGTATGTCTGTTTGTTTTTTTGTGTTGTCAAAACGTGTAGGTGGGTATGTCTGTTGTTTGTTTTGTGTTGTCAAAACGTGTAGGTGGGTATGTCTGTTTGTTTTGTGTTGTCAAAACGTGTAGGTGGGTATGTCTGTTTGTTTTATGTTGTCAAAACGTGTAGGTGGTATGTCTGTTTGTTTTGTGTTGTCAAAACGTGTAGGTGGGTATGTCTGTTTTGTTTTGTGTTGTCAAAACGTGTAGGTGGGTATGTCTGTTTTGTTTTGTGTTGTCAAAACGTGTAGGTGGTATGTCTGTTTGTTTTGTGTTGTCAAAACGTGTAGGTGGTTGTATGTTGTTTGTTTGTGTTGTCAAAACGTGTAGGTGGGTATGTCTGTTTGTTTTGTGTTGTCAAAACGTGTAGGTGGTATGTCTGTTTGTTTTTGGTTGTCAAAACGTGTAGGTGGGTATGTCTGTTTGTTTTTGTTGTCAAAACGTGTAGGTGGGTATGTCTGTTGTTTGTTTTGTGTTGTCAAAACGTGTAGGTGGGTATGTCTGTTTGTTTGTTTGCAAAACGTGTAGGTGGGTATGTCTGTTTGTTTTGTGTTGTCAAACGTGTAGGTGGGTATGTCGTGTTTGTTTTTGTGTCAAAACGTGTAGGTGGGTATGTCTGTTTTTTATGTTGTCAAAACGTGTAGGTGGGTATGTCTGTTTGTTTTTATGTTGTCAAAACGTGTAGGTGGGTATGTCTGTTGTTTGTTGTTTGTCAAAACGTGTAGGTGGGTATGTTGTTTGTTTTTGTTGTCAAAACGTGTAGGTGGGTATGTCTGTTTGTTTTTGTTGTCAAAACGTGTAGGTGGGTATGTCTGTTTTTTGTTGTCAAAACGTGTAGGTGGGTATGTCTGTTTGTTTTGTGTTGTCAAAACGTGTAGGTGGGTATGTCTGTTTGTTTTGTGTTGTCAAAACGTGTAGGTGGGTATGTCTGTTTGTTTTTGTGTTGTCAAAACGTGTAGGTGGGTATGTCTGTTTGTTTTGTGTTGTCAAAACGTGTAGGTGGGTATGTCTGTTTGTTTTGTGTTGTCAAAACGTGTAGGGGGTATGTCTTTTGTTTGTTTTGTGTTGTCAAAACGTGTAGGTGGGTATGTCTGTTTGTTTTGTGTTGTCAAAACGTGTAGGTGGGTATGTCTGTTTGTTTTGTGTTGTCAAAACGTGTAGGTGGGTATGTCTGTTTGTTTGTGTTGTCAAAACGTGTAGGTGGGTATGTCTGTTTGTTTTGTTTGTCAAAACGTGTAGGTGGGATGTCTGTTTGTTTTGTGTTGTCAAAACGTGTAGGTGGGTATGTCTGTTGTTTGTTGTGTGTCAAAACGTGTAGGTGGGTATGTCTGTTTGTTTTGTGTTGTCAAACGTGTAGGTGGGTATGTCTGTTTGTTTTGTGTTGTCAAAACGTGTAGGTGGGTATGTCTGTTTGTTTTGTGTTGTCAAAACGTGTAGGTGGTATGTCTGTTTGTTTTGTGTTGTCAAAACGTGTAGGTGGGTATGTCTGTTTGTTTTGTGTTGTCAAAACGTGTAGGTGGGTATGTCTGTTTGTTTTTGTTGTCAAAACGTGTAGGTGGGTATGTCTGTTTGTTTTGTGTTGTCAAAACGTGTAGGTGGGTGTTGTCTGTTTGTTTTTGTGTTGTCAAAACGTGTAGGTGGGTATGTCTGTTTGTTTTGTGTTGTCAAAACGTGTAGGTGGGTATGTCTGTTTGTTTGTGTGTTGTCAAAACGTGTAGGTGGGTATGTCTGTTTGTTTTGTGTTGTCAAAACGTGTAGGTGGGTATGTCTGTTTGTTTTGTGTTGTCAAAACGTGTAGGTGGGTATGTCTGTTTGTTTTGTGTTGTCAAAACGTGTAGGTGGGTATTCTGTTTGTTTTGTGTTGTCAAAACGTGTAGGTGGGTATGTCTGTTTGTTTTGTGTTGTCAAAACGTGTAGGTGGGTATGTCTGTTTGTTTTGTGTTGTCAAAACGTGTAGGTGGGTATGTCTGTTTGTTTTGTGTTGTCAAAACGTGTAGGTGGGTATGTCTGTTTGTTTTGTGTTGTCAAAACGTGTAGGTGGGTATGTCTGTTTGTTTTGTGTTGTCAAAACGTGTAGGTGGGTATGTCTGTTTGTTTTTGTGTTGTCAAAACGTGTAAGGTGTGTCTGTCTGTTTGTTTTGTGTTGTCAAAACGTGTAGGTGGGTATCTCTGTTTGTTTTGTGTTGTCAAACGTGTATGTGGGTATGTCTGTTTGTTTTGTGTTGTCAAAACGTGTAGGTGTGTCTGTCTGTTTGTTTTTTTGTTGTCAAAACGTGTAGGTGGGTATGTCTGTTTGTTTTGTGTTGTCAAAACGTGTAGGTGGTATGTCTGTTTGTTTTATGTTGTCAAAACGTGTAGGTGGGTATGTCTGTTTGTTTTATGTTGTCAAAACGTGTAGGTGGGTATGTCTGTTTGTTTTGTGTTGTCAAAACGTGTAGGTGTGTCTGTTTGTTTGTTTTGTGTTGTCAAAACGTGTAGGTGGGTATGTCTGTTTGTTTTGTGTTGTCAAAACGTGTATGTGGGTATGTCTGTTTGTGTTTGTGTTGTCAAAACGTGTAGGTGTGTCTGTCTGTTTGTTTTTTGTTGTCTAAACGTGTAGGTGGGTATGTCTGTTTGTTTTGTGTTGTCAAACGTGTAGGTGGGTATGTCTGTTTGTTTTATGTTGTCAAAACGTGTAGGGGTATGTCTGTTTGTTTTATGTTGTCAAAACGTGTAGGTGGGTATGTCTGTTTGTTTTATGTTGTCAAAACGTGTAGGTGGGTATGTCTGTTTGTTTTATGTTGTCAAAACGTGTAGTGGGTATGTCTGTTTGTTTTGTGTTGTCAAAACGTGTAGGTGTATGTCTGTTTGTTTTGTGTTGTCAAAACGTGTAGGTGGGTATGTCTGTTTGTTTTGTGTTGTCAAAACGTGTATGTGGTATGTCTGTTTGTTTTGTGTTGTCAAAACGTGTAGGTGTGTCTGTCTGTTTGTTTTTTTGTTGTCAAAACGTGTAGGTGGGTATGTCTGTTTGTTTTGTGTTGTCAAAACGTGTAGGTGGGTATGTCTGTTTGTTTTATGTTGTCAAAAGGTGTAGGTGGGTATGTCTGTTTGTTTTATTTTGTCAAAACCTGTAGGTGGGTATGTCTGTTTGTTTTATGTTGTCAAAACGTGTAGGTGGGTAGTCTGTTTGTTTTGTGTTGTCAAAACGGTAGTGGGTATGTCTGTTTGTTTTGTGTTGTCAAAACGTGTAGGTGTGTATGTCTGTTTGTTTTGTGTTGTCAAAACATGTAGGTGGGTATGTCTGTTTGTTTTGTGTCGTCAAAACGTGTAGGTGGGTATCTCTGTTTGTTTTGTGTTGTCAAAACGTGTAGGTGGGTATTCTGTTTGTTTGTTTGTCAAAACGTGTAGGTGGGTGTGTCTGTTTGTTTTGTGTTGTCAAAACGTGTAGGTGGGTATGTCTGTTTGTTTTGTGTTGTCAAAACGTGTAGGTGTGTATCTGTCTGTTTGTTTTGTGTTGTCAAAACGTGTAGGTGGGTATGTCTGTTTGTTTTGTGTTGTCAAAACGTGTAGGTGGGTATGTCTGTTTGTTTTTGTTGTCAAAACGTGTAGGTGGGTATGTCTGTTTGTTTTTGTTGTCAAAACGTGTAGGTGGGTATGTCTGTTTGTTTGTGTTGTCAAAACGTGTATGGGTTGTTGTTGTTTTTTTTTGTTGTCAAAACGTGTAGGTGGGTATGTCTGTTTGTTTTGTTGTCAAAACGTGTAGGTGGGTATGTCTGTTTGTTTTTGTTGTCAAAACGTGTAGGTGGGTATGTCTGTTGTTTTATGTTGTCAAAACGTGTAGGTGGGTATGTCTGTTTTTGTAAGTTTTTGTTGTTTTGGGTCAAAACGTGTAGGTGGGTATGTCTGTTTGTTTTGTGTTGTCAAAACGTGTAGGTGGGCATGTCTGTTTGTTTTTGTGTTGTCAAAACGTGTAGGTGGGTATGTCTGTTTGTTTTGTGTTGTCAAAACGTGTAGGTGGTATGTCTGTTTGTTTTGTGTTGTCAAACGTGTAGGGGTATGTCTTTTGTTTTTGTTGTCAAAACGTGTAGGTGGGTATGTCTGTTTGTTTTGTGTTGTCAAAACGTGTAGGGGGTATGTCTGTTTGTTGTTTGTGTTGTCAAAACGTGTAGGTGGGTATGTCTGTTTGTTTGTGTTGTCAAAACGTGTAGGTGGTATGTCTGTTGTTTTGTTGTCAAACGGTAGGTGGGATGTCTTTTGTTTTGTGTTGTCAAAACGTGTAGTGGGTATGTCTGTTTGTTTGTGTTGTCAAAACTGTAGTGGGTATGTCTGTTTGTTTTGTTTGTCAAACGTGTAGGTGGATGTCTGTTGTTTTGTGTTGTCAAACGTGTAGGTGGGTATGTCTGTTTTTTTTTGTTGCAAAACGTGTAGGTGGGTATTCTGTTTGTTTTTGTTGCAAAACGTGTAGGTGGGTTTCTGTTTGTTTTTGTTGTCAAAACGTGTAGGTGGGTATTTGTTTGTTTGTGTTGTCAAACGTGTAGGGTATTCTGTTTGTTTTTGTTGTCAAAACTGTAGGTGGTTGTCTGTTTGTTTTGTGTTGTCAAAACGTGTAGGTGGGTATGTCTGTTTGTTTTGTGTTGTCAAAACGTGTAGGTGGGTATGTCTGTTTGTTTTGTGTTGTCAAAACGTGTAGGTGGGTATGTCTGTTTGTTTTGTGTTGTCAAAACGTGTAGGTGGGTATGTCTGTTTGTTTTTGTGTTGTCAAAACGTGTAGGTGGGTATGTCTGTTTGTTTTGTGTTGTCAAAACGTGTAGGTGGGTATGTCTGTTTGTTTTGTTGTCAAAACGTGTAGGTGGGTATGTCTGTTTGTTTTGTGTTGTCAAAACGTGTAGGTGGGTATGTCTGTTTGTTTTGTGTTGTCAAAACGTGTAGGTGGGTATGTCTGTTTGTTTTGTGTTGTCAAAACGTGTAGGTGGGTATGTCTGTTTGTTTTGTGTTGTCAAAACGTGTAGGTGGGTATGTCTGTTTGTTTTGTGTTGTCAAAACGTGTAGGTGGGTATCTCGTTTGTTTTGTGTTGTCAAAACGTGTAGGTGGGTATGTCTGTTTGTTTTTGTTGTCAAAACGTGTAGGTGGGTATGTCTGTTTGTTTTTGTGTTGTCAAAACGTGTAGGTGGGTATGTCTGTTTGTTTTGTGTTGTCAAAACGTGTAGGTGTGGTATGTCTTTTGTTTTGTGTTGTCAAAACGTGTAGGTGGGTATGTCTGTTTGTTTTGTGTTGTCAAAACGTGTAGGTGGGTATGTCTGTTTGTTTTGTGTTGTCAAAACGTGTAGGTGGGTATGTCTGTTTGTTTTGTGTTGTCAAAACGTGTAGTGGGTATGTCTGTTTGTTTTGTGTTGTCAAAACGTGTAGGTGGGTATGTCTGTTTGTTTTGTGTTGTCAAAACGTGTAGGTGGGTATGTCTGTTTGTTTTGTGTTGTCAAAACGTGTAGGTGGGTATGTCTGTTTTGTTTTGTGTTGTCAAACGTGTAGGTGGGTTGTCTGTTTGTTTTGTGTGTCAAAACGTGTAGGTGGTATCTGTTTGTTTTGTGTTGTCAAAACGTGTAGGTGGGTATGTCTGTTTGTTTTTGTTGTCAAAACGTGTAGGTGGGATGTCTGTTTGTTTTGTGTTGTCAAAACGTGTAGGTGGGTATGTCTGTTTGTTTTTGTGTTGTCAAAACGTGTAGGTGGTATGTCTGTTTGTAGTGTTGTGTATGTCAAACTTAGGTGGTTGTCTGTTTGTTTTGTGTTGTCAAAACGTGTAGGTGGTATGTCTGTTGTTTTGTGTCAAAAGTGTAGTGGTATGTCTGTTGTTTTAGTGTTGTCAAAACGTGTAGGTGGTATGTCTGTTTGTTTTGTGTTGTCAAAACGTGTAGGTGGGTATTCTGTTTGTTTTGTGTTGTCAAAACGTGTAGGTGGTAGTCTGTTTGTTTGTGTTGTCAAAACGTGTAGGTGGGTATGTCTGTTTGTTTTGTGTTGTCAAAACGTGTAGGTGGGTTGTCTGTTTGTTTTGTGTTGTCAAAACGTGTAGGTGGGTGATGTCTGTTTGTTTTGTGTTGTCAAAACGTGTAGGTGGGTATGTCTGTTTGTTTTGTGTTGTCAAAACGTGTAGGTGGGTATGTCTGTTTGTTTTGTGTTGTCAAAACGTGTAGGTGGGTATGTCTGTTGTGTTTTGTGTGTCAAAACGTGTAGGTGGGTATGTCTGTTTGTTTTGTGTTGTCAAAACGTGTAGGTGGGTATGTCTGTTTGTTTTATGTTGTCAAAACGTGTAGGTGGGTATGTCTGTTTGTTTTGTGTTGTCAAAACGTGTAGGTGGGTATGTCTGTTTGTTTTGTGTTGTCAAAACGTGTAGGTGGGTATGTCTGTTTGTTTTGTGTTGTCAAAACGTGTAGGTGGGTATCTCTGTTTGTTTTGTGTTGTCAAAACGTGTATGTGGGTATGTCTGTTTGTTTTGTGTTGTCAAAACGTGTAGTGTGTCTGTCTGTTTGTTTTTTGTTGTCATTTAAATGTGTAGGTGGGTATGTCTGTTTGTTTTGTGTTGTCAAAACGTGTAGGTGGGTATGTCTGTTTGTTTTATGTTGTCAAAACGTGTAGGTGGGTATGTCTGTTTGTTTTATGTTGTCAAAACGTGTAGGTTGGTATGTCTGTTTGTTTTGTGTTGTCAAAACGTGTAGGTGGTTGTCTGTTTGTTTTTGTTGTCAAAACGTGTAGGTGGGTATGTCTGTTTGTTTTGTGTTGTCAAAACGTGTAGGTGGTATGTCTGTTTGTTTTGTGTTGTCAAAACGTGTATGTGGGTATGTCTGTTTGTTTTGTGTTGTCAAAACGTGTAGTGGGTATGTCTGTTTGTTTTGTGTTGTCAAAACGTGTAAGGTGTGTCTGTCTGTTTGTTTTTTTGTTGTCAAAACGTGTAGGTGGGTATGTCTGTTTGTTTTGTGTTGTCAAAACGTGTAGGTGGGTATGTCTGTTTGTTTTATGTTGTCAAAACGTGTAGGTGGGTATGTCTGTTTGTTTTATTTGTCAAAACTGTAGGTGGGTATGTCTGTTTGTTTTATGTTGTCAAAACGTGTAGGTGGGTATGTCTGTTTGTTTTGTGTTGTCAAAACGTGTAGGTGGGTATGTCTGTTTGTTTTGTGTTGTCAAAACGTGTAGGTGGGTATGTCTGTTTGTTTTGTGTTGTCAAAACGTGTAGGTGGTATGTCTGTTTGTTTTGTGTCAAAACGTGTAGGTGGGTATGTCTGTTTGTTTGTGTTGTCAAAACGTGTAGGTGGGTATGTCTGTTTGTTTTGTGTTGTCAAAACGTGTAGTGTGGTTGTCTGTTTGTTTTGTGTTGTCAAAACGTGTAGGTGTGTATGTCTGTTTGTTTGTGTTGTCAAAACGTGTAGGTGGGTATTCTGTTTGTTTTGTGTTGTCAAAACGTGTAGGTGGGTATGTCTGTTTGTTTTATGTTGTCAAAACGTGTAGGTGGGTATGTCTGTTTGTTTTATGTTGTCAAAACGTGTAGGTGGTATGTCTGTTTGTTTTTGTTGTCAAAACGTGTAGGTGGTATGTCTGTTTGTTTTGTGTTGTCAAAACGTGTAGGTGGTATGTCTGTTTGTTTTGTGTTGTCAAAACGTGTAGGTGGGTATGTCTGTTTGTTTTGTGTTGTCAAAACGTGTAGGTGGGTATGTCTGTTTGTTTTGTGTTGTCAAAACGTGTAGGTGGTATGTCTGTTGTTTTTGTTGTCAAAACGTGTAGGTGGGTATGTCTGTTTGTTTTGTGTTGTCAAAACGTGTAGGTGGGTATGTCTGTTTGTTTTGTGTTGTCAAAACGTGTAGGTGGGTATGTCTGTTTGTTTTAGTGTTGTCAAAACGTGTAGGTGGGTATGTCTGTTTGTTTTGTGTTGTCAAAACGTGTAGGTGGTATGTCTGTTTGTTTGTGTTGTCAAAACGTGTAGGTGGGTATGTCTGTTTGTTTTGTGTTGTCAAAACGTGTAGGTGGGTATGTCTGTTTGTTTTGTGTTGTCAAAACGTGTAGTGGTATGTCTGTTTGTTTTGTGTTGTCAAAACGTGTAGGTGGGTATGTCTGTTTGTTTTGTGTTGTCAAAACGTGTAGGGGTATGTCTGTTTGTTTTGTGTTGTCAAAACGTGTAGGTGGGTATGTCTGTTTGTTTTGTGTTGTCAAAACGTGTAGGTGGGTATGTCTGTTTGTTTTGTGTTGTCAAAACGTGTAGGTGGGTATGTCTGTTTGTTTTTGTTGTCAAAACGTGTAGGTGGGTATGTCTGTTTGTTTTGTGTTTGTCAAAACGTGTAGTGTATTTCCTGTTTTTATGTGATGTTGTCAAAACTAGGGTAAGTCTCCTTTGTATTGTGTTTTCAAAACGTCTCTTGTGTATTCTCTTTTGTTTGTATCTGGTTCATCAACTGGTGTAATGGTAGTCAACAGCCGTGATTTGCAGTTTATCCACATCCCCCGACTAGTTGTACCCCCTCTTTTGTTTATCCGGTGTCACGTCAAAGGTGAGGAGGTGAGTCGTCCGTTGAGTTGATGGTCAAAACAGGTGTACTGCACGTGTTACTGTTTGGAAACACGTGTCAACTCCTGCCTCGTTTTCTTTGCTGACCAAACACGTAACAGCTACATCACGAGTTACACTAGCACAAAACACGGAAGAGGAGGATGGTAGATGTTTGTTGAGCAAAGAGAGGATAGTAACAGGCCTGTAGCGACATGTCACAAAACACCTGAGGCGGTGCGCGACAGAACAACGCGCGGTCAAACACCACAAGCACACACTACTACAACAGTCAACAAAACACACTGCACAGTGGTATGTCTGTTTGTTTTGTGTTGTCAAAACGTGTAGGTGGGTATGTCTGTTTGTTTTGTGTTGTCAAAACGTGTAGGTGGGTATGTCTGTTTGTTTTTGTGTTGTCAAAACGTGTAGGTGGGTATGTCTGTTTGTTTTGTGTTGTCAAAACGTGTAGGTGGGTATGTCTGTTTGTTTGTGTTGTCAAAACGTGTAGGTGGGTATGTCTGTTTGTTTTGTGTTGTCAAAACGTGTAGGTGGGGATGTCTGTTTGTTTTGTGTTGTCAAAACGTGTAGGTGGGTATGTCTGTTTGTTTTGTGTTGTCAAAACTTGTAGGTGGGTATGTCTGTTTGTTTTGTGTTGTCAAAACGTGTAGGTGGGTATGTGTGTTTGTTTTTGTGTTGTCAAAACGTGTAGGTGGGTATGTCTGTTTGTTTTGTGTTGTCAAAATCGTGTAGGTGTGTCTGTCTGTTTGTTTTGTGTTGTCAAAACGTGTAAGGTGGTATGTCTGTTTGTTTTTTGTGTTGTCAAAACGTGTAGGTGGGTATGTCTGTTTGTTTTGTGTTGTCAAAACGTGTAGGTGGGTATGTCTGTTTGTTTTGTGTTGTCAAAACGTGTAGCTGGGTATGTCTGTTTGTTTTGTGTTGTCAAAACGTGTAGGTGGGTATGTCTGTTTGTTTTGTGTTGTCAAAACGTGTAGGTGGGTATGTCTGTTTGTTTTCGTGTTCTTGCTGTCTCTGAAAATTCGGATGTACCACTTTCCGAGCCCATTTTCTTCAATGATGAACTGTTGTCAAAGACCAAGAGTTTGAATCCTCCTTGTAATCTCCGCTGTTTAAGTAAAACGTCCTCTTTGTTTTTCATTTCTCTTATATAAAAGGTTGACCTACTCACTACGCCGAATTCTATCAACTTGGTCGTGAATGGTAGCAAACAGCCGTCAGAATTGACAAGTCTTATCCCACCCATCCCCTCTCCCGCACCTCAGCCCTGCCCCCCCCCCACCCCACCCCCTTCCCCTTCCCTTTACTCACCGGCAAGCGGTCCACGGCAGAGAGGTGAGGCAGGTGAGTCGCCGTGCCCAGAGGATGGTCAACAGGTACTCCACGTTACTGACCATTTGGAACACCACGCCTGTCAACTCCCTGCCCCTCCCCCGCCCCTCCTTCTCCTTGCCCTGAACACAGACACACAGACACACACACACACACACACACACACACACACACACACAGAGAGAGAGAGAGAGAGAGAGAGAGAGAGAGAGAGAGAGATAGAACAGCGCGCGTGAGCGCACACGTACACACACACAAACACACACACGGACGCGCGCGCGCGCACAGACACAAACGCGCGCGCGCACACACACACACACACACACACACACACACACACACACACACACACAACACACACACAACACACGCACACACCACTTTTTTACAATCACTAGCTCCAAAATAATCTCAATAAGAGAAGTCAGAGCGAGAAAGCGCGAGAGAGACAGAGACAGAGAGACAGAGAGGTCTCTCGGATCTTAGAAACAAACACAAAAAGAAACGAACGGAAATACTGTGGTGTTGACGATTGTCGGCCACAATAACAACAACAAGAAGCAAACAAACAAACAAAACAAAACAAAACAAAAACAAAAGTCAACACCACAAGAAGCAAACTTTGGCGATTTCTTCCTAAACTTGGACCATATTTTCATAGTTCCTCCGCACTCTTTTTTCCTCTCTTGGAAAGAACACACAAGAGGCACGAGTTAGAAGTTGAAGATTTACTACCACCAACCAGCATCTCCAATCCAACGCGAAATGTCAACGTGCTTGTGATTGGTTCACAGGCCTCCCGTGGACATCGTCGTAAACCTGAGCGTTTGTTACGTATTAACCCTCTCGAATGTTTACATCTTGTTTGTTCTGTCTTTTCGTTTCTTCTGTAGGTTTTTCCTGTGATTTCTTTTTTTTTCTTTTTTTTTTTTCTTTTTGGCTTGTTTCATTTTGTGTACACTGGTTCTTGAAGACCAAAAAAAAAAAAAAAGGTGTCGGTCTGCTGGGAGTGGGGGGGGGGTGGGGAGGGGGGAAGGGGGGAGGGGAGGAACACGCGCAACGCGCAAAGTGGAAGAAAATGAAATCTTCAGAAGAAAGTGTGTTTTCTTGTAAAGAGGATAGAAAGGCGGGATGGGGGGTGTGTGTGTGCGGGGGGGAGTGGGGTGTAGGGGGAGGGGAGGGAGGGGGCAGAGGAGGGGAGAAGATGGTAAGAGCATGAAGAGAATCGTACGGGGAGGAAGTGAGGAGGAGGGGAGTGGAGGAGGGTGGGGGAGGGGGGTGTAGGGGGAGGGGAGGGAGGGGGGCAGAGGAGGGGAGAAGATGGTAAGAGCATGAAGAGAATCGTACGGGGAGGAAGTGAGGAGGAGGGGAGTGGAGGAGGGTTGGGGGGTGTAGGGGGAGGGGAGGGAGGGGGGCTGAGGAGGGGAGAAGATGGTAAGAGCATGAAGAGAATCGTACGGGGAGGAAGTGAGGAGGAGGGGAGTGGAGGAGGGTCAGGTAAAGATCTGAGAGCGAAACAATGGAATGAGGGGAGAAAAGGGGGGAAGAATGAGAGAGAGAGATAGAGAGAGAGAGAGAGAGAGGAAGGGAGGGAGAGAGAGAGAGAGAGAAAGAGAGAGAGAGAGGGAGGGAGGGAGGGAGAGAGACAGACAGAGGGAGGGAGAGAGGGAGGGAGAAAGGGAGAGAGAGAGAGAGAGAGAGAGAGAGAGAGAGAGAGAGACAGAGATAGAGACAGAGACAGAGACAGAGACAGATACGGAGATACAGAGAGAGAGTCAGAAGGAGACAGAGACATAGAATGATGGTTGATGGTGATGGTGGTGGTCGGGAGAGAGAGAGAGAGAGAGAGAGAGAGAGAGAGAGAGAGAGAGAGAGAGAGAGAGAGAGAGAGAGAGAAATAGGGAGAGACAGACACGGAGAGAGAGACGGAGAGAAAGAGAGAAAGAATAGATAGATAGATCGATAGGTAGAAAGATAGATAGGTAGGTAGGTAGATGGATGGGTGGATGGATGGATGGATGGATGGATGGATGGATGGATGGATGGATAGATAGATAGATAGATAGATAAGTAGATAAATAGGTATTTAGATGGACAGAGAGAGAAATAC
>CM065731.1:9402259-9412259 GCA_033310375.1 Conus canariensis
GTATATGTGCATCATCACCTTGATTCCACTGTCCGTGTATATAACCTGCATGACTGTATGCGAGCCTGTGATAAACTTTAGAACATTTTCGTGGATAAATAAGAGAAAACACTTAAATCTAGATAGCAGAAATTGATAAGACCTATCTGGTCCATCTCCTATAAAACTCTTGACGGCCTCGTGGCTAAGTCAAAAGTCTAGTATCTCTGATGCTACTACTGAATGTCAAGGTCAAAGGTCAAAAGTAAAGGTCACGTCATGGTGCTTTGTAAAACCAACGAAGTTTCCATCTTGTTTCCAAATGTTTTTGTAGTCGTTAGTGTGTGTGTGTGTGTGTGTGTGTGTGTGTGTGTGTGTGTGTGTGTGTGTGCGTGCGTGCGTGCGTGCGTGCGTGCGTGCGTGTGGTGTGTGTGTCGTGCGTGGTGTTGTGTGTGTGTGTGTGTGTGTGTGTTGGTGTGTGTGCGTGCGTGCGTGTCGTGCGTGCGTGCCGTGCGGCGCGCGTGTGTGTGTGTGTGTGTGTGTGTGTGTGTGTGTGTGTGGTGTTAAAAAC
The DNA here is from genome assembly GCA_033310375.1 of Conus canariensis. Classification (NCBI taxonomy): domain Eukaryota; kingdom Metazoa; phylum Mollusca; class Gastropoda; order Neogastropoda; family Conidae; genus Conus; species Conus canariensis. The sequence goes on from CM065731.1 coordinate 9,402,810, forward strand.
GGGTTCAGTGGCGAGTCATTGTAGAAATATGATTTCTTGGCGAACTCAAAATCATCGGTCAAAGGTCATGGTCACAGCATGATTTAAAAAAAAAAATGGAGGTATGGTAGAGGTCAGCGGGTCGAGTATCAGATCTTCATTAGCACTGCGATAGGTTTGATCAAAACACGAACCAGTTGTAAGTCAAGTCGGTGGTAAAAAAATGAAATCCTGGATAGCCCAAAGGAGGGGGGAAAACCCCACTAGAAAAAGAGTGTCCGACTTCTAAAGAAATGAACAATAAACAAGTAGGGTAACTCTTGCTCCCACAAGAAAACATAACTCCTTGTGTTCATGTGGGAGCAAGAGTTACCGTACTTGTTTATGGTTTATTATTTACTGTTCCCTGCCTCATTTCATGTTTAATTTCGTTTTCAAGAAATGTCAAACTTCAGGTGACACACATGTGGACTTTGGTTTTCAGTGTGAAAGTATATAACATGACAAACTGATGACAAAACCCTAATCTATCACAGCACATTCCGCCATGACTATGTGAAGGTCTCCACCGATAGAACAAGATGGATATGGAGAGAATGGAAGACAAATCTTTTTTTTTTTTTTTGAGATAGGCACAAACATAGACAGAGACTGGCACCGTCAGTACTAAACAGCAAACACAGTCACTGCGAACAAAACCCTCCCTGCTTCTCTCCTTCTTACTTCCCTCACGTAGTCCCCTCCCATACCACCCCTCTCTGCCCTTCATCCATCTTCGCCCCCCCCCCCCCCCCCCCCCACCCCACCCCCATCATCCCTCCCAAGCCCCATGAACAAATCCTACCTTCTCTTCCTCATGCTGTCGTTCTTCCAACCTCTCTGTCTGTCTGTCTGTCTGTCTGCTGTCTGTCTGTCGGATCTCTCTCTCTCTCTCTCTCTCTTCTCTCTCTCTCTCTCTCTCTCTCTCTCCTCTCCTCACTCTTCGTCTACCATCCCTTTTCTCCTCCCCCTACCTACCATTCTCTCCCTTCCCACCCTCCTCTGACCTCTCTCTCTCTCTCTCTCTCTCTCCTCTCTCTGTAGTTTCGTTTGTTTGTTTGTAAGTTTCCTTCTGTTTTACCATCCCCCATCTCGTTAGTACTTTTATGAATAGTTTGCTTATGATTGTAGAATTAGATTACCATGCTGCTATATTGAATTGTCAGTATGAATGATATGTGTTGAAATAATGTATGCATGACAAGGACAGATTGTAAGACTAGGCTTTGGCCTAAAATCTTCATCCTTGTGTATTAAAGATCAATCAGTCAATCAATCTGTCTCTTCTCTCTCTCTCTCTCTCTCTCTCTCTCTCTCTCTCTCTCTCTCTGTCTCTGCTTCTCTGTCCCCCACCCCCCTCTGTCTTTCTCTTTGTCTGTCTGTCTGTCTGTGTCTTTCTCACTCTGTTTGTCTCTCTGTGTGTGTCTCTCTCTCTGTCTGTCTCTCTATCTGTCTGTCTGTCTGTCTCTCTCTCTGTCTCGCTCGCTGGCTCAATCTGTCTCCTTCCGGGCGCTGGTCGGAGATGTCTACAAGAAAACGCTTTCCACGGAGATTTCATTTCCATCCGGAACAATAGCCCACCTCTGTCGGCCTGACCGCTCCGTCCTCCTTCCCACCGCCAGCAAATAGCACAGAGAGGAGTCAGCTGACCTGAAGCTACAATGAACACGGGGAACACTGCAGTAAGAGCCGGCCTTTATTCCAGCAACAGTGAAAGCACCACGACCGCTGCGGGTTTGCAAAAGGTACTGGCATTTCGATTCCAACCCGTGAGATCCTGTTAAGTAATAATCAAACTTTCGACGTTATTGTCTTCAGAACTAACGAACTAAAAGTAAACCCTTCAAAGTCTAAACAAACTTATAGTTGTCAGAAGTTTATTGCAACTTGCGGAAGTTTTGTTACTGGTCAAAGAAAACGATTGTCGTGAGTATGCTTTCTTTAAAAGATTGGTCTTCTGCTAAGAAACCATTCTGTCTGCCTGCCTGTCTGTCTGTCTGTCTGTCTGTCTGTCTGTCTCTCTCTCTCTCTCTCTCTCTCTCTCTCCTCTCTCTCTCTCCCAGCTCACTTTAAACATAAAATCATCTTCCAGAACTTTAAACATAAAAGTTTTTTTTTTCAATATATTTCTTGTGTGACAGGAGCATTCCATTTAAAAATAGAATTCATTCCCTTTATCCATCTTGTTGGTGTTTCCCTTCCTCTGTCTCTCTCTCTCTCTCTCCCATTCCTCAATTTCTCTCTCTCTCTCTCACTCTCTCTTTCTCTCTCTCTCTCGCTTTCTCTCTCTCTCTCTCTCTGTGCATGTCTACCTGTCTGTCCATCTGTCTGTCCATCTGTGTGTCTGTCTGTCTGTCTGTCTGTCTGTCTGTCTGTCTGTCTCTCTCTCTCTCTCTCTCTCTCTCTCTCTCTCTCTCTCTCTCTGTCTCTCCCTCACTCCTTCCCAGCGCTGGTCGGAGACGTCTACAAGAAAACGCTTTCCACAGAGATTTCACTTCCATCCGGAACAATAGCCCACCTCTGTCGGCCTGACCGCTCCGTCCTTCCCACCGCCAGCAAATAGCACAGAGAGGAGTCAGCTGAACTGAAGCTACAATGAACACGGGGAACATTGCAATAAGAGCCGGCCTTTATTCCAACAACAGTGAAAGCACCACGACCACTGCGGGCCTGCAAAAGGTACTGACATTTCGATTTCAAGTCGTGGGCTCCTCCTGTTCAGTCATTGTTCAATTTTCGAGGTACCCGTGTTCAAAACAAACTAAAAATAAACCGTTGAAAAGACTTGTCATTGTCAGAAGTTCATTCCGACGTAAGGAAGTTCTGTTATTGGTTACAGAAAACGATTGTGGTGAGTAGGCTTCCTTTGAAAGAGCGGTCCTCTGTTGAGAACCCCCCCCCCCTCTCTCTCTCTCTGTCTGTGTCTGTCTTTCTGTCTGTCTGTCTGTATCTCCCCCTCTGGATCTTATTTTGTTTGGCTCTCTCCTCTCTTTTTCCTTCTCAATGCTCACTGTAAATGCGCGTGAGCATACTTGTGTGTGTGTGTGTGTGTGTGTGTGTGTGTGTGTGTGTGTGTGTGTGTGTGTGTGTGTGTGTGTGTGTGCGCCCGCGCGCGCGCGCGTGTGTGTGTTCATTTGTGTGGGTGCTTGAGCGTGCGCGCGTGTGCGTTTGTGTGTGTGTGTGGTATGTGTGTGCGAGCGTGTATCCACGTGTGTATACATTTGAATGTGTGTGTTTGTGCGTGTGTGCGAATGTGTGAAATCGGGGTTGTGTGTGTGGTGTGTGTGTGTGTGTGTGTGTGTGTGTGTGTGTGTGTGTGTGTGTGCGCGCGCGTCTATATGTGAGTGTGTGTGTGTGTGTGAGTGCGCGTGCCTGTGTGTATGTGTGTGTGTGTGTGTGTGTGTGTGTGTGTGTGTGTGTGTGTGTGTGTGTGTGTGTGTGCGCGTGTGTGTGCGTGCGTGCGTGCGTGTGTGTCGCGCAAGAGAGACACACAGAGGGATTTGGCACTCAAAATATATAGTACATAAGGTCAAGTGCTTCGTTACACACAGAAACAAATAAACAAACACACATATGCACGCTTGCACATACGCTCACATACATGCACAATTGTGTGCATACATACAATCATGCACAGAAGATAATAGCACTCTTTCTCTCTCTCTCTCTCACGCACGCACGCACGCACACACACACACACACACACACACACACACACACACACCACACCCCACACACGCACGCACGCACGCACGCACGCACGCAAACACACTTACCATGCAGAAAGCTTCATGAAGGGAGACTATCCAATGTCCCAAACAGGCAATACAACCCAGCGCTTCCCCAGTTATCTCCCTCCAAGCCTGTTCAGGCCGTTCAAGTTCCTGACGTGGACACCATGGAAAGAAATGTCAAACCAGCAGTATGAAGAAGAGAAGAAGGGGAGGGGGGGGGGGGGGAAGAAGGAGAAACAAGAGAGTGGTAGTAGTAGTAGGAGTAGTAAGAGCAAGAGTAAGAGTAGCGGCAGCAGCAGACGTGTCATCATCATAGCATTTTTTTTCGGTCTGTTTCAAAATGATAAGAATTAAAATACATATTAGAATACATTCATGTGTCAAGATAGACTTTAAATCCCACACACGCTTGCGCCTATCTAACGCTGAAGTGAATGAAGATAAGTGATTACTCCTTCATTTTCGTTGTCCTAATTGTTTTGTTTCTTGCCTGAAGAAGACCTGAAAGGTAGAAACGCGTCGTGTTTTGTCTTGTGATACGTTTATCCACGTTTTTTGCTTTGTTTTTGGCAGTTCGCTAACATTTATTTCAAATTTGTGAAAAATAAGGGATTTTGAGATACGCACTGAAAAAGGTATCAACGCAAATCATACTAACATGGGGAAAGAGAAGGAGGAGGGGATGGCAAAGTATGTTGGGGGGAGGAGGGGGGGGGAGAAGTCAAGTGGATGTGGGGTGGCATGAGGGGGGGGGGGGTTAAGAGGGATATGAATAGGAGGCAAAGTGGAAATGCCAGTCAGTGTAAAGGAAACAACAACAACAACAACAAACGATTACAACAACAAACAACAACAACAATAACAACAACGACAACAACAATAATGACAACGACGACAATAACAACAACAACAACAACAACAACAAACGATTTCAACAGCAAACAAACAACAACAACACCACCACCACCAACAACAACAACAACGCACACACTTGTCTGTAAAATTAATTGTTAGATCGGCAGTAATTATACAATGATGTCTGCGGTATGTTCGTGACTGTTAGTGGTGAATATGACCAGTTTCAGTTTCAGTTTCACTTTCATCAAGGAGGTGTCACTGCGTGCGGAATAGTCCATATACGCTACACCACATCCTCTAAGTTTTGAAACCACACTTCGCATGGTTTACAGCTGATGTATAAATGAATGAATGACTAAGTTGAGAGAATTTAAGAAGAGGATTATGATCAGAATGTTGATGATGATGGTGATGGGAAACGAACAAAACTCAGTGAAAAAAGTATCGCCACTGGGTATGGACAGTGAATGATACATTGTATTGACATTACTAGTGCAGTTATCACAGCCACAGCTTTAGGGAATCCGGTTTCCAGGCCCGGAACCTCGCTATAGAAGTTGGAGTACGGGGATTTGTAGGCCCATCAGCCTGTGACCTCCTGAAACAGCTCGGAATTTCAGGTACGAAGAGGACCAGAACCCTGAAGGCAATGGCAGAGGCAGCCAAAAAGGGTTCCAGCTGGATCTGGCCGTGGGGGAACAACAGTGACCTTCATAAGGCAAGGTGTCCCGTTAACGGTGGGGTAAGACACCCGTCTAAGAAGGCACGCCTTAAGACGCCCACCCATCCATAAACTGCGGGTTCGGATCCCGGCAACGCTAGAAAAAAAAAGGCAGTAGAAGGGTATCTGAGAGTCATGACCTGGGGCCGTACTTACATGTCATCGGTAACGGGGAAGTGACCTACTACCTCGTTGTAAGCTCGAAGGTCCGTTACTTGCAGATCCATATGTCGAGAGTAACCTTTAACCTCGTGGTTTGCAGTGGGTGAGGGGTGGGTAACGTACAACGAGGATAGGGCATGAGTTCGCCGTGGGTTAGATCAAAACAAAGCCATTGGACACGTTCAATGATCACGAACTTCACGCAAAGTTAAGATTTTGTCGTCACAACATCTTCCAGCCGACAGACACTCTCCCAGAAGACATTGAATTTGATTTGCACAGACTGAGACACGGAACTCGGCCCCCTGCTCTACAAGTGTGTCTGTAGCTCCCAAGTTCGTCTGTACGATAGTTGGCTTAGCTCTTGGTGGTGTGTGTGTGTGTGTGTGTGTGTGTGTGTGTGTGTGGTGTGTGTGTGTGTAGGCTAATTCTGTCTTTGTGCCTGTCTGTGTCACTGTTACTTTGTGTCAGTGTGTGTATGTGTGTGCGCGTGTGAGTGTGACTTCATCATGTTTATGGCCTTTTGATAGTTTTATCAAATTTGTTTTAGTGAAGCTGCTTTTTCAGTCTTTGTGTGCGTCTGCGTCAGCGTGTTTGTGGGCATGCGCAGAAGGTTGGCGGTTATTCAAGACATGCGCAGAAGAAGGGAATCCCTCTTTTATCTGACCTTCATCCTTTACTTTCCAGATACTTCGTAGACGGAAACCGAGACAAAACCAAGATAATATAGGTACGGAAGTAGAATGCGCTGAACCCACAGGGTTTGTACCCAGGAGTTAATCTCATTGTAGAAGTAAGTTTACCGACGACATATAAGTACGGCCCCTAGATACGGCCCGGCCCCCTTAGAGTGTAAGGAATTCAGGCTCGAAACACTTGTCTGAGGGGGGTTTCTTCTCTGAAGACCTTCTTCTGTCAAGCTGTCCCAAGAGCTTCTTCCTACTATGTCGTTTGTTAGCCAGTATACCTGGATGGGGGCTACATCTCTTCCCGGTCCCCTCAGCAATATTGTTTGTCCACCTCTTTCTCTGTGTGCCTCGTCTCCTCTTCCCCCTGCTCTGTTCCTTAGCGAACGGACATGGACAGTCCGTTGGTTCTTGTCCTTCATGTCCACACACCACCTCAGCTGTCTTGTCCTCACGGTGCTCAGCAGGGCTTCCCCTGGTGACTCACGTGCTGACTGAGAGTTTGGCTGACTTCGGCATTTAACGCCCATTTTGCGCCGATTTTGAGGAAGACAAGTGATCGCTTGTTCTTCATTTTCGTTGTCCCGAGTGTTGTTTATCTTGCCTGAAGAAGACCTAACAGGTTGAAAAGCGTCGTGTTTTGTCTTGTTATTCGTTTGTTCGTGTTAAGTGGCGGAGTTAGTGTCAATCCTTTTTAAGATTGGTTTCCATTTCCGCCTGCAGTCACTTTACTTTGTAACTAACTTCGTTGTGAATGACATGTTCCATGCAGGAGATGCAAAGTGTAATCATTATTATAATTATTATTATCATTATCATTATTATTATTGTTATTATTATTATTAGTACTATTATTATTATTGTTGTTGTTGTTATTATCATTATCATTATTGTTGTTGTTACTATTATTATTACTATCATTATTATCATTATTATTATTGCTATCATCATCATCATCATCATCATCATCATCATCATCATCATCACCATTGTTATTATTATTATTACCATTATTGTTATCATTATTATTGTTATTATTGTTATCATTATTATTATCATTATTATTATTGTTGTTACTTTTATTGTCGTTACTTTTATTTTCTATCATTATTATCATTGTTATCATCATCATCACCATTGTTATTATCACTATTGTTACCATTATCATTAATGTTGTTATTATTATCATTATTATTACGATTATCATCGTTGTTGTCGTTGTTGTTATTATTATTATTATTATTATTACTTTTATTGTCGTTGTTGTTGTTGTGGTGGTTGTTGTTGTTGTTATCATTATTGTTGTTGTTGGTGGTGGTGGTGGTGGTGTTATTGTTGTTGTTGTTGCTGTTATTAAGAGCACTGATACAACGCCTATGCTCGGCTAGAGACAGAACACTAAGCGATATACAATCGACGTTCACGTTTACACAACAGGCTGCCTACCTGAGTAGCGCTGATTGAAGAACTGCCTCATGGCGCTACATTCAGTCGTTTCTCGCGTCATTCAGTCCACCAGTCAAACAGTTTTTCATTCATGTTTTCATTTTTCTGGTGCATGCTGTGTGTAACGTGTCATCCATACCAACGGCCAAACTGGCCTTCTCTTCCGAAAGTTTGTGACAGGATTTGACGAGTGTGCAAGATCTAGTTGCAAAGTGAGACGACTGCAGGCGGAAATCTAAACAAATCTTAAATAAATGTTAGCGAACCGCCCAGAGAAACGTGGACAAACGAGTCACAAGACAAAATACTACGCGTTTCGACCTCATAGGTCTTCTTCAGGTAAGACAAACGAATCGAACAATAGCCTATGATTCTGATGTTCTATTCGTTTGTGTCTTACCTGAAGAAGACCTAAGAGGTCGAAACGCGTCGTGTTTTGTCTTGTGACTCGTTTGTCCACGTTTCTCTGGGCGGTTCGCTAACATTTATTTAAGAGTGTGCAAGATTTTAGCGTGTCTTCACCACACGGAACCTCGGTTGATAGTTCTATTCGAAATACTTTTTAGGAAGTGGAATCAGAGGCCATGTTAAATCTGTGAGGAATGAAATCTGCACCAAGACCGCCCGGCAGAGATTCGAACCCGCAATCCCAGGATTAGCAGGATCACGAGTCCGGCTCTCTACTAGCTGAGCTATTACAGCCCCAAAGTACTCTTCTGAGGCATGGCATGCCCACTGCCTAAATCTTCCACGATTTGCAAACCTGCAGTTTGTTATACCAGAGTAAACGGCCTACACTGACTGGAATAAAAATCAGCGAAACGATACACACCAAACTGCTTCTTCATTGTTGACAACATTCCGATAATTGTCTCAGATTAACAATGAGTGTAATGACTCATACTTACGTCATCAGAAGATAGGCATGTTCCTTTAGACCCGGCGGTGACGTCAGCTGACATCAGGGTGACGATCATCAACAGAGTCAGCCGGGGGCAACATTTGAAGGGGCAACCACGGCAGAGTGGAGCCGAGCAGCCAGCTCTGACAAGGGAGTCACCATGCACTGTGAATAAGAAAGGTCACTGAGGTCTTACACCCTTCAAATTTTACTTTTGAAGTTTCACACACAAAAAAGACATATGATCACATAACCTACTAACGACAGTTCTTGCAACTACCGCAGTGCTGGTAATGGGGACTGTGACATTGCTAGAAACAGGATCTCAACAACTGAAAAACTTAAGCATATGATTCTGAGGTTCTGCGTCTACAAGAAACTAGAACTACAATCCACAGACTAGTTCATTTGGATGCTTTCATATTCTTGCAAAAGTTTGATGGACGAGGACTAGCTATGAAAAGAAAAACAAAAAAACATGATAAACAAATTGTCCAGGATAAACTGAGAAAAATGGTGTAGCAGCTTACGTGAACTAAAGGTGTGAGACTGGAAAGACCTGATGGTAATCAGAAAAGCCTTGTACTCGTCAATGCATACATACATACATACATCCAGGATCACATGACCTGCACCTTTTTAGAGGAAATACAAGATGAATTTGGAGACACTGTAATACTTTGTGAAGATCTTAATGAACAGTCAAAATTGTGGGATCAGCATGGTACCAATCCTCGAGGAATTGCGCTGGAAGAGATGTTGGATGAAGTGCTTCTCAGCGCTCTGGCATCATCATCCCCAACACATACAGGGAGGCAGGGTGACACCTGGACATCACTACAAACGGGAGGCAGGGTGACACTGACATACACATACAGGGAGGGCAGTGGTATGCACTGACACATACAGGGAGGCAGGGTGACA
>CM065731.1:9434759-9442259 GCA_033310375.1 Conus canariensis
TTTCCCCAATCCTTTAATAAGCAGAGCACATATCAGTAGTGATGTACTGAAAAATGTGCATCAATAACAAACTTTGACCTTACACATGACGTCTTATTTTGACCAAGTATTTTGACATACTATTTTATTTGATGCGTTCATTTTTATTTCCCGTAACTGAATCCTACTTTTTTTTATCTTGGCAAGAATGCAAAATGTACGACTTATTTGGAGGGAAAAAACGGTGATAATACCTGCATAAAATGTTATCTAACATATTTTACAATACATCAATTTACTGTGTATGTAGATGGGTGCTATTTTAGATGATAAATTGAATTTTGATGCAAATACTCAATTAATCTTTTTAAAAAATGTCAATCTAGAATATATTGTCTTCAGAAACTTAGGTCTCTTGCTGTTAAAGAGGACATCTTAAAGATGTTTTATCGTTGTTTCGTAGAACCAGTGCTGTCCTTTGGGTTTTTTTTTATGCTGGTGTAAAAATCTTAGCGTGAAAAGCAAAACATTTGAAACAGAGTAGTGAATACATGTGGAAAGATTATTGGCAAAAAACAAGAGGAGTTAGATAAACTGTATGAATGTCGTGTCACACAAAAAGCTGTGAACATTGCTGCCGACAGTTCTCATGTTCTCTCAAAAAACTACAACGTTCTACCATCTGGACGAAGATTCCAAATTCCAAAATTTAAACAAACAAACAAACAGTTTCGTTCCCAATTCCTTCAAGCTCCTGAATCAAAACTGAACTTTCAATAAGATCCGGTTCAGAAAGCTTGTCTGTTCATAAGTGTGCGTGTACATTATTCTGTGTGTGTGAGTGGATGGGTGGGTAGATGGGTGGGTGCGATTTGTGATTTGTTAAAAGTAGATCCATAGACATGTGTTTGTGGCCACTCTTAATTTCTCTTTGGAGATGATAAAGTGTTCTTGACTTGACTTGACAATTTGATTCAGACGGAAAATGTTACTTTCACAACACTGAAAATGTGGCCAAAAACGTCGGCTGCAGAATTACGGTCTACACCATTCAGTGACATCTTCAAACAGGGGATGGATGGAAAGGTCTCAATAACAGCAAAGAGTCGGCCAAGTCTGGTTGTGCAAGCCGACAGAAAACCGACATTGGAATTGCCACAGACACACACACACACCACTCTCTCCCTCTCTCTCTCTCTCTCTCTCTCTCTCTCTCTCTCTCTCTCTCTCTCTCTCTCTGAATTATATAATACTAATTCACTGTTTTTCCACATGCCTTACCTCGAGGAGGGTAGGGGAAGGATCTACGTGATGATTACGCGGAAACCTGGGTGTTGCAAACCACCTTGATGGTCGTTGCTCTGTACAGACCGTCTCACATGTCCTAGTTTGGCCCCAGAGACGTTGATCACGTGCATATTCCACGGCCCTGCCGCCCTCTGCGACACTGTCTATGGCTGCTGAGGTCAGGCTGGTCTGGGTCAGTGGTGAGCCGGGGTCAGGATCACCCAGCGGCTTCGCCTTGAGTGTGGAGCGACAGATGGATCGAACGGGGAGGTCACCAGTGACCGGAGTGTCTATGGCTGTGGACTGTGTGTGTGAAGGACGTGGTGCTGGCTGTCTTGTGTCAGTCTGCGGGGTCTTCGCTTCTTCTGCTGGTTTTGTCAACGATTCTGCCGTGGCCTCTGCAACAACCAACTGTGGAGTCCAATCCATGGTCTCATGCACAGGGATTCCATTAACCGCTTCTGAGTCTTTCTTAGATGAGGGTTCATCATCCAGTTGTGCTGTCACATTGGCAGGTACTCCACTGCTGACCTCTGTGCCTTTTTCAGCTGTAGACTTCTGGGAGGCTTGAGTAGATCCCGTCACTGATGGTCCGCTTACCGCTTCAGTATTGCCTTTATCTGGCACCGCGGCATCTGTCTCTGGTGGCACCGCTTTCACCTGCAGTCTGATGGTAACCCGTGTGTCGCGTTCCGTTCTGGATTCCTGGGTCACCTGTGTGATGTTGTCCATGACCACTCTGCAGGTCGCTCCATTTCGCTCCACGGCAGGCTGCTCTACTGCGCTCTCCGCCACTTTCTTCAGTGCACTTTCAGAGATGGCGTCCGCGGCTTTCACTGCTCCTCGCTCACTGTCCACCTGCACTCTCGTCTCTTCAGGACATGTATTGAGTATTTCTGACCTTCCCTGTACCACTGCTCCAGCGGACATTTCCACCCTGTTTTCCACAGTTTCTCTTGTGTTGAATACCAGCGTTTTCTGTGTAGAGGAGCTTTCACGTACACTCTCTTGAGTGGATGCCTTTCTTGTTTGTTCTGTGCACGATACAGCGGGGTGTTGGTAATTCTCTACGGCTGGTCCAGCAATGTGTTTAGGAAGAGTTGGGTCAGCAGTGACATGCTGCAATGAAGATGTTTTCCTGATCCCAGCATAGGCAGCCACGGTTGACGCTGGTTCCGATGTGGGACATTTCTCCATGGCTGGTGCGTCTTTTGAGGCAGGTCCTTTTGGGGATCCTGCAGTGTTAGAAAAATGCAATTTGTCCACAGAAAAAGCTCTGCGTGTGAAGGGGTCTTGTCGGTTGATACCTTTGCCAAATGTTTTAAACTCAGGCATACTATCGTAGTGTGTTCTGGGCGCTGGAGAGTCTGCAAGAGAGTCAAAAACATGTGACAGTTTGGAGTCTGTCGTTGTCAACGGTGTTTTGACCAAACTAGCTGGGGTGGTTACAGTGTCGTCTTGGGGAGCGTGGTGGCCATTTGCTAGTGTCCCCAGGTTTACGGCCAATTTGCTCTGGCCAGGAGGTGGACACTGCAAACAGAATGGGTCACACCGCCTCTTCCCCTCAGCCCCGGATGTGGACTGACCGTCATCTGCAGATGATGCCAGATCACCGTCTTTGTTGCATGTTTCTGTTGTCATGGCAACACGGTCGGTGCAGACTTCAGCCGCCTGATGACTGTTCAGAAAAACAGCGGGAGATGGAGTCACCTGGTCTGCCGATGCCCTCAGACTCACCATTTCTGTCAAAGAGTGCTCACACCTGCCCTTCCGGTCAGGTCCAGTCTTACGTGTGTCAGCGTGCCCGTGGTCACGGTACTCGATGGACGGGAAGATGGCCTTCAACAACACAGTCTTGAAGGGGTGCCATAAGTTATGGGCGGCATCGCGCACGTGTGATGACCATGCGTTCTGAGAGGAGCGCGCGTTGTGTTGTGACGGTTCCGCACGTGGCTGCCATGGCAACGTGATGTCTGACGACGATGGACTGTCCCTGTCCGGCTTCAGAGGGACAGGGTCCACCGAGCTCCCCTCCTCCTGGTCACCCTGCGGACAACAGAACAGAACTTGACGACCTGAACGTTCTCCACACGCTCTTCATGCATTAAGTCTTCCTGAAGAAAACGTGGCCGTGGCAAGTTTGGTCACCTAGTCCACGGGTACCGAGCGTAGAGAGTCATGTGGATGGTACTCTGTGTGTGACAGCCCTACAACTTCCGATGCATTGTTTCTGTGTCATCAAGGAGGTGGTACTGCGTGCGGACTAATTCATATACGCTGCGCTACAGCTCGTAGACCACGAGTTCATTGTACCCAGGTTTTATAGAAAGATTAATTAATAAGGTACTAAACAAACCATGCTGATTTCAGCGTCAAACGGTTGGCATACGAGGTGTTTTGTGTGTGTGTGTGTGTGTGTGTGTGTGTGTGTGTGTGTGTGTGTGTGTGTGTGTGTGTGTGTGTGTGTGTGAACGGATTGTTTCATATAGCTTATCGCAGGTCACAATCACGATGTGAAAATTACGCAGGGATATGAAGGAGGTGCTGTTACATCCAGAAGAAGTACTTTCTTTTGTTCAGTGCCCCACAGATGCAGTCTACTGCCGTGTTAGAGGTGTTCAGTGCCCCCATAGATACAGTTTCTTGTAGCTGAACAATCCTGCGCACTATGCCCACATTAACTGTGCAGTTCACAACGTGGTCGAGGCCAACTTTATCGCCTAGTTCATGCACCACGTGCGCGGAGAGTCTTTAGGACGGTGCTGTGTGTGAGATGGCCCTACGACGTCCTGTGGATTGTTTCCATGGCATCGGGGGGGGGGGGGGGGGGGGGGGGGGGGGGGGGGGGGGGGGGGCGTCACTGCGGGCGGAACGGTCCATGTACTCTTACATCATGTCTACTGAGCCATGCGTTCTTAATATCAGGGTTTACAGCCAGATTAAGAAGAAAAAGCTAAGTAAGAGAGAGAGGGAGAGAGAGAGAGAGGGAGAGAGAGAGAGAGAGAAAGAGAGAGAGAGAGACAGACAGACAGACAGACTAACAGACAGACAGACAGACAAAAGACAGACACACAGGGACAAAGAGACAGAGGGACGTGGATGGAGGCAGAGACAGACAGACAGACAGACAGACAGACACAGACAGACGGACAGACGGGAAGACAGGCAGATTTACAGACATACCGACAGAGAGAGAGAGAGAGAGAGAGAGAGAGAGAGAGAGAGAGAGAGAGACAGACAGACAGACAGACAGACAGACAAACAGACAGACAGATGGGTGGGCAGATAGACGGACAGACAGACAGACATACCGACAGAGAGAGGCAGACGGACATGGACAGAGAGACAGAGGGAGACAGAGAGAGAGAGAGACAGACAGACGGGTGGGCAGACAGACAGACAGAGACAGAGAGACGCTTTGACGATTTACTGCCTTCAGCTTAACAAGCCATTAAGGCAAAGGAGGGGTACACATACGACTGGACATGTGTTCTGAGAGGAGCACCCGTTGTGTCGTGACGGTCCTGAGCGTGGCTGCCATGGCAACGTCCTGTCAGACAACGACGAACTGCCCCTGTCCGGCTTCAGAGGGACAGGGTCCACCGAGCTCCCCTCCCCTCGGTCACCCTGCGGAGAACAGAACAGCACAGAACTCTACCACTGGGACATTCTATATTCTCCACACACTGCTCACGCATTAAGTGTACAGAACAGAACTCTACCACTGGGACATTCTATATTCTCCACACACCGTTCACGCATTAAGTGTACAGAACAGAACTCTACCACTGGGACATTCTATATTCTCCACACACCGTCCACGCATTAAGTGTACAGAACAGAACTCTACCACTGGGACATTCTATATTCTCCACACACCGTCCACGCATTAAGTGTACAGAACAGAACTCTACCACTGGGACATTCTATATTCTCCACACACCGTCCACGCATTAAGTGTACAGAACAGAACTCTACCACCTTGACGTTCTACACACACCGTTCACGCATTAAGTGTACAGAACAAAACTCTACTACTGGGACGTTCTCCACACACTGTTCACGCATAAGTGTACAGAACAGAACTCTACCACCTGGACGTTCTACACACACCGTTCACGCATTAAGTGTACAGAACAAAACTCTACTACTGGGACGTTCTCCACACACTGTTCACGCATTAAGTGTACAGAACAAAACTCTACTACTGGGACGTTCTCCACACACTGTTCACGCATTAAGTGTACAGAACAAAACTCTACTACTGGGACGTTCTCCACACACTGTTCACGCATTAAGTGTACAGAACAAAACTCTACTACTGGGACGTTCTCCACACACTGTTCACGCATTAAGTGTACAGAACAAAACTCTACTACTGGGACGTTCTACACACACCGTTCACGCATTAAGTGTACAGAACAAAACTCTACTACTGGGACGTTCTCCACACACTGTTCACGCATTAAGTGTACAGAACAAAACTCTACTACTGGGACGTTCTCCACACACTGTTCACGCATAAGTGTACAGAACAGAACTCTACCACCTGGACGGCGTTCTACACACTGTTCACGCATTAAGTGTACAGAACAGAACTCTTCCACTGGTACATTCTATATTCTCCACACACAGTTCACGCATTAAGTGTATAGAACAGAACTCTACCAGTGGGACGTTCTACACACACTGTTCACGCATTAAGCATACAGAACAGAACTCTACCACCTGGACGTTCTCCACACTGTTCACGCATTAAGTGTACAGAACAGAACTCTATCACTGGGACATTGTCCACACACTATTCGCGCATTAAGTGTGCAGAACAGAACTCTATCACTGGGACATTGTCCACACACTGTTCGCGCATTAAGTGTGCAGAACAGAACTCTAGTAGTGGGAAGTTCTCCACACACTGTTCACGCATTAAGTGTATTGAATACAACTTGGTCGTTGCAAGTTTAATCACCTAGTCTAGGTCATCGAGGTCATCTACGTCACGAGCGTGGAGAGTCTTTTGGGTGGTGCCGTGTGTGTGTGTGTGTGTGTGTGTGTGTGTGTGTGTGTGTGTGTGTGTGTGATGGACGTCTAACGTCCTGTGGGTTGTTTCCGTGACTCAATGTGGGCGTTACGGCGGGCGGAATAGTCCATGTCCTGTACATCACGTCTACTGAGCCATGCGTTCTTAATACCCATGGTATACAGTAAGATTAAGTAAAAAGCTGATGATGATGATGATGATGATATGAGAAAGAGAGAGAGAGAGAGAGAGAGAGAGAGAGAGAGAGAGAGAGAGAGAGAGAAAACTGACATTATTTAGTGTCCATTCAGCACTTGAGCTCTATAGACAAGGCCCAGGGAAATCAATCGTGCTCACCGACACCAGAAGCTGACATTTCATGTGAACACACGCTCACTCCAACACAGGCCTCCACCGTTCTTCCCCCCCCCCTCCCTTTCACTCTTCCTCTCTCTTCCCTTCCGCCTCTCCCCTTCGCCCCTCCCCACCCCTTCCCTCCCACTTCACCACACACACCACACATACACACACACACACACAACACACACACACACACACACACATGATCTTCGTTCCTGTCATACATGGCTTCAGCTATATATTTGGCCAGATCCTTTACAACACGTTCATTATAATTAGAAAACAACATAGCAACACTTGAGCTTTTTGAGTGGTATGAAAAAGAATTTAACACGCTGCAGCCTTCACGTTTATCAACATACGCAGTGCAATAAAATAAGAAGTATTTTTTTCGGTTTCACATTCACTTCTACAAGATGGGCAGATCATATCATTTGTACTTTCGTAAAAAGACATCACTGACAATTTTTCAGACCACTGATCTTCAATCTGAATCTGATGAACTATCTCTGTGCCATGTCTTTGTATCTAACGTAAGGTACTTTTTGCCTGTAAACGGCTTTTGAAAGAACAGAAACGTCTGTATTTTTCGTTACCTTCTCTTTCTGCATGCCAGTTTTGCTTGAAACAGGAGATGAGTCTGTCTTTGAATTCCACCATAAAACCGTATTCATAACCGACTCCATGGCTCAGTCAAACAATACCACATCCATTTTTTGTTTTCTGTCAGAGACTTCTGTACACGTGACATCCAGTTAAAGTGACCAGATTCATGTTGTAACAAGAGCGTTTCATAAGCTTATCTACCTGTTCTTGACATGGGGAGTCTGACGAGTTTTAACCAGTATTCAACG
>CM065731.1:9449759-9454759 GCA_033310375.1 Conus canariensis
AGAATTTTCTTGAACCCCTTACATTTTCTATTAACATATGTATTGACTTAGGTTCACTGTCTCTTTTAGAATCTTCAATTTTTATACTGGTCCTTTTTGTACCATTTCTTCTATTTCACAGTTGATCATGTCTTTTTTTTTGTCAGTATGCATCTTTGTTTGTAGATGCATGGTACTTATTGCAATATTCATCTTCTTATTGGTTTCATTTATGTTTTCTTTAACCGTTTCTGTATTTGTAAGCGCTTAGGGCTTATGATATAAGATTCAGCGGCATAGATAATCATTAGTTTTATTATCATTATAAACAGACAAGTGACAAACATGTCTTCTTTAACCGTGCATAACAACAAACACCAAAACGATAACGCACAAATCAAAACCTTCAGAACACAGTCAGCATCAGAGAGAGAGAGAGAGAGAGAGAGAGAGGGGGGGTGGGGAAGAGAGAGAGAGAGAGAGAGAGAGAGAGAGAGAGAGAGAGAGAGAGAGAGAAGACAGACAGACAGACAGACAGACAGAGAGACAGAGACAGAGAGAGAGAGACAGAGACAGAGACAGAGAGAGACAGAGAATGGTATTGTACTGACCATGTAATGCGTTGCAATTAGGTATACACATTGACAACTAGAATATTTGATCGCATTTTACAACGGTAGCGCCTGAAGTCAACCTTAAAAACGCACGCTCTTCCAAGTAAAGATTCTAAATGATACTTACAACGGCGATTGGAAACAAACCTTGCCAAGGTCGTGGAGATGTTGTTTTTCCTGCATCAAGTTTTGAAACATGGGCACTGAGGGATAATGCACATTACTTTTCGGAGTAAATTTCAGTGGTAAATCATTGAACCTCTCACCAAAATGTGTAGTCCTGTTTCAGTGGCATTATCACACAAAAAAACACACCAGGTCTTGTCCGGAGACAACTCTGTAGCACTATTTTTTGTTTTGTTTTGTTTTCAAACAGGTCTGTAAACCGTATCTACAATATCTGAATCGTATCAAGGTGTGACGGATACGTTTGTCAGTTACGCATGTTTCCGATATGATTTTTCAAACGTACAACATACTCTGAATCTAAGCTATTACTCGAGTGTTCATCTCTCAGCCGATAATACCAATCTATCATCTTCAGTTTGAAGGATGAAAGCCTTATGGTTCGCCCTGTCTTGATTCTCATAAAACGAAACCAAAACTAATCTAGTGGAAAGTGTTTAGATACATGAGGTACCAAACGCAAACCTTTTCATCTACATGGAGAAACAGAAGCATGCATGAACTCTCCGTGGTCGTCTGGATTCTTTAAGGGTTTAAAAAAAAAAGTTTCTAATACATGATACAAGCAACTTAATTAATTACTGACAAAGAACAATAGCTAGTTTCGTCATGTTCCGTTTTAGTGGGACAGCGGGGACGAAAATTTTACAATTTAATGATAGTAACATAGCATTTATAAAGCGCAATGCCAGAGATAGGCGCTGACAATCCACTCTCTCGTGTACGCAACGAGCTGCCTACCTGGATAGTGCCGACTGAAGATCTACCTGCTAGCGCTTCATTCAGTCGTTTCCCGTGCCATTCAGTCAATATATCGTTCAATATCATTCACTCACTTTCCTTTCTTCCTTCATACTTTCAATTTCTTACGCAGGGTGCATGCTATTTGTAACGTGTCATCCACACCAACGGCTAAACTGGCCGTCTCTTCCGAAAGTTGATGATGGGATTATACGTGTGTGCAAGATGTTATGCGTTTACACACGGAACCTCGGCATATAGTACCATTCGAAGGACTATATGGGAAATGAAGTCAGGACCAATCTTAACTCCGAGGGAAAAATCCCCCTGTACCAAAACGGCCTGGCGGAGATTCGAACCCGCAACCCCAGGATCACCAAGATTACGAGTCTGGCTCTCTACCACTGAGCTATTCTATTGCCTTTGTTGCGTCAGGAGGCGTTACTCTGCCTTTGTTACGTCAGGAGGCGTTACCCTGCCTTTGTTACGTCAGGAGGCGTTACTCTGCCTTTGTTGTGTCAGGAGGCGTTACTCTGCCTTTGTTACGTCAGGAGGCGTTACTCTGCCTTTGTTGTGTCAGGAGGCGTTACTCTGCCTTTGTTGTGCCAGGAGGCGTTTTTCTGCCTTTGTTGTGTCAGGAGGCGTTACTCTGCCTTTGTTGTGTCAGGAGGCGTTACTCTGCCTTTGTTACGTCAGGAGGCGTTACTCTGCCTTTGTTGTGTCAGGAGGCGTTACTCTGCCTTTGTTACGTCAGGAGGCGTTACTCTGCCTTTGTTAGTATCAGGAGGTGTTACTCTGCCTTTGTTGTGTCAGGAGGCGTTACTCTGCCTTTGTTGTGTCAGGAGGCGTTTTTCTGCCTTTGTTGTGTCAGGAGGCGTTTTTCTGCCTTTGTTGTGTCAGGAGGCGTTACTCTGCCTTTGTAGTATCAGGAGGCGTTACTCTGCCTTTGTAGCGTCAGGAGGCGTTACTCTGCCTTTGTTGTGTCAGGAGGCGTTACTCTGCCTTTGTTGCGTCAGGAGGTGTTACTCTGCCTTTGTTGTGTCAAGACTCCATACTTCTGCTCCGCAGGAAAGCACTGGTGTTATTTGTGAGTCAAGAACTAATCAAAAATAGTTGCTGCCAAATCGTCTAGTCTCGGTAATCTTCTGAGTATGTAAGAGAACACCTTTTTCAGCTTTGCGGCTGAGTTCGCTGACTGCTTCAGTAACAGGTCATTCTGGTCCAAAACACCAATCCTAGGCACTGGCAGGAATTCACAACCGATGTCTCTTGACCTTCGCAGAACCAGGATTTTCCTTTGAACACAGTTCCTTCACGTCTGACTGTTGCAGTGTGAATGATCTATTGGGACTGGCGTTCGTTTGCAGTGATTGATGTATTGGGATTGGCGTTCGTTTGCAGTGATTGATTTATTGGGATTGGCGTTCAGTCCATATTCTGTCTGTTATTTGTTTTTATGCAATACAGTGTCTGTTAAACGAACGATATCATCGTCGACTTGTGGAATAAACAATTTTGAATATATCTAGGAAAAGTTTGATCTTGTGTTTTCCATTGAAAATGACGCGCGCGAGCATGCCCCTGGGGTGTGTGTGTGTGTGTGTGTGTGTGTGTGTGTGTGTGTGTGTGGTGTGTGGTGGTGGTGCGTGCGTGCGTGCGTGCGTGCGTGCGTGCGTGTGTGTGTGTGTGTGTGTGTGTGTGTGTATCTATACACACACACACACACACACACACACACACACACACACACACACAACAACAAAGAATAAACACAACAGTCTTTTCATGTCTCAGATTTGTAATTTTAACAAATTTTTGCTGTTAAAAGCTTCATCAGGCCAAGGTACAGTGATAAAAGCCTCACATCAAGTAAAATGACATGTCGTTGATGGTGAATTCCTATTCAGGTAAAATCAGGTAAAAAAAAGGTCACACACGCACGTACACACACACACACACACACACACACACACACACACACACACACACACACACACACACACACAGCTGACATGAGTGATAAGAGTTGCTATCAGTTTTACAGAATAAAGGCAGAGAAATGGTCCATGCAGGCAGAACACACACACACACACACACACACACACACACACACACACACACACACACAACACACACACGACGCACACACACACACACACACACACACACACACACACACACACACACACACACACGCACGCACACGCAAGCTGCAGATAACTGTAAAGACAGACAATTAACAATTAGGCACAAAGCTCAGACAGACGTCCGGTTAAAGAAGTACCCCACACAAAACTTGCAAAAGACAGGGGAGATTTTTTTTTCGTCCTCCAACCTCCATTTTTTTTTTCCAATCTCTTTTCAAGTTCTTTCAACCTCCAGGTTTTTTTTTTCCAATCTCTTTTCAAGTTCTTTGTTCTTTCAACCTCCAGTTTTCTTTTTCCAATCTCTTTTCAAGTTCTTTGTTCTTTCAACCTCCAGTTTTTTTTTCCAATCTCTTTTCAAGTTCTTTGTTCTTCAACCTCCAGTTTTTTTTTCCAATCTCTTTTCAAGTTCTTTGTTCCTTCAACCTCCAGTTTTTTTCCAATCTCTTTTCAAGTTCTTTGTTCTTTCAATCTCCAGTTTTTTTCCAATCTCTTTTCAAGTTCTTTGTTCTTTCAACCTCCAGTTTTTTTTTTCCAATCTCTTTTCAAGTTCTTTGTTCTTTCAACCTCCAGTTTTTTTTTCCAATCTCTTTTCAAGTTCTTTGTTCCTTCAACCTCCAGTTTTTTTTCCAATCTCTTTTCAAGTTCTTTGTTCTTTCAACCTCCAGTTTTTTTTTCCAAATCCATTTTCAGCTTCTTTCATTTTCTTCTCTTTTTTTTGTGGGTCCTCCATCCTCCCATTTTTTCCCACATTTTTTTTTTTTTGTTTGTTTATCACCCCCATTCACCCTGCAAATCAGTATGTTATTTTACCGATGGACATTCTCACGTGAACTTTGGTATTTTAGTGTTGGATACAGAGCGTGTGGGTTTATTCATATGCTAATGTTTGGTTTACTGACACATTCACTCTCTTTGTTGCAACAAAGAAACAAGAGGATGAGAGAAAGAAGGAAGGACAGACAGACAGAGGAAAGAGAAGGAAAGAAAGGAAGGAAGAAAGAAAGAAGAGGAAGAAGGAAGGAAGACAAAAACGAAAAAGAATTCGTAGCTGTATAAAAAAAAAAAAAAAAAGCAAACAGCATAACGAAATGAATACACAGTTGTTTAGTAAATATGAAACACTAGGGGAGCTATTTATATTGAACGAAGCCCGACATCCCCTACCTGAACGTGTCTCTGAGTCAGCTACACCATCACCGCCATCACCACCACTTGCCGCTGCCACTGGTACTAACGCTGACACTGTGGCTAGCTTCGTCAATGTACACAGTTGTCAGAGAGAGAAGGAAAAAAAAATGATGGCGTAGTGAAATCAAATTCCAACAATATGTCG
>CM065731.1:9462259-9474759 GCA_033310375.1 Conus canariensis
AGAAGAAAGATTTCTAACGAAGATTCCGGTGTGTTTCTAGAAGGTGTATTTTAAAGGGTTGTGTGTGTGTTTTTTTTAATGACTTGTGAGTTGACTTAAACGCGGTGCCAGCCCTGATATGGCCCTTTGCGGTCGGCTAAGCTATAAGCAACATTACCTTACCTTACGATTGCCTACACCGAAATCAAAAAGCGAACGGTCAAAGGTCTTTCACCTCCAACCCCCAACGAGGCGTCCAAGGTCAAAGGTTATCGTACCATGGCCTTACGGCCGAAGTAGCAGTAAACTGACGGATCCGAGGCACAGCATGATGAGAGGTCGAGCCCATCGCTCCCCCCCCCCCCCCCTTAGAGATAGACAGACAGCACCAGCCTCTTACTGTGCAGTCAAACCAAAAGATCAATGTTCGCAACATTTACTATGGGAAAAAAGTCCAACGACTACCGAACCGATTCCATCATCATAACGCCAGTTCCAGTTACTGAGCGGTCAGAGCAGCCAGGTTCCACAGGACCCGACCCCATTGAAGTTCATTCCGTCCGTGCCCGTCTGACCTTGACTTCAGTCGTCGCAGTCGAGCTCTTGGACTCTTCCTGCTGCTGCTGCTGCTGCTCCTGCTCCCTCTCCTGCTCGGCTTCGGCTTTTGCCTGTTCCTGCTGCTCCTGTGACCAATCCACAAGACAGTCAGTGCTGACAGTTCCAGAGGTTTCGGTTCCATTCTCAAATGAACACAAAACAAAATGCGACCATGTATGAATTGAGTAACACGCAGCTTTAAGCTTATGAGGAGCTCAATTAACTTTAAACAGTCACTCTAGAAGCGATGGCACGTGATGAAGTTTCAAACAAAGATATATTACAAATTCAAATTGTAGTCGAGAGAAAAACAAACGGGAATAAAAGCCAATCGTAACATCGACAATCTTGCTTTTTTTCTTCCCGAGTTGTATGTGGGAAAGTAATCTGCACGTCTTACTTGAACCATTGCCCGATTGCCCGAATGGCAAAATAGGGGGATGGAGGGGTGGGGGAGATTTAAAAGAATCCCTTAGATTTAAGCGAATGGCAAAAGGGGAGGGGGTGGGATCGCTGAAGATTAAGCAAATGACAAAAAAGGGGGAGGTAAGGTAATGCTGCTTATAGCCCAGCCGACCGCAAAGGGCCATATCAGGGCTGGGGGGGGGGGGGGAGAGAGACTTAACAGAATGCCTTACGATTAAGCGAATGGCAAAGGGGGGAACGATGTAACAGAATCCCTTAAGATTAAGCGAATGGCAAACGGGGGAACGATGTAACAGAATCCCTTAAGATTAAGCGAATGGCAAAAGGGGGCCGGTTTAAGATAAGCGAATGGCAAAGGGGACCGGGTTTAAGATAAGAGAATGGCAAAGGGGAACAGTGTAAGAGAATCAGTGAGCAGTAACAGTCTGGCAGAGCAAGACTGCCCTGGAATGGCGCTCAGCCATTTTCAGATCAATGGACAGGTGGATACTGGCAAGAGATAAAGCACATGCATGGAAAAAGGTAACTAACTGCAGTAGTGAGCACGTTGGTGAATGCAATCTTTTACAGTGACAGCTCGTCACGTCACCAAAGACAACAGCGTGGACACTTTTCTCTATGATGATCACATTTTTTTTAAAGCTTAATACTTGAAAAGCATTACCATTACAGTAAATTATCAGCTACTCACAATTTTTGCTCAGTTTCTTACAGAGAGACAGAGAGAGAGAGAGAGAGACAGAGACAGTGTGAGTGTGTGTGAGTGTGTGGAGTGTGAGTGTGTGTGTGTGTGTGTGTGTGCGAGCGTGTGCGAGCGTGTGTGTGCGAGTGTGTGTGTGTGTGCGTGTTCGTGCGTGTGCGTGTTCGTGCGTGCGTGTCACAGACAGAGGGACAGACAGAGAGGCACAGAGACTGGCAAACTGATTTCGTTAAAATATTTCTTCCGTTCAGTCTAAGATTCTTCCGGCATGGGCGTTCCCACTCAGCGGGCTCATGTCTCAGTTCCTGATTCACTTTGGCCTCTGGTCCTACCGACATTGCTTTAGGGAAATAAACTGGGCCCTCTGCGTTGTAGCAGCTCACAGACGCACATGCAACCTCTTATTCTTCCCTGCTCCGAAATAAATTCGCTCTCTCTCTCTCACACACACCCACACGCCCATCCGAAAGTTTTTTTTTTCTTTCTGGACACTGTTGCCAGCAGCCAAAGCCAAGAGGAACTGGTCAGTTGACCATGAAAAAGTTTTCATAATCGTCTAAACTGGGCCTTTGATTTGGGCGGGGGGGGGGGGGGGGGGGGGGGGGGGAGGGGTTGATTTCCTTATTTGGGTGTTCCAGAACACATCTCTTGCCCGAAAAATCAATCCAAGAGACAGCTTTTTTTTGTAGCTTCACGAAAAGGAATGTGAACACATCGCGATGATATGCATCTTTTCATACGGATGGTTGTTGCGCACATGTCATTAACAATGAACAGTTTTGAGCCGATGCCTGTTGCGCAACATGCACTTTCCGACAAATCCCTTTGGGAGAGATCCCGAGTTCAGGGTTTTCTCCCTGTTGTATTCGTAGCAAACCGAGGGGTATGTTGTGTACAGTTGACGGGAAATCAGCGGTGCAGTGCACTAGCATGCACATACGATTTCGCGGAAAGCGGGTTTTAACGTGTGACATGCCATACACGAAAACAAAGTTTTGAAATATACCTAACTCTAACCTGGGCGTGGAAAACTGTGACACGGACCATGCATAATACCAACAGATATTGGGAATAATCATTGTCTGCCAGAGTAACAAACATAGCCAGAGTAACAGACATAGCCAGAGTAACAACAAACGTGCAGAACAAACATACATCTGTTCAAAAGGAGCGCTGCACCGTTTTCAAATTAGGGAGAAACAGACATCCAATTAAATGTCACAATGCATCGGCAGTTTGAGAATGAGACACATGGACACACGTATGCAAGAGCGTTAACACTGGGTGCTAGATTCTCAGACGGGACACACAAAGGGAGGTAAGCGAGGCGCTGCGCGTTACTTGGTGCTTGCGGGAGGTAACGGCCATTACATGCAATTCCTGCGCCCGTCGCACGCCCTCCTTCAGGCGGGCCACCCAGTGAGGGAACGGCTTCAGCAGCAGCATCACCGCCGTCTCCCCGCACTGCCACAGCAGCTGCCCCATCGACAGCACGCTCTGCAACCAGGCGGGTGGCGGCACCGTTACCATGACCACCAGAACAACGGGCGCCCGGCCAGTTCATCGTTGACTACCGGGCTAATTTACCATAGCTACCAACATCACAATACTGGTCCGATTCATCCTGACCACTACTATGGGATGCCAGTCTTACTCACCATGACCAACACCGGGTGCTCCCCTTACCCACGCATTAATCAACACAAAACAAGCCTAGCCTAGTCTGGACCATGTGTATGGAAGTCACTTCCATCGAGTCTACAAAATACGAATATGTTGGAAAATGTCAATGAACATATACGTGTACATTCCAATGCCTCAGTTATGCGATTATTCGATTAGAATCGTTTACATGCATGCTGAACATTTTTCTGTCAAACATGTTACGAATACACTGAACACGTGACCTATTCCATTAAAGCACTGCCCCCATCCACTTCATCTGTCTTCTATCCCATCCCCCCCCTTCCCACCATCCTCCCTCTCTTTCTGTTTCCTTTTGTCTACCCATTATTACATGTCATTACATTTATCAACGGTCTGCAGTATTAGAATTACAGTGTTATGAGCACCATAACAATGTGTACTGAAATGATGTACATACGTGCAAGGACAGACTGCAAGATGAGGCCTCGGTCTAAAAATCATCCGTGAACATCAAAAATCAAATCATTCATTCACAATGACTACAAATACAGGATGCCGGTCTAATTCACTAAGACCACAACGCAGGATTCTAATCCAATTCATGACTACAGAATGTCAGTCTAACTCGTATTTGCTATCGACTCAGGGAGCCAGTCTAATTCACGACTACCGACACACAGTGCTAGTCTTGTTTACCACGAATACCAACACACAATGCTAGTCTTGTTTACCACGACTCTCAACACAAGCTTCGTATAATTTTTCCAAAAGAATGCAAGTCTAACACCTTTCATTCCACCCTTCCACCGCCATACTACGACCAAGTATCAATCACACGTGATGGAGGACACCATTTCGTTTAAGTGCGTCCGTACGCAGTGTTCCAAAGTTAAGTCTTGAAACCGAAATCTACCGGACAGCTTCGGTTGGGGTTAATACCTTGATGAACTGCTTGTTGATGGCGCCGAGGGTGACGGCTTCCGTGTCGATGGTGTCGTAGACGTTGAAGACGGGCACCAGCAGAGGGAAGAGACTGTCCCACAGCCGTTGCCACAGGCCCAGCGCCACCAGAGCCAGGCAGGCCGGCGCCTTCCACACCACCGTGTTCCTCATCTTGACCAGCAACAGTCAGAGTGGTGTTGACCGCTGTGGACACGCACGCACGCACGCGCCACACAAACACACACACCACACATTAGAGCAGCCCAAACCCACCAGACAAATGCAAACACTGCACTAAATTGCACCCGAACGAAGGACGAGCAATCTCACTTTTCTCAAACTGGGCGCAAAGTTGACGTCGATGATTGCTCTTTCTTCGTTTTCATTGTCCTGAATGTGATGCTTGGTCTTGTGATTGTCATTGTCCTGAATGTTGTGTTTGGTCTTGTGATTGTCATTGTCCTGAATGTTGTGTTTGGTCTGGCGATTGGTCCCTTTTGTCCAGCGGAACAGCATTTTTTTTCTTTTAAGTTTGTTTCAGTTACCTCCTGCGGTGACCTGTCTGTGAAACTGACAAAAATCGTTTCAAACCGGTTTATGCTTCAAAATTCTAGCGGCCTTTGATTCAGCAAGCTGGGCATTGATAGAGGCTTGTGTACTTTTATCCGCAAAAATGCAGATACATGATCATTGTTTAGATACTCGTCAACTTCTGTGTTTACTTTGGCAGGAGCTGGAAAAGGTCTCGAAAGAAATGTATGGGATCTGCGAACGTCTCCGTTTCCATTTTGAGGGAGTCTTTGGGGCATAGAAGATGGTTCATTTTCATTCACTCTTGATACAACAGACTAAACTCCTTCGTTCGTAGGTAAGACAAACAGCTCTCCTCTCTCTCTCTCTTCTCTCATTTGTTTACTCTGCTGGATCAAAATAATCTGTACACTTTTTTACTGGCAGAAATCTGATCAAGCCTGTCCGCTAGTGTTTACTCTGAAACATCCTTTTGCCACTGTACAGACAGTAACATGTAATGTTGCCTTATGTAACCTTATGTGAATGAATATCTGATTGTAGTATTGGTATCCTTTGCATTTCGTCCGGATATAATACAGTAGCTGTTTATCATCGATTATGGGTTAAAAAAAAGTTTAGATAAGTTTTTTTTTTCTGTTCAAATTATCTTTTGCACCGTAATATTTCTTACGTTTGTCGTTTCGTATATATTTTTTTCATTTCAAATGTTTACGCAGCTTTCAACTTTCCTTACATTACAGTTCTGATCTTGTAACTGGGCAGCCGATGACATCGTGCTGACGAAAACTGCACTCACATGAAAGGGCCCCGGTGGGCTTAAAACAACGAAAACACAGCAAAACACTACTACTACCACTATGTTGGTGAACTGGAGAAACTAAAACAGCAAAACACTATGTTGGCCAACTGGTAGTTTGCTAATGGGTTCAGTATACGCCGGATGGGAAGTGATTATTTTGCGCTGCCTTTGTTTTCAATCGCAGTACGCTTTACACAAATCTTATGAACATCTGTCAATGGACGACGCCTGAAATTGAAAAGGACTTTCGCTGCACGTGCACAAATGACAGTTCAGGATGATGGACCTTATGGAGAAAACAGTCGGCTCTTGTTCGACAAGAAAACGACCAGTGGGATATAGGTATGATCACTATGAGGACAAAAAAAGACTGCCGAAATTGAGAATACTCTGGACAAAGACAAATCCGGATTCCCTATCTGCACCCTTCCCCTTCTCAAAACTTTTCAATCTGTAATATAAGCAGTGTTTTTTGTTTTTTTTCAGTGGGTACCTGGTAAAACAAAACGCCAAAAACAATTCAGTCACCGGCACCCCTCCCCTTTCATACTTGGCCTGGTCATCTTCGAACCAATGAGTGATGGTTTGGAGGGCTGACCATAGAAGAAAAAGAAGCTAATGCTCAGGACTTACGGAAGTAATAGAAGCGGCTGCCCCAGTGAATCAGGATGAGAGTGATCTTGACGCAGGTGAAGCCGATCAGGATGAAGAAGCTCAGGACTACGGCGACGGCGGTAGTAATTACGATGCCTCCGGTAATGCACAGATACACCAGGGCTAGATCTGAAACAAAGCACATGATCATTCAAACCTTTTTGTAACCCGTTCGAAGACAAGACATGACATTTATTTATTTACGAGGATAATAGATCAGCACTGGTTAGGGGTTTTTTTCCGTTTTGTTTTTTTGTTTTGTTTTTTTTTAGCCCAGTCCTCGTCCCGAGTAGGACCAACAATGCAAAGTAAGACAATAAAAGTCGAAGCATGACAAAAGCCGGTTACAATGACCAATAAAAATAAATGTAAAAAAAAGATAAAGAGAAAGGGAGGGACGGGAGGGGGGAGAGCGAGGGAGAGACGAGAGCGAGATGCGGGAAAGAGCACACAGTTCTGCATGTCCAGGAAACAATGGAACCACCAGAAAACACCGCTCCTGTCCGTGAGCCGACTCACGGGCGGTCAACAGCAATGCCCGTTTCCTAGACATTTGGCTGTCCTTGACATCTGTAACGTTCTTTTTTAAGCTGAAAGTTTCACACTCTTAACCACTCAAAGTGACGAAAAGGATGAACGACAGAGGAGGCAGAGGCAGACAACGGCAAACAACAAAATGGCCATACTGTCCAGCAGACAGGTCAAGGGAGGTTTTTTCTTTTGTCTTTCTTTTTCGCGTACGCAGGCCGATACTCCTGCGGACACTCCCTGTATAGACGGGCAAGGATTAATCCCATCTACCCAACAAAGGGAGTGGAGTTTTGTGTGTTTGACCGTTTTTTATCCCGCCATCAAGGCAGCACATCTTCGGGGAAGGTGCGTGCTATGTGTAACATGTCATCCATACCAACGGCCAAACTGGCCTTCTCTTCCGAAAGTTGGTGATGGGATTTTACGTGTATGCAAGATGTTATGCGTGCGTTCACACACGGAACCTCGGTTTATAGTCTCATTCGAAGGACTGTTTGGGAAATGGAGTCAGAACCAATCTTAACTCCGAGGGGAAAATCCCTCTGTACCGGAACGGCCCGGCGGAGATTCGAACCCGCAACCCCACGATTACGAGTCCGGCGCTCTACCACTAGGCTATCCCGGCCCCGGTCAAGTGAGTAATGTACCCCTACCCCAACCTCTATTCCCTGAACAACCAAAACGGTTAACAGTTCCGAAGTCAAAGGATGATTGTATGGGGCTTAAAATTCACGTCTTTAGCCAAAGGAGTAAAAAGGGGGGGGGGGGGGGGGGTAGGTAAACGAGTGGAGAAAGGCTAAGGGGTAGTAGGGGTGTGTGTGTGTGCGGGGGGGGGGGTTCTGTTGGTTTGGACTGCAAATCCTTGAATCATCTCCCAGACTTAAGTCCCCCCCCCCCCCTTCCCATCTGCTGTACGATGGCGGGGACCACTAGACTCCAACATTCCGAATGGCCGTAAGGGGAGATCAATTCAGCGGCAACCCCAGGCTCACTTCCCAACAGCTCTCTGTGGCGGGGGACCACTAGATTCCAACATTCCGAATGGCCGTAAGGGGAGATCAATTCAGCGGCAACCCCAGGCTCACTTCCCAACAGCTCTCTGTGGCGGGGGACCACTAGATTCCAACATTCCGAATGGCCGTAAGGGGAGATCAATTCAGCGGCAACCCCAGGCTCACTTCCCAACAGCTCTCTGTGGCGGGGGATCCAACAACAGTCTCCGGTATAGTGGTCATTCTTCGGGCGAGCTCTCTTCTCATCGCTTCTTCCCAGGTCGTGCTCCGACCTTAATCTGATGAAGTCAGCAGCTGGTGAGTGGACGGAGAAAGCTCTTTCAAGATGACGAGGTAACCGCGGATAACCCGAGCATCTATCCAGTCGATGAAAGGGGGGGGGGGGGGAGGAGGTGGGAGGAGGAGAGGCGGGGAGTGAAGGGGGTGGCTTACGTGTCGAAGCCACGGGTGTAGGAGCAGGAGGCCGTCTGCTTTCTTTGAGCAGCTCCCAACAATTCATCTTCCGAACAGGTGGAACACGGTGTGGTGACTTTCCCCCCTCACTCTATCCCCCAACAAAGGGGGGGGGGGGGAGGGGGGCTCAGGTATGGCGGCTACAAACGAACTGAAACCACTCAGTGGCAAGGCGACAATCTGCCGGACCACCTGGTAAGCTTGGTGACGTTCATGCTTCTCCCTCCCTCGGCTGAGCTGCTAACGTGTCACTCCCTCGCGAGGTCAAGGTTGAGGCTGAGGCTTAAAGTCGCTGCACATAAAAATGAACTTCGCATGGAGTGAACAGAGGAGCCTTCCATTTCCTTTCTGGACGCGAAGTTGGTCAGTGTCATTCTACAGTCTTTTTGTGAGCGCGTTCACGTGTTCAGACGCTAAAAGGCATATCCCACGTGTTTGATATTTCTCGTCGTTCATACAGGTCACTGTGCTTTCTGTTGTCCGCAAAGACTGAATGTGCTTTTCATATACAGTCTGGGGGTTCGTTGACAAACACTGAAGCAGCATCGGAACAAGCATATTGCTTTGCATGTTATTAGAAGCCTTGGGACTGGTCAGTTTATTTCCCTGCGTGTCCTTCCAGTCGGAAATCGTGGCCAGTGTAGTATGGTCTGACAATTCCAGATTCTGATTCAGCCACCATTCTTTATGGGGTGCAGATACCTGCTTTCCAAAGGTGGAGGTTTAGATTACACCTGTTACTTTGCCCTTATCCACTAAGATGCACCATCACCAGCAGCCGATTCATACGATCTTGCAGTCAGTCTGATGCCCGGTATACAGATATAGCTGCCAAGCTGCTGTGACAGCAACTTTCTCTGAAGACGAGGGCTTCTCAAGGCACGGCGGCCAAGCGGAGTTGTATTTGCCCTCCCAATTCGGAACCCCTTTTTAAAATGGCTGCCAACTTAACTTTCGTCCAGTAAAGTGGGGCATACGAGACCTCCAGGGGTGTTAAATGACTTAAGTTAATCCAAGGTTCAATTCTTCTGGTAAGATTAACTCCGAGGACACACTTTCTGAAATCATTCATATCAAAGGCGAAAGGGGAAGGATGTCCTTCCCTCCCCCCTCCACCCCTCTTTGTTCACGCCCCTTACAATCATCTTCTGAAAGAAATCCTATTTTAAAAATGGGAAGAAATATCGAGCAATCGAAGCTTTCAACAATTTGGACTTCACTAGCCCATCACAGATTTCAGAAGTCAAAAACTGGGGAGGGAGGGAAATCTCTTCACTTTGGGGGGGGGGGGGGTATTCTACAAAGGAACTGTTCGAGACAAGTATTCATTTACTACCATATTAATTCTGCAATAAAATTATCACGATTATTATGAATACTCACATAGCGCCTATACTCGGCTAGAGACCATGCTCTAAGCGCTTTACAATCCACACTCGTTTACACAACGGGCTGCCTACCTGGGTAGTGCCGACTGAAGAGCTGCCAGCTGGCGCTTCATTCAGTCGTTTCCCGTGTCATCCAGTCAAATCGTTCACTCAATTTCCTTACTTCCTTCATTCTTTCCAAATTCACATCTTCAAGATACTAAAATGTCCTGATGACTTGAACGTGCATGAGAGTTCAAAATCATCAAGTTGTGTTATGCAAGAAACTGTGCAAACTATTTTTTTTACATAGCTGCACTAACAGGAGTAAACTTTCCTTTTCCGATAGAATTGCACCTTGATAGAATAGATTACCTGTGAGCACTAAAAGACCACAAAACATTAACACCGACGGAATTATCTTAAAAGGCATGATAGTACAATCATTACGAATAAGCGCCACGAAACACCGAGCTTAGCGTCATTTCACAATCATGAACTGAAGACAGGTCTTTTAAAAACCACACAGCGAACTGCACCCATTCCCCAGTGTTTCCGATTCCCTATTTCTCACACACTAACCTTTCCTGCAAAACGATTTCCTCTCGCACCCCTTTCTTGGACTAGAGCTGTCCAAAATCCGAATAACTGAAATCTACAGCCAGCGTGTGTCTGACTTTGGTGCTAGAGTGTTAAAGCAGCAGCGGGCAAAAGAGGGGGGAGGGGGGGGGTGGGGAGGGAGGGGGTGCCAGGGGCAAAAAAATCTTTCCCGCGTCCGACCTCTTTGAAAGTCTTTAAAAAATGATTCACTTGAATTTAGAGAAGAGATGAACCTTTTGGAAAAAAATCGCTTTCGCACCCCTCTCCGATGCCAGTTTCATTCTCTCAAACATTCTGTTTACTGAATTCTATGGCGCCCTTGTCTGACCTCGGCAGTTTTGACTGACAGCAGCTTTTGTGAGGTTGGGGGTTACGAAATGAAATCTATGAACCAATTCCCCCTCCCCCCCCAAAAATGTGACTTCCACTTC
This sequence comes from Conus canariensis, assembly GCA_033310375.1. NCBI lineage: Eukaryota > Metazoa > Mollusca > Gastropoda > Neogastropoda > Conidae > Conus > Conus canariensis. Next base: position 9,472,933 of record CM065731.1, read on the forward strand.
CAATGTTGATATTTGCAGCCTGACAGTTCGGCACAAGTGCGGCCCTAGTCTTTTTTTCTTTCTTTCGTTTTTCTTTTTTTCTTTTTTTTTTTTTTTTTTTTCTTTTTTCTTTTAATGTATAAAAAAAGGTCTGAATGAAGACGAATCCGTTGCCTAGGTGATCAAGGCAAACCGCATACCAAGGATAAACGCTTTGCAAATTTCGAGTTAACTCGTTCATCAGATTTCCAATGGATAGAAAAAAAAACCGGTATTGACAGGAAAGAAAAGGAAATACGGTAATCGTATTGTCTTAAGTTCGGATTCCAAACGCATTAAGAAAAAAAAATTGAACATCGTTCCGTTACACAAGGCCGAATGTTGTCATGATTCTTTTTCTAAGATACTGATACATATCCAGTCAATTCATCGTTATCTTTGAAGGAAAGACATGTCTGACGCATTTTTCTTTCCCCCCCAAAAAAAAGCGAACGGTTAAGAAGTAACAGTAAATGAAGTTGACATCAGCAGAAACAACGAAGACCACTTACTAGTTACTCCCATCTTCAAATATCGAGAATGATAAAGGGTGGTGGCCAACTGCGATTCCTCTGGGCATCATGCAACATGACACGGTACCATCAGAACTCTGCACTATTTACCTGCTGAGAGTGGCGCGCGGTGTCCAACCTAGCGAACGTGGGACGCAGCCAGCCCCGGAGACAGCACGATCCCTTTTCTTCGGTTCCTCCCCGCACTCTGGCGACCCGCTCTCACGTTTGACGCTGTGTGCCTCGAGGGTTGAACTGCTGAGCTGTGCTTCTTTGCCCGCTATAACGTGTCTGTGTACGGACAACTTGTTGCACGTGCAGTTCAGGCGGCAAGGTTTGCATGTGCATGTACAACAACCCGCTTGGTTTTAAAGTTATTAATTTGTGAACAGAGGAGAGATTTTTTTTTCAGATCCTGTTTCTTCGTCACCCTCATCTCTCTCTCTCTCTCTCTCTCTCTCTCTCTCCCAAATATGTGATGTATAAAAAAAAAAAGCTCTTCCCTTAAGCCTTCCTTCGCTCGATTTTTGTCTACCATAGACACATGAATACGCATGCGATCACGAACGTTCCCCACCCCCCCCCACCCCCACCCCCACACACGGTACGCACACATACACTCACACTCTCACACACATGAACACACACACACACACACACACACACACACACACACACACACACAACACACACACAACACATTCTCGAAACTAAAGGAACGTAATTATTGCACTGTTTGCACACTCCACTCCGCTACACACATTGTAGCAATCCACCTTTCAAATACATAAACAAATAGATAGATAGATAGATAGATAGATAGATAGATAGATAGATAGATAAATAGATAAATAGATTGATAGATAGATAAACAAATAAACAGACGAATAGTTTCCTCAAGGAGATCCCGTGTGCTCAATAGGAACCAACAGTATCACACCATCACCAAATTCTGCGCTAGAAATGTCCTCTTTTCTGTCAGCTTCTTTGTCTCTTCTTTTTTCATTTTCATTCATTTATTTACTTATTTTTTACGTCAGTTTCTTTTTCGACTTCCTGCGTTCTTGGTAAAGTCATTTCGTCAGAAAGAACCTTTTCCCACTCGTCTACCTCTCCGGAATGAATCATTTGAACATTTTGTTATTGAAAAAATCTTAAATAAATGTTAGCGAACCGCCCAGAGAACGTGGACAAACGAGTCACAAGACGAAACACAACGCGTTTCGACCTCTTAGGTCTTCATCAGGTGAGACATAAACGAATAAAACAACGAAAATTCACTTAGCTTTGATCGCTT
>CM065731.1:9479759-9487259 GCA_033310375.1 Conus canariensis
AGGATAATCTGGTCACCGCCTGGCAATGCAGTAACATATCGTGCAATGAAATGTAGGATAATCTGGTCACTGCCTGGCAATGCAGAAACATATCGTGCAATGAAATGTAGGATAATCTGGTCACTGCCTGGCAATGCAGTAACATATCGTGCAATGAAATGTAGGATAATCTGGTCACCGCCTGGCAATGCAGAAACATATCGTGCAATGAAATGTAGGATAATCTGGTCACCGCCTGGCAATGCAGAAACATATCGCACAATGAAATGCAGGATAATCTGGTCACCGCCTGGCAATGCAGAAACATATTGCACAATGAAATGTAGGATAATCTGGTCACTGCCTGGCAATGCAGAAACATATCGCACAATGAAATGCAGGATAATCTGGTCACCGCCTGGCAATGCAGAAACATATCGCACAATGAAATGTAGGATAATCTGGTCACCGCCTGGCAATGCAGAAACATATCGCACAATGAAATGCAGGAAATCTGGTCACCGCCTGGCAATGCAGAAACATATGACAATGAAATGCAGGATAATCTGGTCACCGCCTGGCAATGCAGAAACATATCGCACAATGAAATGCAGGATAATCTGGTCACCGCCTGGCAATGCAGAAACATATCGCACAATGAAATGCAGGATAATCTGGTCACCGCCTGGCAATGCAGAAACATATCGCACAATGAAATGCAGGACAATCTGGTCACCGCCTGGCAATGCAGAAACATATCGTACAATGAAATGCAGGATAATCTGGTCACCGCCTGGCAATGCAGAAACATATCGCACAATGAAATGCAGGATAATCTGGTCACCGCCTGGCAATGCAGAAACATATCGCACAATGAAATGCAGGATAATCTGGTCACCGCCTGGCAATGCAGAAACATATCGTACAATGAAATGCAGGATAATCTGGTCACTGTCTTGCGTTGCAGTAACATATCGATAATCAAGCGTTTGATAAAACAACGCAATGCAATACGATACAATACGAAATTGTAATTTAGAAATGACGTGTGTGTGTGTGTGTGTGTGTGTGTGTGTGTGTGTGTGTGTGTGTGTGTGTGTGTGTGTGTGTGTGTGTGTGTGTCCATCATCATTCTTTGGTATGCTAGTGACAGTGGGGTGACTGATCGTAATTCTCTAATAATAACATACGTTGATGTACTAATTCACCATGAAAATACGATAAATGTCCTGTGTGCACCAAATGTTTGAATCTGAAAAGCATTCTGTTTACAATCAGAGTGCTGCGAGAGCGATTAAACTGTTCAACAAAGAGTACTTTACCATGATGATGTTTTATACTCTAAAGTCTTCATTTTCAGTGGACAGACGAGACATATTCGCTACACGGACTTTATTCTTTCTGGGATGGTTTTCTACATTCCTGATATTCTTTGTAGCTTTTTTTTATTCTCTGAGTATCTGTTAAGATTTTCAGCTGTATTCTGATGGGTTAGGCAAAAGTATCCAAACATACACAGGGTTTGAAAGAATCAGCAACTTTAAGATAACGATCCTGCCAAGTAGGAAGTAAATTGCCTTTTCATTCAAATATTCAACAAATATCGTATTTCTGATTTTTTTTATTCGGAGTTATAGAGGTTTTTACTGCCTCAAACTGATTTTAAACCATAGTCCTAGAATCTTAAGATAGGTTTCATGCAATTCCTAAGTCCTGCATAGGAGGAACCGATCTCTCTCTCTCTCTCTCTCTTCTCTCTCTCTCTCTCTCTCTCTCTCTCTCTCTCTCTCTCTCTCCCCCTCTCTCTCTCTTTTCTTTTTTTTTCTTTTTTGCACTTATAATTCAGACTGTAACAGATTTTCCCGAGTTCGCTTGTAAACCTTGACATATAAATAAATCTATTAAGCGTTCACTAAAAGATTCAAACGGACGCTGAAAGATTTTGTGTTTGCACTGTCGCATTGTTGATCAAGGAAAATACATATGATGTTTTAATATTGCCTTTCATCATAACAACCAGAAGTTCAGCAGAGATATTAAACAGGTAGGGACCGATAGGATCACCCTGACCGCAGTCTCTTTGTAAAACAATGGCTGATTCTTTCACTATCTCCATCTTCCGGTCCATTTACCCCTCGCCCCATCTTTTTGCCGACAACAGGAGCTTCGAAGAGAAGAAATACAGTAGGATATAAACACATAACAACCTTTAAATTTCCCATTTTTCTTTCCTTTTTTCATTTTTCTGTAAATTTTCCATTTCTCGTTTTTCAGTTGAAGCACGACAGAATACTCAGAAGCCAAAAGGAACTAGAAGAGAGCTCAGGAGAGCGCAGACCACAGCCACAGTGGAACGGATCCCTTACCCCCCCCCCCCCCCCCCTACACACACACACACACTGATATTTGGATCCGCACCGCGGATCCGCGCTAGCATTAGGTGGGTGATGGCCGTCCTCCATCTCTACACCAAGTTTTGTTAAAATCGGTGAGGGTGGTGGTAGCGGTTGTTGTGCTAGTGGTGGTGATAGTGGTGTGTGTGTGTGCGCGCGTCGCGTGTGTGTGTGTGTGTGTGTGTGTGTGTGTGTGTGTGTGTGTGTGTGTGTGTGTGTGTGTGTGTCCTGTATGAATGTGAGAGTGCAAGGTTAGGTGGGTAGTGGGTAGGGGGTGTGCTGGTAGGAGGGCCGCTGCGGCGGGGTGTGCCGGGGGCCGTCACTAGGATGCCTGCCCGTCACTTCTCGTCCCCTCTGATCCAGTTAGTGGGCAGGGAGTGTTTAAATGTGATCTGGAGTAAAAGTTGTGATCTACTTATGCAACTTGAAGAGCTATTTCAAGCCTACACAGGAAAAACAAAATTTAAGTCGGGCAGCCGGTTCAAGGAAACCTTCTGATCTGTGGCAAAATAATCAGAGTGTTGATTGTGGCCACATAACAGAAGAAGAAGAAGAAGTGTGTGTGTGTGTGTGTGTGTGTGTGTGTGTGTGTGTGTGTGTGTGTGTGTGTGTGTGTGTGTGTGGCACAGTCCCGCTGACTCTTGATTAAACAAAGTTGAGAGACATGTATGAAAACATGACCTCCTTGATGAAACGAATGACTTGGTCGGTTGACTGAGTTTGTGCTTACACAAAAATAAACGCCGTCGTGTTCCTGGCTGTTGTTCACGTGTCAATGTTCCAAAACATTGTTGGACACTCTGAGTTAGCTGTTCAGCCAGTGTGGGCCATGTTCTATCTAATCATAGTTGAACACAAGCGCGTCAGTTTGGATGGTCCCATTGATAACCAACCAATCAGCGTGTCACATACATCAGTAGGATCAACAAGAGGTATAGTGATAGAGATACGTATTGACAATACCATCAGTCCGGTTATCTCCCGGAGACTGTTGACCGATTGAAGTTACACGGACAGTTCATTGTTTCCTGCCGGCCGTTCATTGTTTGGTGTATGCCGAAATTCGAAGTCCAGACGTGTTTGATCAAAGCTTCTTTTAATAAAACTGCTTCGAATCCCATACCATTGGTTTGACTGCAGATGATTCTGTCTTTGGCACAAGGAAAATAAACCCATTTTGTGGAAGACTGGCGCAGGGTGTCGGTTTTTCTTAATGTGACATGGTCCTGGATGTTAGTAGTTTATTGGCGAATTCAGTGGACCTGTGTTAACTAAATATAAGTACAAGAGTGAATCACCGAGGTACAGTATGGAAAGGAGGGCAGTTAGAATTCTGTGCTGGGTGCTGGGCGCGAGTCTGTTGGTGTCACGTGAGTACTATAATTCGGAGATGTTATCTGTCTGTCTGTCTCTCTGTTTTCTTTTTTCATTAATGAATTGGCTGTAGATTTATCCAGAAATGTTGAATGTGGCATTGGCTTAATTCGTGGAAATATGTCTATCATTGTTTGCCGATGATGTTATTGTATGATCGGACTTTGTTGGGCTTCAGAATCAAATTGACAGTCAAAACATCAGAGTAGATCGTATGCAATCAACAGACAATATAGAGAAAACAAACGTGATGGTTTCTAGAAAGGCTCCTAAGTTTCAGAGAAAGCTGGTTTTATGGCAATGAAGTTGTGAAGGTGACTAATGCATACAAATACCGAGGGATGGTCTTTGCTACTTTTAAATTTAGAATTATCTATGCTTAGTCAGATAATTGTAGAAAAGCAAAGAAAGAAGTGATGGAAATGATATAATCGTTGCAAAAACTGAATACCAAAGCTATAAACTTATTCTGGAAGCTATTTGATTCGCGAAGTGAACCCGTTGTGACACACGCAGCTGCAGCATGACTAGAACAAGAAAGTCACCACATTGGAAATGTCCATATGTTTGCATTCAAAAGATCTTTTTTAGCATTCCCCAGTATATATCGAACAATTTTGTATGTGGAGACACCGTGAGATATTCTTTACGCGTCACAATTGTCAAGTGTGCTAATATTGTTTAAAACAAAAAATAGTCCAACTACCATGTGAATAATATGCAGAAAAGCTTCTGAAAGGCCCCCAAACAGCATGAATCTGACCATTTCATTTGGGTGTCAAATATACAAAAGAAGACTGTGACTGAAAATGGTTTGGGCATTTTTGGGCTAAGCCAAGGAGTTGGTTCTGAGTGTGGTTTTGATAACGGAATTCAAATATACACCCATCTCCTCTTTCAAACTAAACTGGTATGCAGAAATAGTTGGGAACGGTAAAAGTACGTATTTCTGTTTTTTGAAAGCATTTTTCGGGTAGAAAAATACTTAACGTGATGACAACAAAATGCACCGAGACAAGTTGACCAGATTTAAATTGTGGGTTAGTGGTTTGAAAATTTTTAAGCAATTGTTTTTTAAGTGATGATTGTTCACATGACATCATTTGCTTAACTGGTAAGATTGAATGTGAAAACGAAAAAAAATTTGGTTTCTTTGTGTTGCATTTTCTGACAAACGTGAAAGCTGTAATGTCCTGTACGTACTATTCAAATAGCTCAAGCGTTGTTGTGTTGTATTCTGATAACAATGAACTTACTGTGAAGGAACTAGCTAAGAACGTTGATGAAGCCATGTATGCGAGAAAAACGATAAACAGGATGATTCAACGTGTGTGTGTATGTGTGCGTGTGTGTGTGTGTGTGTGTGTGTGTGTGTGTGTGTGTGTGTGTGTGTGTGTGTGTGTGTGTGTGGAGGGGAGCAGGGGGAGAAGGGGGAGGGGGAAAGAGGGGGTGATGGGGAGGAGGATTGCACGGAGGGTTGGGGGAGACGTGGGAGGGAAGAGAGGCAGGAAGGGATGGATCGGTGGAGGTGGGGGGTCGGGGAGAGGGGGGGGGGGTCGATGATGTTGGGGATGTGTTAGTGAGTGTGCATGAAACTCCTGGTCATGATATCGGTGAAGGCAATGGTTATCCCCCTTGGTTAAATGCTCAATGGCCAAACGGACAAGAAAATCTCTCTCTCTCTCTCTCTCTCTCTCTCTCTCTCTCTGTATGTGTGTGCGTGCGTGCGTGCGTGCGTGCGTGTGTGTGTGTGTGTGTGTGTGTGTGTGTGTGTGTGTGTGTGTGTGTGTGTGTGTGTGTGTGTACCTGTGACTTTATCTCTGTCTGTGTCTGTCTGTCTGTGTTTCGCTTTCCCTGTCTCTCATTCTCAAAGTACACCGTAATATTTTGTTCAAAGCTCTCCCTGCACCCCCCCCCCCCCCCCCCCCCCCCTTTTTTTTTTTTTTTTTTACTTGACTATGTGATCGTGTGAGTCTCCTGAAGCCACACTTCTCCTGTGCGGAATGCACCTACTCAGAAGCTTCTTCTCTGGCAGCCAGTTGGTGTAGCAAGCCTGATGAATGCTTTACAAACCGAAACAGCTGCCTCTTGCTGGTGCTCATGCATTCCTGCTGATCTGCTGTTAGAAGAAACAACGGGTACACAAATCGCACGCACCGAATGGCTCCAATTGTCCCCAAGCTCCCTCACCCTCCCTCCCCACTTTCCCCCACCTTCTGTGTGTCCTATCCCCTCTCCCTCATCCATCCCCTTTAGCCCGTATGTCTCTGACACTGTTGTCATTATACTAAGGTGTACAGTATGGCAGATGATTGTTAACACATCAATGAGGGAGGTCAAACACGGAGACAAATGAGTGGGATACGTGGACGAAAGCTCTAATTTCCCCCTTCTCCACCCAGCATGTTAACCCCTCGGGTGAGCGCCCAACGTCTCTCTCTCTCTCTCTCTCTCTCTCTCTCTCTCTCTCCATCTCACACACACACACACACACACACACACACACATACACGCACGCACGCACGCACGTACACACACATAGATAGATAGATGATTAAAATGCATTATTATCAGTATTTCTGAGGCACAGATTTTACCCTGGTGTGTGTGTATGAGAGAGAGAGAGAGAGAGAGAGAGAGGAGAGAGAGAGAGAGAGAGAGAGAGAGAGACAGAGACAGAGACAGAGAGAGATTCAGATTCTGATGTTGCAACCATGTATAGGCCATTGCTCCTTATAATGGGGAGTAAATGAACAATCATTTCACACAAGGGTTTTTCATATACAAATTATAAGAGAGAGAGAGAGTGAGAGAGAGAGACATCAGGGGAGATAATGCGAAGGACGAACGAATCAATGAATGAGTGACTGACGGACACATTGACTGACTGACTGACTGACTTATAAATGTTCTCACTAACGGAATGACTGTGACTTATTGACACATAAACTTAGGAGAAAAAATTACTGTACTTTCGAAGCAACGATGCAAACAAATTACAAGACGACGCGTTTCGACTTTTTTGGTCTTCTTCAGGCAAGGCGAACAACATTGAAGACAATGACAACGAAGAACTAACAGTCACTGATCTCAAATTGGGCGCAAAAAGGGTGTGGACTGACTGACTGTCTGATTGACTGACTGATTGACTTACTGATTGACTGACTGATTGACTTACTGACTGACTGAACCTCAAACTTTCTGACTGACGAACTGACTGACTGACTGGCTTACTGACGTTCTGTTTCTGATTGACTGATTGACTGGCCGACCGACGGACTGACGGACTGACTGACCGACATTCTGACTGACGGTTAGACTAATTGAGTGACTGTCTGACATACTCACTGACTGACTGACTAACTTACCGACTGATTCAACAGTGTGACTAGATAAACGAATGATTCACTTACAGCTGAATGCAGTTGAACAAAAATGCAAAAGCAGAAGATTTAATGGCTCGATGTATGAACTACCTAAAGATAAAGTGACAGACAGACAGTCAGGCAATGCGAAACACGGATCTATAGATCTATTACAACACATAGGTGAGCGTATAAATAAGTGAATACCAGAGTTATTGTCGATTTCACATAACACAAGAAGAAGAAGAAGAAAAAGAAGAAGAAGAAGAAGAAGAAGAAGAAGAAGAAGAAGAAGAAGAAGAGAGAGAGAGAGAGAGAGAGAGAGAGAGAGAGAGAGAGAGAGAGAGAGAGAGTCAGACAGACAGACAGACAGATAGATAGACGGGCAG
>CM065731.1:9494759-9504759 GCA_033310375.1 Conus canariensis
TGAAAAGCTGCCAGCTGGCGCTTCATTGAGTCGTTTACCGTGTCATCCAGTCAATATCGTCCAATATCGTTCACTCATTTTCTTACTTCCTTCATTCTTTCCATTTCTCACGCAGGGTGTATGCTATGTGTAACGTGTCATCCATACCAACGGCCAAACTGGCCTTCTCTTCCGAAAGTTGGTGATGGGATTTTACGTGTATGCAAGATGTTATGCGTGTGTTCACACACGGAACCTCGGTTTATAGTCTCATTCGAAGGACTGTATGGGAAATGGAGTCAGAACCAATGTTAACTCCGAGGGAATAATCCCCCTGCACCGAAACAACCCGGTGGAGATTCGAACCCGCGACCCCAGGATCACGAGTCCGGCGCTCTACCAACTGAGCTATTCCGGCCCCCAAATTCGCTATCCACGGACAGTGTGACACAAATGCCTGTCCAACGTCTACATCACTATGGACACGAGCACGCAGCCCCGTCAGTGCTGTGTCGTGTCCGAGAGAGATATACTCATCGGCTCTGTTCACACAGCATCGTCATTCTTCCTGCTGTATGCTTTCAGACGAAGTTCCAGACCCTGGTCTAACAAGGATCTTAGTTTCGAGAACTACGGGTACGGGTCAGCAGTGGTGTTCTCCAAGGATCAAGAAGATGCTGTCGTCTGCAACCAGACCTACCCCGAGTCCCAGTCCTAGGCCGTCCTCTGCCCTGGGGGGCATCCTCCATCACCATCGTCGTCGTCCCCATCATCATCCTGGTCGTTAGCGTCCTCTTTGCTGGCATCGTTATAATTATAAAGGACGCCATGGCATTCTTATTATTCTTAATTAAGGACGACCATGGCATGACATTACTATGATTCTAAAGGACCATTTTGGCATTAGTATCACCATGGCATTATCAAAATTCTAAAGGACGTCATGGCGTTCTTATTATTCTTTAGGACGACCATGGCATGACATTACTATGATTCTAAAGGACCACTATGGCAATGGAATCACCATGGCAGTATCAGAATTCTAAAGGACGCCATGGTATGGCATTATTATAATCCTAAAGGACCACCATGGCATTATCATAATTCTAAAGGACCGCCATGGCATTATCAATATTTCTGTAGTACCACCGTGCAATTATCATAATTCTAAAGTACCACCATGGAAATATATATATAATTTTAAGGGACACCGTGCAAATATTCTAATTCTAAAGGACCACCCATTATTACAGTTTCAAAGGACCACCGTGCAATTATCATAATTCTAAAGGACCACCATGGCATTATGATAATTCTGAAGGCCCACCATGGCATTATGATGATTCTAAAGCACGACCACGGTATTATTATAATTGTAAAGGACGACCATGGCATTATGATAATTCTAAAAGATGACCGTGGCATTATTATCATTCTAAAGGACGACCACGGCATTATGATAATTCTAAAGGACGACCATGGCATTATTATAATACTAAAGAACGACCACGGTATTATCATAATTGTAAAGGACGACCATGGCATTATTATAATACTAAAGAACGACCACGGTATTATTATAATTGTAAAGGATCACCATGGCATTATGATAATTCTAAAGGACGACCATGGCATTACGATAATTCTAAAGGACCATCATGGCATTATGATAATTCTAAAGGACGACCATGGCATTATTATAATTCTAAAGGACGACCATGGTATTATTATAACTGTAAAGGACGACCACAGCATTATGATAATTCTAAAGGACGACCATGGCATTATTATAATTCTAAAGGACGTCAGTGGCCTTCCGTGATGGATTCAACGTGACTATGAACACTGGCAGAGTCAGAACCTCTTCACGATGAAAAACGCTGCACGCTGGTTTTCTTTTAAGCTAAATGTGTGTACATTGATCTTAAACGAAAATGCCTATAAAAAAAAAAAACATTAAAAAAAAAACAAAACAAAAAACAAATAAAGTTTTAAAAAGGGCACTCGTGACAGAGTGCATCTCTGCCAAAGTTTAAAAAGAAATCGACAAAAGGGGACGGAACTCTGTATTATGCTGCAGTTGAAAATAGTAAACGCGGAAAAAAAAAGTTGCGTCCCTTCTTGAACTGGTAAAAATTCTCTTTGTGCAGAGTGTGATTCTATTAAATTTTGTTTTGAAGAACCGAAACCAAAAAAGAAAAAAAAAGAGAAAATTACACATCGTTGTTGTACAATCGTTAAATTTCATTTACTCTTAGCGCTGACATTCACAAACATTTGCTCCTCTCTCTCTCTCTCTCTCTCTCTCTCCTCTCTCTCTCTCTCTCTCTCTCTCTCTCTCTCTCTCCCTCCCTCCCTCCTCTCTCTCTCTCTCTCTCTCTCTCTCTCTCTCTCTCTCTCTCGTCACCTCCTCTCCGTCTCTTCCCCTACTCTTCCTAAGTTTATCTCTTTTATCTCTCCTCTCCTCTCTCTCTCTCTCTCTCTCTCTCTCTCTCTCCCTCTCTTACTTTCCTGCAACATATTGCAAGATTGCAATGACTTGCCGTCCTTGATGCTTTTTGTTTGTTTGTTTGTTTGTTTGTTTTTGTTTTTAAACTCCTTGGGTTTCAATGAACGAAAACTGGTTGTTTAGTTATTTGTAACGGTTCTTATGCACACTGTCGTGTGACTAATGTTCATGACCTTTTTTTAAATTTTTATTTATTTATTTTTTTTTTAAAGCAAGGGAGGCCAGATGTATAGGAAATGTGTGCTTTCTCTTTTTTGATTGAAGAAGTTTCTCTGTCTCTCTCCGTCTGTCTCTGTCTCTTACCTTTGCTCCATCCCTTCCTCCCTCCCACACTGTTTTCTTCTAAATACATATAATAATATTCTCTCTGTCTGTCTGTCTCTCTCTTTCTCTCTCTCTCTCTCTTTCTTTCTCTATCTTAGCTTTTCTTCATCCCTCTCACCCTGTCTTCCACATTCTTTTCTTCTAAACACATATAATAACATGATCTCTGTCTGTCTGTCTGTCTGTCTGTCTGTCTGTCTTCTCTCTCTCTCTCTCCTCTCTCTCTTAGCTTTTCTCCATCCCTCCCTCTCTCCTACCCACACTCTTTTCTTCTAAATGCATATCATATTATTCATTGTGACTTGTTATGTATCCATCGTTGTACATATGTTCATATGCGTTTCTGTGCGATGTTTTCTTGTCATAGATTTGCAGATATACTTTCTTTCTATGACAGCTGGATGGAAAAAAAAAGCCAGTGACTTTGTGCTTACTCCTTTCCCTAAACAAATTACATTTCGTTCGTTCGCTGTTCGTTTCATATTGCAGTATCCGAGTTGTATTGTCTTGCGCATAATGTTCTATGAGTTTTTTTTTTTTTTTTCTTGGGTGTGCGTGCTCGTGTGTGTGTGTGTGTGTGCGTGCGTGCGTGCGTGCGTGCGTGCGTGCGTGTGTGCATGTGTGTGTGTGTGTGTGTGTGTGTGTGTGTGTGTGTGTGTGTGTGTGTGTGTGTGTGTGTGAAAACACAATCACAGTAGCAGAGATATCAGTCTACAGACTCTAAACCGGCACAAATCTATTTCATGTGAAGAGTTCAAAGATAATGCGGTGTTTCTACATTATGTGCGTGGGTTTGACAAAATGTTAAAAAAGTGTTTCAACAACAGTTTTATGATAATTTGAAATGGGGCAGTTTTGTACAGCATTTGAATGGCAGATAAAAATGAGACCAATACCAGCCAAAAACATTACCCCCCCCCCCCCCCCAAAAAAAAAAAACAACAAAAAAACCCCAAAAAAAAACGCTTACGTAGCATTGCTGTGGTGCTAAACCAAGATCGCTGGGCAAGTCTGAGTTCTGGCCTTCGACGCCTTACCTTTAATGAATCAATTGACGATGACCCTTCGATGAAATAATTGACGATGACCTTTTCTTCCGTCTTCAACAAGTGTTCTAGGTAACCTTTAGGTCAGGGGTAAGGTACCTAACGGGGGCACACGAGGGGAGAGGAAGTCTCGGGGTTTCTTAAAGGTCATTCCCACCCCCCACCCCTACTCTTGCCCGGCAACATCGCATTTTTTTTTTTATCACGTTTCTTCTCTTTCCTTAACGGGAGAAAACTCCCAGACCCACCTTTAACCTCCTCCCTTCCCCCTCTTATTTGCTGATCCGGATCAGCCTCAACACCAAGCAGGGGCAGGAGACAACGCGCAAACTTCTTCTTAGCTGACTGCTCAAAAATGGACACAAAATGGCTTTGTCACGTGTGACTTAATCTTAGTATGCATCCTTCGGAAATTGGTAGCTGGGGGAGGGGGAATTATGGCGCAAATTGTCTCGTTTCTGGCATCATGACAGTGGATTGTTGGACAAAAGGCATACTCGTTCTCACCACGATCAGCTCCCCTCATTTTTTTTTTTTTAATCACGAGCCATTTTAAACTGTTACCAGTTTGTTTCATTAAAGGAGGTGTCATTGCGTGCGGAATTGTCCATATGCGCTGTACCACATCCGCTAAGTTTTGAGACCACACTGCGCATCGTTTAAAGCAGATGGATAAATGAAGTAATAACTACGATGAGAGAATTTAGGAAGAGGGTCTCGTGGCTTCGACTTAGCAGATTTCTGACGTACGCGTTAGCCCAACGCTCTGGTCAGACCTTAAGTACCTAACTTATACTGTCCAAAGAAAAGAAACGCATACTTTCTAATACCTCCACTGTTGATGCCAAAGCACTGGTAGGATGTAACCAACCAGTGGAAAATGTTTGTTCACGTCTGTGCTTCACGTGTGCTCACGCACTTAGCGCTAGTCGGATTGCACGTGCACAAAATGGCCCCTTGGACATGCTTTGGGCCTGAATGAAGCAAATTCATGCACGTTTTGGTGAGTGAATGCTCAAAGGAAGACAAACAAACCATACACACAGTGAGTCATTCTGAGGAAAACCAGTCCGTCAATACAAAGTGCAAAAATGCCGCGACTCAGTCAGCAAGAATGTGAGAATGCACTGGGGCGTTTGCAAGCTGGGCAAAGTCACCCTGAAATCGCCCGACACTTCAGTGCGAGCCAGAGTATCCTCAGCAGGCTTCTGAGTCGTCACCGCATCAGCGGCTCTACAGTAGACCGACCACGCTCAGGAAGACCTTCGGCAACAACTCCAGCTCAAGATCGCTACATCCGGGTCTGCCACCTGCGAAATCGCTATCAGTCAGCCTCATAAACCGCCCAGCAATTACCCGGAGGTCAAAGAATCTCTTACCAGACTGTTCGTATTCGCCTTCATGCTGCAGGGCTATGGGCTTGCAGACCTGTCAGAGGACCTGTCCTCACACAGCGTCCTCGTGGGAACAGGTTGAAGTGGGCAGCTCAGCATCGTTCCTGGATCCTCAGGAACCACTGGAACAAGGGTCTCGTTTTCAGATGAGCCTTTCTTCCTGCTCCAGCGCTATGACAGGAGGAGGAGGGTGTACCACAGACATGGCGAGCGCTTCGACCAGAACTGCGTGGATGAGGCACCTGCCCATGGTGGTGGAGGCGTCATGGTGTGCGGGGCCATCCACTATGCTAGCAGGAGTCCCCTGGTGCGAGTCCGAGGCACGCTGAACGCCTAGTGATATGTGACTGAAATTCTCCCACCTCATGTCGTGCCTCTTATGGTCGGGTCTCGCACGCTGTTCCAACAGAACAACGCCAGGTCTCATGCTGCGCGACTAACAATGCAAACCCTCACCACCAACAACATCAACGATCTTCCTTGGCCCTCAATGTCGCCTGATCTACACCCCATAGAGCACATATGTGATAAGCTGGACAACGTAAATGAGCTGTTCACCGCCCTCCAGGAGGAGTGGGACACCATGTCAGCAGAGGTGATCCGCAATGTGATCCGTTCCATGCCAGCCAGGTGCCCAGGCCGTTGTTGCTGCAGGTGGTGGACATACCCCTTACTGAGTCCTCGCTGCCTGGAACAGTGTGTATTGGCGATGTGAACTGTACATACACTGTAAATGAAACTGGAATTGATGACCTTCGAGACTAAAAAAATTCTGTTGTGAAATAATTTCAATTGAATTTTTGCTAAATTAATGAAATGTGAAAAAATTTTCTTCAACAAAAGTATGCGCTTCTTTTTTTTTAACAGTATACATTGGCTGTGCCATTATTACGCGCGACTCTCTCTCTCTCTCTCTCTCTCTCTCTCTCTCTCTCTCATCAGCTAACAAACTGTTACTAAGAAAAGATAACTCTGTACTTTCACCCAGGTTGCCATTCTGTTCAGAGTTTCACATCTTTTTATTCCGTGCTTTTGGTCGAACACAAATGCATTACATACCATCAAACTAAGAGAGACATTAAATTCAGTATCTTTGCTGTTTTCTAAGTGACGTGAACCATCTTATGTCGCTGGTTTAAGTCATAACTGTAGAAAATTCCCTCCTCCCCCTTTAAAAAAAATGTTTATCATTACTATTGTTGTTGTTGGCGTTATTGTTGTTGTTGCTATTATTGTTATTGTTACTGTTCGTGATAGTAGTTGTAGTTGTTGTATTTTTGCGGGGACAGTGGGGGGGGGGGGGGGGGTGCTGTCTCATCTTTTCTACCACTCCAATGGCATACCCCCCCCCCCCCCCACGCCACTCATTCCGTCTCTCCATCCACAGACACACCCTCGCTTGTCCCGCCGCAATCCCGACACCGGCAATCCACGGGGAGAGTTAAGATCAAGTCGTGTTGAGGCAACCCACCAGAGGAGACACTGCACTGCTGCCGAGTCACTTCGGTGGCGTTCAAGCGGTGCTTGTTCTGATCCAGCATACGCAGGACGTCACCTATGAAGCCCCCTACTGACGACAATAGTTGCATAGTCCCGGAACCAGCATTAGTGAGCGTCCCCCTCCGGAGGGTGCCAGCATGTCCGTCCAGCGACACTTCCCATGAAGTTGCCGATACCGGTGACCCCGACACGAACTCACCAGGGTACGCTGAGATGCAATGGAAAACTGAGGTCACCATGAGAACAGGATATAAAGGCCACTGAGACTTCTAACGCTGACCGATAAGGATGAGAATGACCAAGGTGGACTTCCGTTCCGGGCTGAAACTGCGCACGTGGGCTGCATTCTGCGTCAACCAGGACTGAGAGATACAAACACCTGCAGTGTTGGTCAGGAGATCTGAGCAACCCTCTCAGAGACGAATTCATTAAATGGATGAAACTCGATTGTTAGATTTTAGTCTTCCCAACTGAGCCCACAGCGAAATAAAGTCTGGGCAGGAGCCGCTCTTGGGCCGAAAAATTCCACCACATGACTATGATGGGGAATCGAACCTGCAACCTAACAACCGGAGATCCATGACTCTAACCACAGCGCCACAGCAGTTGGTACATCTGTAAACATTGTTACTGTTTTCCTGCGAAGCAGGTTGTAACCGTACTCCAGCAATATTCCATTTTTGCGTTAAGTTTGGTTAAAACTGGGTCAGTAGTTTTTTGTCTAATATTGCAGCGGACATCGATGAAGACATTCTTCCTCGTCGGTGTTCGTAAGCAGATAGCTGACTAGAAGATACCCTTATTACATTTTTTGATCAATTAGAGCACTGAGCACTGTGTGTGTGTGTCTGACATAGAGGGTGTGTGTGTGTGTGGGGGGGGGGGGGTAGGGTGATAGTTTGATCAGTTACGACTACTGTCTGACAGACAGGGGGTGGGAGCGGGGTGTTATTTCAATCAATTAAGATCCTGCGTCTGACAGGAAAGGGTGGGGTGTTAGTTTGATCAGTTCGAAGACTGTGTGATTCCAACTGATTGAGGTGGTGGAGGTGGGATGCTAGTTTAATTAGAGCACTATATCTGTCTGACAGAGAGAGGAAATGGGGTGTAAATTTGATCAATTAGAGTACTGTGTGTGTTGACAAGGATGGGGTGGGGTGTTAGTTTAATCCGTTAGAGTACTGTGTGTTTGACATGGAGGGGGTGGGTGTTATTTTCATCCGTTAAAGGTTTGTGTGTTTGACAAGAAGGTGGTGAGGTGTTAAATTAATCCATTAGAATACTATGTGTTCGACAAGGATGGGATGGGATGAGGTGTTAATTTAATCCGTTAGAGAGCTGTGTGTATTTGACAAGGAGATGGTGAGGTGTTACTTTAATCCGTTAGACTACCGTGTGTTTGACAAGGGTGGGGTGGGATGTTAGTTTAATCCGTTAGAGTGCAATGTGTGTTTAAAAAGAAAGGGGGAGGGGGAGATTCGTTTAATCCGTTAGAGTACTGCATGTTTGACAAGGGTGGGGTGAGGTGTTAGTTTAATCCGTTAAAATAGTGTGTGTTTGACAAGGAGTGGGCTGTTAGTTTAATCCATTAAAGTACAGTGTGTGTTTAACAAAGAATTGGGGGGGGGGGGGTAGTTTAATCCGTTAGAGTATTGTGTGTTTCAAAAGGATGAGATGGGGTGATAGTTTAATCCACTGGAATACTGTGTGTTTGACAAGGATGAGTTGGAATGTTAGTTTAAACCGTAAGAGTACAATGTGTGTTTGGCAAGGAAGGGGTGGGGAAGGGGTGGTTAGTTTATTCCGTTAGAGTACTGTGTATTTGACAAGGAAGGGGTTATGTTATTTAATCCGTCAGAATACTGTGTCTGTTTAACAAGGAAGGGGTGGGGATGGGGTGGTTAGTTTATTCCGTTACACTACTGTGTATTTGACAAGGGGTGATGTGCTATTTAACTCGTTAGAGTACTCTGTGTGTTTGACAAGGGTGGGTTGGGGATGGGGTGTTAGTTCAAACCGTTAACGTATTATCTATGTTTGGTAGGGAGAGTAGTGGGGCTGGGAGTTTAGTTTAATTCATCCAAGTACTGTGACAGGGGAGGATAATGGGGGATAGGATATTAGTTTAATCGATTAGAGTGCTGTGTGGGTCTGACGGAGGGGGGGGGGGGGGGGGTAAGGTGGGGGGTATAATTGCCGGTGAACCAGCGGTTCTGAATTAATCATAAACATAAGAATCGAATATGTTGTGTTTTTTTTTACTTCCTCATATGACACGCCCTCTCTTTGTAAAATAAAAATCCAGAGAAAAATGTGGTTGTTGTATCCATAGCCTTTGATGGTTCATTACACGTTCTTAGATCTTCGAGCCTGCAAACACGCACTTTTCGGAAAGAGAGAGAGAGAGAGAGAGAGAGAGAGAGAGAGAGAGAGAGAGAGAGAGAGAGAGAGAGAGAGAGAGACATACAGACAGAGAGAGAGAGAGACAGAGAGAGAAAGAGAGAGAGGGAGCGACAGACAGAGAGAGAGAGAGAGAGAGAGAGAGAGGACAGACAGACAGACAGACAGAGAGAGAGAGAGAGAGAGAGAGAGAGAGAGCGACAGATAGAGAGAGAGCAAATATGTGAAATAAGTAAACAGCAGACAGATTGGTATGACACATACTGATGGCACTTTATTTTGTACAATCGGACAGCTGCCCGATTCCTCTATTGGTGACAAGTAATTAGCCCCGTGTCACACACACACACACACACACACACGCACACGCACAAAAACATACGCACGCGCGCGCACGCGCTTACACACACACACACACACACACACGCACACACACGCACACGCACACACACGCACACGCACACACACAGCTGCCCGATTTCTCTTTTGAGTACAAAGAACTAGCACCATCCTATACGCACTCACACTCACACGCACACGCACACGCACACACACACACACACACACAGCTGCCTGATTTCTCTATTGGCAACAAGTAACTGGCACCAACCTACACACACACACACACACACACACACACACACAGAGCTGCCTGATTTCTCTATTGGCAACAAGTAACTAGCACCAACCTACACACACACACACACACACACACACACACACACACACACACACACACACACACACACAACACACACTGTATTGTTGTGTCCGGACAATAATGTAATTCGGCTTCAGGTGTTGATCCGTTTCAATGGCGACGTATGCCTAAGCTTAGTATCAAACAT
>CM065731.1:9509759-9537259 GCA_033310375.1 Conus canariensis
TGGCTCTAAAAGGCGGGTTCATGACAATATCATAGGCAGGGTTTTCTGGATTAGCCCTCAGTTTCAGATAGTAATTCATGGAAAGACACAACCTCCTTAGCTCCAGAGGGGGTTCACCAGATTCAACATACAAACTCTCTTTTGGAGATGTGCGAAATGCTCCCAGAGCAATCCGCAGTCCTTGATGATGAATTGGATCAAGAGCTTTGAGGTAAGATTTTCGTGCAGAACCATATACCACACACCCATAATCTAGCTTTGGTCTCACCAAAGCCCGATACAATCGCAACAAAGTTCGCTTGTCTGCACCCCAATCAGTGTGACTAATAACCTTCAAAACATTCAAACCTGACTGGCAAGACTGTTTAATGTACTTAATGTGAGGCAAAAAAGAAAGCTTATTATCAAAAATAACCCCAAAAAATTTCACTTGTTTGGAAACTTTAATTACTTGACCATTGAGACTGATAGCTGGTTCTAAGACCTGAGATCTTTTCCTATGGAAATGAACACACTCTGTCTTAGTAGCTGAAAACTTAAATCCATTTTCAGTAACCCACTGCTGAACACGATTAACACACAACTGAAGTTGACGCTCAGCTGCAGCCAAAGTTTTCCCCTTGGCAGAGATGGAGAAGTCATCAACAAATAATGACTTATCAATTCCAGAATTTACTGCCTGGACGATGTTATTAATCTTGAGATTGAATAGAAGTGGAGAAAGGATGCTACCCTGAGGGACACCCATCTCCTGCTCAAAAGGATCCGAAAAGGTCGAATGAAGCCTAACACTGAAATGCCTGTTAGACAAAAAATTAGCAATAAACATTGGTAAATTACCTTTGAAATCAAGTGTCTTCAAATCCTGGAGAATTCCATGCCTCCATGTTGTGTCATAAGCTTTTTCTAAATCAAAAAGAATAGAAACTACATGTTCTCCATTAATCAAAGCATTCCTGATAAAAGACTCATATCGAACCAGGTGATCAGTAGTACTGCGGGTTGTTCCGAAATCCACACTGGGAAACATCTAAGGCCCCCAGACATTCTAACTGCCATAACAATCGAGAATATACCATTCTCTCCATAGTTTTACATAAGCAACTAGTGAGAGCTATAGGACGATAGTTGTTAGGATCCGAATGATCTTTCCCTGGTTTAGGAATAGGGATAACAACCGCCTCTCTCCAAGAAGGTGGAAAATACCCTGAACACCAAACATGATTAAACAGAGACAACAACACCTTTAAACCCTCAGCTGGCAAATGTTGAATAAATTGATAATGAATGTCATCTGGTCCAGGAGCTGAGTTGTTGGCTTTCAAAATGGCGTCCTTTAACTCATCCATGCTGAAAACGCAGTTGTAATCCTCAGAACTATCTGGCACGAAGGAACAAGATTTTGACTCTGCTGATCTTTTGATACGCTGGAATTCCTTGCAATAATGATCAGCTGACGAATTTTGATGGATAGTAACAGCTAACAAGTTAGCAACCTCCTTTTTATTAGTAATAATCGATCCATTTACTTGCAAACATTTTATAACTGATGTAACCGACTTTCCCTTAATCTTACGGATTAGTTTCCAGACTTTCCTTGAATTGACCTTAAAGGACAGATTTGAACAAAATTTTTTCCAAGATTCTTTCTTCTTAGTTTTAAAAGTATACCGACACTTAGCCCTACACGCCTGATGTTTAACTTTGTTCCCCACCATAGGAAACCTAGCAAAAAGTCTTTGAGCACCTTTTCTCTTACCCTTCAAAGTTTTGCACTCTTTATCATACCAAGGGGTCTTAACATCATTTGGTTTATCACGGGACTTGGGAATAGCTTCCTTAGCACTCTCTACAATCACTTTAGTGAACTGCAAAACAGGATCATCATAACTCCGCAACAGATTCATAGGCAGTCTACTTAAAATCTGTTGCTGATAAAGACTCCAATCTGCAGAGCGAAACTTCCATGTTTCCCGAGGGGACTCCTGCATTTGCTTTGTAAAATAAATAAAAATCGGAAAGTGATCACTCCCGCTTAGGTCCGAATGAACCTGCCACTCTAAGTCCAAAAATAAGGAAGGGTCGCAAATGGATAAATCCAAGTGAGTCAAAGAACCAGAAGGAGAACAAAAGGTCGGTGAGCCTGAATTCAGAAGACAGAGATCATGATCCGATATAAAATCCTCAAGAACTTTCCCTTGAGAATTGGTGCAGTTACTTCCCCACTGTGGAGAATGGCCATTCAAGTCACCCAATAAAAGAAATGGGCGAGGGAGCTGAGAAATTAAACCATCCAACTGACTCTTCGAAATCACAGAAGATGGAGACAGATACAAACAACATATCGTAACGACCTTGTTTAACGAGATACGAGCTGCCACTGCCTCCAGATCCGTCTGAAGTGGAATTTCTGTATGTAGTACCGAATTATGAATATAAAGAGAAACGCCTCTCCTTGAAAAGTCTGCAGAAGCTGGCTTGAGTAAGCAGGAGAAACCAGGAATCTCATGCTTCTTACTTGCAGTTTAAAAGGGTTTCCTGAAGAGCAATTACCGAAGATCTATACTCTGTCAATAATAGCTCAAGGTCCCGACAATTTGCTTTAACTCCCCTTATGTTCCACTGGAGTATGTCCATGTTAGGTTGTTAAAAGAATATCTATCAGCCCTCTTCTCCAGAAACTTCACTGTCCACCAAAGAACTAAAACGGTTCTTCAAGACAAGGTCAGAAGCCGATGCTCCTGATAAATTTCTAAGTTGTTTGTTGCCATGCTTGGAATTTGCTCTTACTGGACTGAAACCTGCTGCACCAAATACCTGACTTCGAGATTTTCCCCTAGGAGGGTCTGGAGTCCGAAAAGGACGCTCCTCACTGCGTGCCTGTCTCGTACTGCTGTTATTGGCCTGTGAGCGAGGGGACATCTCTTTCCTCCGATCCTTCACCCCTGACCTCTGATCCACAGCACTTTGTACAACTGAAACACTTCTTCCCTCACCAGCAGGGACTGAAGCCTGTTGTACACTGCTGGACGGAACACTATTGCATTTCTGAGACAAAACCTCAACTGATTGTTCAAGTATAGTAAGCCGATCCAAAACCGATGACAACAATTCTGTCAATTTCTTCTCCAGAGCAGTGAATGGAGCTGCTCCCAGATCATCACCCGATGACCGGTTCGCAGAATCGTTAACCACCTTCTGTGCATAAGTCGCAGCCGAAGGAGTCCTGGCCTCCACTAACCTCCTAGCCTCAAGAAAGGAACATTTCCTCTCAATCTTTACTTTCTGAATCTCGCATTCCTTTTTCCACACTGGACAACTTTTTGAATTTGCTGGATGATCACCCTTACAATTGACACAGTATACAGCATTTATACAAGATTCATCATGCTTCTTCTGTCCACAGTCACGACAGATCTCCTGACCCCGACAAGCTCGGCTGGAATGCCCAAAGCGTTGGCACTTGAAACACCGCAAAGGAGATGGTACAAAAGGCGTAACTTTCACTCGGACATAACCCACTTTGACAAACTCTGGGGGAGATGGCATAGCAAAAGTCAAGAATAGCGTGTTGGTTTCGATTAAGTCACTTCCTTTAGAGATTTTAACTCTATGGACCTGCAGAACACCCTGACTTTCCATCTCAGTCCGAATTTCTGATTCAGCAACTCCAGCCAAGTCAACACATCTGATTACCCCTTTCGAGTAGTTGAGAAAGGGGTGAATGGAAACCTTAACTGTGATCTGCATGAGTTGAGAACCATCCCTTTTCAGCAGCAACCGAGACGCCGCTTCCGTAGCACAGTTAACAAGGTAACTACCAGATCGGAGTCTTTTGATCATTTTAAATCCTGTGGACGAAACTCCCTCGAACCACTTGCAAACAGCGAACGGAGAAATCCGAGCAATGGATTCTTTCGGATCTTTTGCTTCCACTAAAAGGAAGCTTGGCCATGTGTTTTGGATACCCTTTCTCTTTGCCACTTCTCTTATCTCATTATCTGAATCTGAATCTCTATTCATAGTTTCGTCCATAAGCGTGCCATGTCCATCATCATTTCTTCTCTTTTTGTTAGGGGGTAGTTGTTTAGATGTCATAATGAAAGAAAAAAAACTTCACCTCCCCTACTCCCCACCTGCCATCGAGTGCCCACAAGGGCGATGCCCCTAAGCGGTCCTCCAGCAAAGGGAAACACCAGGGTTATAGTGCAGGTATACACCGCGTGGCACGCGCTCCACCCCATCCACCAGGCTCATGACCAACTGCCGGGAACGGACAGGAGGCCACTCACCTGGCTTCCAGGACAAGCAACGTGGCACACGGTTTGACCCATGCCATGCCCACACTGTGAAGGCGACCGGTTGACAGCATTGGGCCCCATGCTGCCCCCCGTCTAGGGGAAGTCCGGGCCAAAGTGGCGTGTTGAGGGGCGCGGATCCTACTCCGAGTCCCTCTCAACCACCAGGACACCATTCTCCCCCGACACGGGTCGCACCGCACGGTCAACACGGTGGACCAAGAGGCCACAGAGAAAATAGAAAGTGCTACAGAAGACTTGTGAAAAAAGGAAAAGAATAGGATAAAGATCCGTAAAGGCAGAAGATAGACAAAACAGAAAACTGCAGATTAATAAGGAGAATGTTGAAAGAGAAATGCAGGTGAAAGAACCATGGGTAGGCAGAAAAAACACAAAAACAAGAGAAAAAGAAAGCCCACTTAAAACAAAGTCCCACCCTCAAGGGGCACAAGAGGGTGACCCCGAGAACTAAAAATAAGACGCCCCACCCAGGTCCCCCAGGGCAGACCCCCCACCCAGGTCCCCCAGGGCAGACCCCCCACCCAGGTCCCCCAGGGCAGACCCCCCACCCAGGTCCCCCAGGGCAGACCCCCCACCCAGGTCCCCCAGGGCAGACACCCCCACCCAGGTCCCCCAGGGCAGACCCCCCCACCCAGGTCCCCCAGGGCAGACCCCCCACCCAGGTCCCCCAGGGCAGACACCCCCACCCAGGTCCCCCAGGGCAGACCCCCCACCCAGGTCCCCCAGGGCAGACCCCCCACCCAGGTCCCCCAGGGCAGACCCCCCACCCAGGTCCCCCAGGGCAGACCCCGGTGGGGGATGTTATCAAAGGCAGTTTATGTTTTCGATGAATTTTGTTTATAACCTAGCCGACCACGGAGGAGGGGGGGGGAGATGGAGGGTGTCGCTGAAAGAGGGGGAGGTGGGGGGCATGGCATGGCTATCACCTCGTTAAAATCAAATCCGTAGACAAAAGCAGCTTCTAGGTATTGAATCAATGACAAGAAGACAGAAAAAAGAAAATCAAAGCACAACTCCGCGTGGTCCTAATTCAGTAATTGTAGAGATAAAACAAAAGCAGGCTATGACAGTGCCAATAGGCGCTGATTCAATTATTACGGTCATATCCAGGCAAGGTAGTCATCCAATGATCATATCAGTTCTACAAGGTTCCTACTCAATGATCAAAAACATTAAATAACAATCAATGACAGTTCCACAAGATAATAATCTAATGATCAGGAAAAAAACAAAACAAGCCGACAGTTTCATAAGTTACTGATTCAACGATTATAGGGATGAACAGAATGATCAGGTAATGACAGACCCACAAAGTACTAATTCAATGATTCAGAGAACATAATCATACACAAACGGCTTGGCAAGGCATTAAAGCTAAATAACTTAGATGAAAACAACCAAACAAGGACGATTCAAAAGGCACAGGGTCAATGATGATAAAGCAAAAAAAATGAAATAAAACAGTGTCGAAAATGCTATTTCAGTGACTATTGGGAACAAAACAGCCAGCCAAGGTCAACTCAAAAGGTACATTTTATAGGCTGTTTATGGGAAAAACACACACACAGACAGCTCCACAATATACCCTACTACATCACTGATATTCACTGCACAATCTAACACACACAAAAAAAACAAAGCGCCACAAAACAACGGCAACTAGAGATACATTTTCATTCTTGGGAAAACCTTTATGGCGCCTATTCTCGGACAGAGACCAAGCTCGAAGCGCTTTACAATCCGTAATCTCGTTTACACAACAGGCTGCCTACCACAGTAGAGCCGGCATAAGTACCGCCTGCTGGTGCTTCATTCTGTCGTTTCCCCGTTTCATTCATTCAGATGTCAGTCATTCAGTTTTTACACTCGTTTTTTTTCGATTTTCACAGAAAACGCATGCTACGTGTACACTTGTCATGCATACCAACAACCAAACTGCCCTTCTCTTCCTAAATTAGTGATGGGATTTCACGTGTGTGCAAGATGTTATGCGTACATTCACACACGGAACCTCGGTTTTTTGCCTGATTCGATGGACTTTTTGGGAAATGCAGTCGATCCAACTTAATTCCCTGGGAAAAATCTCCCTTTGACCGAATTTGCCCGGAGTTTCGAACCCGCAGCCCCTGGATCACCAGGATAACGGTCCGACGATCTACCAACGGAGCTATTCCGGCCCCTACTGAACAAGACCATACTATCTAGTCGTCAGCCTTAATGGAGGGAACGAGATGGTTGATCGTTTAGCCAAGAATGCCACAAGAGAGAAACTGTCCAACATATATATCCCCTGCTCAGATCTGAAACCCAAAATTAACGATTATGTCAGAGACCTCTGGCAGGAGGATTGGAATACACAGACGGATAACAAACTCTTTCAGATCCGTCCAAACCTTAAGGAGTTCCTCCATCTGCGTCTGGTGGTCGTAAAGAAGAAACAGTTCTTTGCCGGCTGCACACCGGCCATGCGTATTTTACCCATTCGTACCTTTTAAAGAGTGAAGAAGCTCCGTGGTGCATTCCATGTCATGTGCCACTCACAATGAAGCATATGCTTTTAGAGTGTTGGGACTTGCACGATGTGAGACACAAACATTTTACGGCAGATTCCATGAAAACCATGTTCAGAGATGTCCCACCTGATGCCATCTTTGAGTTCTTGAAAGTGATTAACATTTTTCATCGGATCTGAGTTTTTACAGTGGAAAGATTTTTAACAAACTTTCGGATGGTTTTTCGATGTATTTTAAAGAATTGTGTGAATGAATGACTTGTGAGTTGATTTTAACGTGGTGACAGCCCTGATGTGGCCTTTTCCGGTCGGCTGGGCTGTAAGCAACATTATCTTATCTTATCTTCTCGAACAGACAGACGAAGTACAGACAGAGCTGTTACAGCTACACCAGCCCTCAGAAGATGGACAGCAAAACGACGACACACAGAACACTGGTCGTGTTCAGAGCACACAGTTCAACAAGGACGGATCTCCGGGACACAACACGAAGCCACACAACCACCAACACAAGGCTGGGACTTGTACCACGTCGACACGATTTCGACAAACACCTTCGCCAAGGTGAACGTCACACTGAGCACAAACGCATACACGCACTCAGCTCAGCATTCACTCCGTGCACACGCAGTCTCCCGGTCGAAGGCGCACTACAATAACTCTTCTTCTCCCCCTCCTCTCCGGGGAATAATTTACGAAACGATAATCAACTTTTCCAGCATATACAACAGGTTTGTTCTCCAAGAATTATCTTCTGTTCCTCCTCTCCAGTGGAGGTACAAACATTCCACAGATCCACTAGCTGGGACCAAATTTCATCTCATAATACATAGTAATTAACAAGAACGTCTTTTACAGGTTTCTCCTCCTCAATGGAGAAACAATCTATACACTTCCCAAAGAAGAATCAAACATGGCTTAAAATACAGGAACAATATCTGAGTTCCGACCCAGGGGGACAACCAAAAATCATAGTGGGTCAACATGACAAATGCTTCCTAAGTTCTCTAACGACTGCCGCAGTCGTTGTCCTCTTCTACTAGGTTCTCCAACTCTGGAGACAATTAGATGCTGCCACAGCACTGGAGCCCAAATACTTGTTGTGCGACTGCCACAGTCGCCTATCCCATTACTGGTGCTGCCACAGCACCGGGAAGGGCTGAAACACGAATGAAGTCCGTGTAAGTAATCTATTTCAAAATCTGAATAATGATAAATTCTTTTCCCTTTTCTTAACTCTCTCTCTTTTCTCTCCCCGTCTGTCTACACCTCACCTGGTAATGGTAGATTACAGGTGAATCTCGTTCTGTAGTTCCAAACAACCTGTCTGGTCAGTGTCCCCAAGCCATCTCCTTCCTATACTTTATTTTTCCTTCCTGCGCTCTTCCTGAGTACATATTCAGTGAGTACTCATCTAACTCTACGCATTACCAGCCCTTGGTTACTTGACCAATGGACAACGTCAGTCCATATTCCCGTGTGATTCAACCAATAATCACTCTACGTCTATTTTACTGAGCTGTTTTCATAGCCACCAGCGACACCGATCACACTGGTCAGGCCACGTGAATTGTCCTTTCTTTTACCTTTCCTTTTCCCTACCTAGGGAAATGCTTTATATCAAATAAGGGCGTACGCGACGGAACGTCACATGTCGCCATGTGAGGCTGCGTCACATGACAGTGAATAACATTTCCAGTTGCTCCTGTCTGATCGAGACAGTGAGCGAAAATTCAAACCAGAGAACAAGCACAGGGACTGGTCGCAATGAGTCACGGGACCAACCAACTGACCAATCCCTGCTTTCATTCAAAAATACCTTTAGGGGAGCTGGTTCTAACCTATCCCAGAAGAAGAGGAGAGGAACAACACCAGGAACCGCCACGAAGAAAGACAACATCCGATGACCACTGCTGACGAAGAACAACACCACCGACTAACACCTCTATGACCCTCTATGTCATTGCACCCCCCTCCCCCCCCTCCACCGACAACTTGTCCCTAAAAGTATCTGCCGTGAAGACACAAAACTTAACCATCTCTGGGAGCTAACAAGCTTCCTCTCTTATCACCTCAACAAAGTCAACGCCTCTGTTCACCACAATATACGGTGATCTGTACCTCAGTCAGTCAGTCAGTCAAAACCATCACTTTATACAAAATGTCATCATACATGCGTACAATCGCAATCGATCAAGGTGAAACGGATAGAAAAGACAAGATCAGTTATCCAATGCAAAATAACAAACTAATGTGATCTCCACTCCTTTCCGCCCCAAACCTTTACGGTTTCAAGCTCACCTCAAAAGCCAGTCAACAAAGAAAAACGAAACGAAAAGAAAAAAAATAATACGCCCAATTTGAGGAGATAAGTGACCACTCGTTCTTCGTTTATGTTGTTTATCATGCCTGAAGAAGACCAAAGAGGTCGAAACGCGTCGCGTTTTGTCTTGTGATTTTTTTTTTTTTTGGTCCCTTTCGTCAGGTGGAACAGTATTTTTTTCCTAAGTTTGGCCTGCAGTCACTTAACTTTGAAACTAACAGTGAACAGGGAGTTCAGTGAGAAATGGTGACGTCACTCAGCGTCCTCCCGGTGACGTAGCCTCACCCCTCCGACACGCCTGCTCCCGCCGCCCCCGACTCCAGGTTCCTCCCGACCCTTCAGGCAGATGGAAGACAGATACCTGGGTCTTGTGGTAGGTGAAAACCAGAAAGCCTTCCCACTATCTTGTGGTCGGTGAAAACCAGAAAGCCTTCCCACTTATCTTGTGGTCGGTGAAAACCAGAAAACCTTCCCATTATCTTCTTGTCGGTGAAAACCAGAAAGCCTTCCCATTATCTTGTGGTCGGTGAAAACCAGAAAGCTTTCCCACTTATCTTGTTGTCGGTGAAAACCAGAAAGCCTTCCCATTATCTTGTGGTCGATGAAAACCAGAAAACCTTCCCACTGTGAAGGAGAAAGAGTCCTTCAAACGGCTGACCTGACCTGAAGCCGCTCCTCAGAAGCGTGGGAAGTTCTGGCCAGCAAAAGCCCCCGACGTGACGCGTTGCGGAGGCATCTATGGGAGGCTTTGGACACGAGAAAGACGACTTCTCCAGGCTCGCTTCTCTCTCTGAGGTGCACCCTTTGCTTGACACTTTGTACTTCTCAGTGTCCACACACCACTCCCCCCCCCTTACCCCTTAAACTGGACTCTCCCGACCAGCTGGAGGAGTTCATTCTAAGGTGGTGAACATCGTGCTAAGCTGAACATCGAAGCCAATCGATCAAGCAGAAAAGGAAGTCAGGCGGGTTAGGGGAATGCCGGCCAATCGGCTCATTAGAAAGCGAGTGCTATGTAGACAGCTCACTCCACACACACACACACACACACACAACATACCTTACGCTTATGGAAAGGTAAAGAAATAGTGACTTAAAACAGTCAAATCATGCAGAAAAAAAGACAGTTTTTGGGTGGGATTTTGGTCCCATTTTCTGTGCCACCTCAGTGGCATTGCACCCACGCCACCCATTCCGACACCCCGTCCACAGCTGCAGCCCGGCCCGGCCCTCCGCAGCCCCGGCACCAGCAATCCACGAGGAGCAATCAATGTCAAGACGTCAAGAGGCAACCCACCTGAGGAGATACTGCACTGCCGCCGAGTCACTTCGGTGGTGTTCAGTGGTTCCTGTTCTGATCCAATATGCGCAGGACACAACCTACTAAGCCCCCCTACTGACAATAATTGCTTAGTCGCAGAGCCGGCTTGAGTAAGCTCTTTCTCCGGAGGGCGCCACCACGTCCGTCCAACGACAGTCCGCATGAATTTGCCGATACCGGTGATCGCGACAAAATCAACACGAAGCCACGGACGTGGAGATGACATCAACACTAAGGTCACTATGAGAGCAGCGCATGATGGACCACAGAATTTGGATTTTTTTTTTCACTGTGATCGATGAGAAGGATGAGGATGAACATGAAGCTACGGATTTCCATTTTGGTCTGAGACTGCTTGACAGGGCTGTACTCCACGCTTAATATATCCCGGCGTCAACCAGGCTCCAGAGATACAGAAACCTACAGTGTCGGTCAGGAAATTTGAGCAACACTAGATACAAATACCCACACTAGTATTAACACATCGCTTAAAATTTATGAGGACAAAAGCACAATTATCTGTTCAACTCCGACAACACCTGTATACATTATTAAAACACTATATTTCATAAAATAAGTTTACCTCTTTCAAAAAAGAAAAAATAAGATCTACTGAAATCTCACGAAAAAGAACTGATAAATCACTGGTGGAAAAGAACTTCTCTCTGATACACATCAAATCAGCACATTCTGTCAAAAAATGATTAACACTGAACAAGCTGTCACACGCAACACACCATGGGGGGTCTTCCCTTCTGAGTATCCAACTGTGCGTTATATAGCTGTGCCCAATATGTAACCGTGACAAAACCGATTCCTCTTTACGGTTACGTACCACCGATGGGAAAGGATTGGTTAAATCTGGGCAAATTTTAAACAATTTATTATGAATTTGATTACACCATTCACTCTGTCACAGTTCACGACAATACAAACTAGATTTATGACGTTGATCAGAGTGAGGAACAAACTGCATAGGCCTCCTGGAAAGACTTGCACCGAGAGCTTGTTTGGCTGCTTTGTCCACCACTGAGTTACCACAAGGAAACTATATGCTTTCCCGAAGAGACAAGCTGAGTATGAAGATCATGAATATCAGCCAAAACTGGATGTGAAACTTCTCTTGTCGATAAAGCCGACAATGAATCCGATAAAATAAGGAAATCATTCTGATCTGACCTGGACACCGCACTGAGGGCCAGATTTAAAGCCTTCAGTTCAGCCGGGAGTCTGCGACGCTAACCGCTTCGCCACGGCGGCTGGTAAAAGAGACACAGTTGTTTTTCTAGTGTCAAAAAACGCTTTAGAAAGTGGATGAGGGCAAGAACCGCACTACTAAACCGCTTGGTATTCTCCTTTTTATTTTATTGTTCAATCTTTTGGTCCTCTTGGGGACCTTTTTGTGGGACAGGATACATTAATTATTTAACAGCAACAGGCAAGAACCGCACTACTAAACCGCTTGGTATTCTCCTTTTTATTTTATTGTTCAATCTTTCGGTCCTCTTGGGGACCTTTTTGTGGGACAGGATACATTAATTATTTAACAGCAACAATTTTCCATTTGATTAATCACCAGCACATAAACGCTAAAAGCACAAATAAACCGTAAGGTTAAACAACAAGTAAAACAGCACATGTTTTACTTAAAGATTTCATTTCATCGAGTATATCTATCTTCCCATCTATCTATCTATATCAACCATCAGGCGCAACAACAGGTGAAGCAACACGTGTCGTTGTACTTAAAATTTTCATTTCATTGAGTGTATCTATCTATCTATTATCTATCTATAAATAGTCCGGTAAAACAGCAGGTAAAATAAGTGTTGTTTCACTTTAAATATTTATTTCATTGGGTGTCTATCTATCTATCTATCTATCTATCGATCTATCTATCTATCTATCTATCTATCGATTTATCTATCTACATACTCAGTGAAATGAAATCAATGAAACAAAACAAAATGTGTAAATGAGAAATAGTGTGTGTGTGTGTGTGTTGTGTGTGTGTGTGTGTGTGTGTGTTGTGTCGCGCGCGCGCGCGCGCGCGCGCGCGAGCGTGTGTGTGTGTGTGTGTGTGTGTGTGTGTGTGTGTGTGTGTGTGTGTGTGTGTGTGTGTGTGTGTTCCTTCTTAGTTACGCTCTCTATTTTGTTCTGCCGATTTCATTTCACTGAGTACCTCCATCTATCTCTCCATGTATCTACCTGCCTAACCTACCTAACCTGTCTGTCTGCCTGTCTGTCTGTGTATGTATGTATGCATGTCCCGTTAAAGGCCACACTGTCACTGCCAAAAGATCTGTTCTCGTAGTATGGAAACTATGGGAAATGTGAAAACTTGACCACAAAAAAAACCGCTGGGTTTACTGACTCTTCCTCTCCCCCCCCCCCCCCCCCCCAAACACACACCTCGTCCAATATTTCGTTTCTTCGGGTTATTTTTTCTTGTAGAGGAGAGCATAATTACACGTCGGCAAACATTTCCATTTCAGGTTTAAAACCACCACACAAACACACACACACACACACAAATACCAGCAAACTGGCGAGTAAAACACAACACCTAAGACTGTAGGATTAAAATGACAATGACTGTTCAGCGAAATACTGAATCAGTGATAATGGATGAAACAGAAATAAATGCATACATAAATAAGTGACAGCTCCACAATGCGCTAATTTAAGATAAATGACCGCTTCACAATGTACTAATTTAAGGATCATAAAGAAAGAAAAGGTCAGCTCCATAAAGGCGGCACATGAGATACTGAATCTATGGCGATAAAGATTAAAAACGAAAAAAAAAAGCCACCCACCTCCCACAAGGTACTAAGTCAATAATAGCATGAAATATAATCAAATAAGAGTAGCTCCACACAATGCGAAATCTGCGGTGATAGAATTTTAAAAAAATTTCACAAGGATAGTTCCACAATGTCTGACGACAGAACTTGGCTAATTCACCTCCAAAATGTATTAAATCAGTAACTGTCGAGTTGATATCATCATACGAGGACAGCTCCGCTGTTACGTAATCAATTGGGGGGGGGGGGGGGGGTACAGATTATGAATAGATTCATAAAGTACCAAGTCAAAAACGAAAATAAAACACAATTCCACAAGGTAGTTAGTTATTGTTTATAGGGTCCAGCGGACTACTAATTCCACAAGGTAGCTTTTTTCAAAAATAAAAGAAACGGGAGATTAATCAGACATGGATAGCACCAGGTGATCATAGTTCACAGGTCACAACAAACGACGAGATCCCCACAAATAGTTCCATAAAATACGAAGTTACTGCTTATGAAAACTAATCCACAGAGACAGCTCAACTCGGTACTAAATCCGAGTACAGACATGACAATAACCACAGGGCCACACGTTATGGGTGGAAGACAAGACTAGCTGTAGAGATGCAAACTGTCATACATTGTCCCATCACAGATCTGCTTCACGTGCATATCAATCACTCAAAGTGAAAAAAAAAAACCCACCAAAAACAAAAAAAACCCTCGTGTCCTTGGCATTACCTGATATGAGTGGTTTTGGAATAAGCGGCCTTTCTCTGCGAATACACTTGTTTCGCATTTTCCACAGAATCACATTACTACTTCACCGCCCATTTATTTCATTTTTCTGTAGGATCTTCCTTCTTCTTTGTGTGGTGAACGTGTTTTTTTGTGTCACTGTTACGTAGCATAACAAACGCATGTATACAACTTAATTGATGGGTCAGCACCAAACTAGACCACCGAAATGAATGACGAGAAGAATCCGTCATTAATTACACAAGGTTCGCCTTTCTGTTGACAAGATCAGAATCATCTCTCGAGACGTCGTCCTCCTTCAAAACTTGAAGTGTGCGGAAAGGGTCGGCATTCTCCTTTTGTCCTCTTTGACACCTGTCGTCCCGACAGATGCAGACAATGTCTTTTGGTGCTGGGTCGTCCTCCACACGTCAGTTACAGACGTGTGTTTAGGTCAGAGCACCTGCAGCGTCTTCAGCATGAGTGTGTGTTGCCTCACTGCACCAGCTCCTTCATGTCGGGAATGATTATGACAAGCTCTGAAGACAGCTCACAGGCGGCCGTTCCTACTCCGAACACAGATCAACGACTTCAGGGTTCTGCTCATTGAATACCACCATCCCTGCGAGAGAGGCAGAGGGCAGCCCTTTGCGATTAGCTGATGGGTTGGGCAGATATTGTTCTGACTGCGATGTGGAAGGTGCTAAAGTAGGTTTGTCTTGGAAGAGTGCTCTGGAAGGCAACCGCCATGATCCCCTCTGACTCATGCTGTTCCTCACAGCCACGCTGGCGGCTGTGCTATCTCTCATGCCGTCTGTCAGATAGCCATCAGCGTAGCTCTGGATGTTGTCGGCTGTGTGTTCACCACTCGCGTTCAATGCCGGCCCGTCTTGCCTCTCTCGCAACACTCTGGCCGAAAGTCTTCTGCGTGATGCGGGGTCTCTGTCCACAGCTTCGGAGCTCGGGTCGAACACGACGTCAAACAGTTCTTCCTCGTTGCGCACAATCCAGCAGTTGTTGCCCACACTGACAATCTCCAGGGCCTTGCCTGCGAACAGAAGCAGGTTCTTGGCGTACTTGACCTTCGCCTCGTCGTCTACCGTATGGCCTCGTTTTTCTGGACCCCCTTTATGTACATTTCCTGTTCTGTAACTCTTTGTCCTTCCAGATGCCTTTTCACGGAATATGTCTGCTAACGGCTTCGAGTTGTTTCCTAACGGACTAGGCCTAGACTTGGCAGTGGCCATGGTGGCAGTATGGGCAGCGTGACCGAGGGGGGCGCCAGCCATACTCACGGACGGCTGCCTGTTCCTCCTCCTGCTGTCAGCGGCAGACAGGTCCAGCGGGGCGGCTGAGCCCAAAGTGTCCACAGGGAGGGAGGAGAGGGTGGCGGGGGCCGGGGCCGCTCTCCAGGCGGCGCGAGGGGGGATGTGGGGCGGCAGGTAGGGACCAGGGTATGCCGGGGTCACAGGGACCACCGCCGTAGTGCGACTGTCGCCCAGTCCCCGGTCCGGCAGGCTGTAGTTGTACTCCCCGCCGAAGCAAGGCCCCCACGGTCTGGGTAGAACGTTCATGGGTACACGACGTACCGACTTCAAAGGAGCTGCTGCCTGCGGCAACATCCCTGGTGATATTACCTGGGGCGTTATTGTGGGCGACACCGTTTTGGGTAAGATCATCGAAGGTGAAGGCTGAGTACGAATCAAGTTCCTCACGGGGCTGAAATGCTTAGCGGCATCTGCTGAATAAGAGTGGTTTCCAACACTCACCCGCGCGCAAGGGGTGGTAAGCGGACGGTCAATCTCGCCGACGCCGGCACTAGAAGGCTGCTCCGATGCTGCCTTGCTCTCCTCTTTGCTGGCGGTGACAAGGGCACCTCTGCTGACTTTCACAGGCATCGTGAGATGTTGCTGGGCAGAGGTGAAAGCTTCTGGATGTGGAGCTGAGGTCCGCGAAAGTGCACGGGCCGAAACACCTGCACACAGCTCCCCCGAGCGACCATCTTTCACCTCAGAAACCTCCGCCATCTTAACGTCGCCATCTTCCATTACTTCCCGTGACGCTACAAGGATAAGGGGAGGTAAAGAGGCGGGAACAGACAGATTCTCCACAGAAACAGGCAGGGGCAGGCTGGATGAGGACTGGGTGCCGGTGGGAAGGGGTGGTGTCTGCAGCTTACCGGGAGAAGTGGGGGTGGAGAAAGGTTCACACAAGTCAGAGGAGAAGTTGGAAAGAGGGCCAAGGGACATCATTTTGGGAGGGGGCACACACAGAGACTGTTGGAGAGAACAGTAACCTCCCCTGTCCTCCACAAAATCGTCGAGCCGTTCCTCTTTGATTCTTCGTTTACTGCCACGGCTCTCCGAGACGGTAAAATGAACCTGATCGCCAGCCCCAGCCTCTGCCCCAGACCCGCAAATACCGTCTTTCCTGTCTCCTCCTGAAGCCACCTGTGCGGCACGTGCGGGCGTCAGGTCAGCAGGGTCTCCACTGACAGTCACAGGAACCCTGGCGGGTTTCTCCCGCGGCACGACAGGCGGCTGGCTGGGAAACGTGGTGCCGGTCGACACACTGCCCTGGCGCTGCGTTGGGCTGGTGGTGCTGGACACTGCGAAGGCCGGGGTGTTCGGGGTCTCCGAGGGATTGAGCTGTCTGCGTATCACCGCTGTCTCCTTCGTCTCTCCCTGAAAATAGAAATGTTCGTCATCGCTTGTACGTGCGCGCGAGTGAGTGAGTGAGTGAGAGAGAGAGAGAGAGAGAGAGAGAGAGAGAGAGTGTGTGTGTGTGTGTACGTGTGTGTGTGTGAGTGTGTGTGTGTGTGTGTGAGAGAGAGAGAGAGAGTGTGTGTGTGTGTGTACATGTGTGTGTGTGTGTGTGTGTGTGTGTGTGTGTGTGTGTGTGTGTGTGTGTGTGTGTGGAGAGAGAGAGAGAGAGAGAGAGAGAGAGAAGAGAGAGAGAGAGAGAGAGAGAGAGAGAGCTTTTCATCTGATTCGGATATCAGTGCGACATGGCGTTGAATTCCGCTTTTGACAATTACTCCCCACACTCCACCGCAGTCTAAACCCACACTTTGGCACAAACAGCGGTTAGGTCAAAGTCTGAGAAGGTATCCTTCGACTCATGGGTTGCAAATGAAAATCAGAACCAAAGTCACTAATACAACGGGGGTGTAGGGTCAAGTATGAGAAGTACCTGTTCGGATATGTTTGAAAATGAATTTAATATGAAAAGTCATAAGTCCAAGGGGGGGGGGGGAGTCTTTGGACTATGTTTGAAAACCTTTAGATGCAAGGTGTCAAAGGCTCAACCGTCAAATGGTCAGCTCTACGTTGAGTAATTCACGCATTGTCGGTCATATAAGTGTTGACAGCGATTGATAAATGTGCAATAGCTGAAAATTTCTCAAGAGGTAAATACCGTGTTTTCACACACACACACACACACACACACACACACACACACACACACACACACAAATAACAAATAATATATATATATATATATATTATATATATATATATATATATATACATATATGTATATATCATGCATCAAGCAGTAACAGGTACACTTTGTCCTCAACACACCGTCGAATTTACTTTCAGCGGCCAAATATACCTTCCAATTCATTTATACACCCAATCAACCTTCTACCAATGGTAAAAGATATCAATATTTTGCAATGAAATATTCAGCTGTGTGATGGCGTCGCAACAGGTCATTTCTGAAAAAAAAAAGGGAAGGGAGTGAAGAGGCTTTGCCTGTGAGGTGGTTAAGTTTACGTGTTTTTTTTTTTTGTTTTTCTCTCTAGTTATTCTTTTTTTCTGTAGAGCTATCCAGTGTTGTGGGAAGGTAGGGTCTGCCCTTTCAGTTCAATTAAGTTTCTTTGTTGACAATAAAATCATTTAAAAAAAACTAGAAAGAAGGAATAATGACTAAACACTAGCACTTAAAGAGCGCACAACTAAGCTTGCAGTTAGAGAGTGAAAACGGCACTTGCACACATCAAGCTATCAAGAACTTGCCACAATATCTGCAACTAGAGACAGTCAGTGCGCTTGGCCCTGCTTCACGTGCTCGTTCTGTGGACTATGGAACAAGAAGAAGAAACAGTGTGAAATAAAAAAAAAAAAAGATTTCTCTCTCTTTTTCTCTCTCTGTGCATGTTGTAGTCCCTACTCAGGGCGAGGATTGGATGTTAAAAAAAAGCGCATCAGTTCTTATCTATTATCCTCATAAATAAAGAATTTTGTCTTGTCTTGTCTCTCTCTCTCTCTCTCTTGTCTCTCTCTCTTCTCTTTCTCTCTCTCTCTCTCTTCTCTCCTCTCTCTCCTCTCTCTCTCTCTCTTCTCTCTCTCTCTCTGACCTGTGCCCCTGCCATAGGGCCCAGCTGCAGCGGGGTGTAGTAGCGGGGGTCGTGGGGCAGCACCTTGTCGCGCAGGATCCGGTTGATGGAGGAGATGCTGGGCACCGTCTTCTCCGTGCACACTCCGTCGTTCAGCAGCCTGCACAGTCACACTCCCCGTTCACATCATATCATGCA
Source organism: Conus canariensis (assembly GCA_033310375.1). Taxonomy (NCBI): domain Eukaryota; kingdom Metazoa; phylum Mollusca; class Gastropoda; order Neogastropoda; family Conidae; genus Conus; species Conus canariensis. Next base: position 9,528,308 of record CM065731.1, read on the forward strand.
CCCCGTTCACATCATATCATGTCGTCCAGCAGCCTGCACAGCCACACTCCCCGTTCACATCATATCATGCACCCCGTTCACATCACATCATGTTGTTCAGCAGCCTGCACAGTCACACTCCCTGTTCGCATCACATCATGTCGCTCAGCAGCCTGCACAGTCACACTCCCCGTTCACATCATGTCGTTCAGCAGCCTGCACAGTCACACTCCCCGTTCACATCATGTCGTCCACACCTGCACAATCCACCCCCGTTCACATCACATCATGCACCCCGTTCACATCAATCATGTCGTTCAGCAGCCTGCACAGTCACACTCCCCGTTCACATCACATCATGTCGCTCAGCAGCCTGCACAGTCACACTCCCCGTTCACATCACATCATGTCGTCAGCAGCCTGCACAGTCACACTCCCCGTTCACATCATGTCGTCCAGCAGCCTGCACAGTCACACTCCCCGTTCACATCATGTCGTCCAGCAGCCTGCACAGTCACACTCCCCGTTCACATCATGTCGTCCAGCAGCCTGCACAGTCACACCTCACATCTCGTTCACAAAAATCATATCATGTTGCATTATGCCAAGTCGACCACAAAAGCCATATCTGGGCTGAAAAACTATCTAAAAAAACAAACCTAAACCAAACAACCAACCAAAGTCAGTCAGTCAGTCAGTCCCCTGACCGCTGGGGTCGTTGGGGGAACGTGATGAGTCAGCCGCCGTTTCTCTCCAGGCTCTTCTGTTTGTAGCTGTCATGAGGAGATCTAGCATGGTAATTTTGGTCCAGTCCGTTATATTTTCGGACCAACTCTTTCTCTGCCGTCCTCGTCTGCGCCCTCCTTCAACAGTACCTTGAAGGATGATCATGTGCGGAACCTAATCACCAACCTAGTTGGGCCCCACGAACCACTTCTGGCAAACCGTCAAACGACGGAAGATGGCATGCTTTGGCCACGTCATTCGTCACAACACCCTCTCCAAAACAACCAACGTGAGAGAATTTAAATGCAAAGTTAACACTCAATACCACCTATCTATTTAAATCAAAAGACTTGGAAAACGAGAGTTTGTCACACTCTAGTTAAAATCAAATCTTCTTAAAAACATTGATTTTTTTTTTTTCAAAAACTGAAAAATATCAAATCCGGGGGAATATCCTGGAACAACATCTTCATTGAGCTTGCCGTAAAGTGTTTTGACATCAGGCACCTCCCAACATTCAGTTAGAATGGGTTTAACGCCGAGACGTTAACCACACAAGACGCAACGTGGAGCTTCTTCACTCTTTGAAAGACACGAGTGAGTTGAAAACGAATGGCCAGTGTGCAGCCGGCCTAAAACTGTTTCTCCTTTGCGACCACCAAAACCGTTAGCCGGGAGAGAGGGGAGGTGGATGGGTAGGGATAGGGGTAGGGTGCGGTGACCTGTGGTCAATGTCTTCCGGTCTTTTGCTCTCTGTCTGTTTGTCTGTCTGTCTGTCTGTCTGTCTCTCTCTCTCTCTCTCTCTCCTCTCTCTCTCTCTCTCTTTCTCCTCTCGCCCGCCCCCCCCCCCCCCACACACACACCCATAACGGAAGACAGGCACCAAGGATTCTAGTGCTGGTGGCTTGCCCTTCTTGTTAAATCATGTAGCAATACTGACGGCCTTATTGACTCTGCTCTGTCACCGAGGTTGATTTTGACGCCAGATAGCAGCCAAAAGTTCTTTTAAGAGCAACAGAAACAACTTGCAGACTAATGACCGGGGAAACAACACAACCATCCGCCCAAACAAGCCTAAAACACATGACAAATCAACAAACATAAGACATCATAAAGTGGAAAATGTAATACACTAAAACTCAGCAAACGTAGCACATTACAGACTGGTAAACGCAACACTTCAGAAATCGTTACACGAAGCAGCTTCAACATTGACAAACTGCCGACCAGTGCCATAGACAGTATCTCCTCCATCAGGTCGACGAAGAGAGCAAATGACTGTGGATAGTTAGATAACAGGGTCAGAGGAGGACAACGTACAGACAGCGCACGGGGCAGAAGACTTGAAAGACCGTAAACAGCTTTATCTCGAGACAATAGATAGACGACTTCGGGGAGAGGGGGGGGGGGGGTGGGGAACGCGAAGTCCCTGGGTAATAGACAATGAGCTGAAAGAGAAACAGACAGCAAGATCCCAGGGTCTGAGATGGATGACTAGAAAGAAAATAAACAGCAAGATCCCCGGGTGACAGACAGAGGCATGACAGAGGGCAGTAAGATCCTCCAGTAAGAAACAGATTACTTGAATTGGCATTGGAATGTCCATCGTGTAACCAGAACACACAGATTTGCATGGTGGGCACGCGTCGGTGGAAAACAAGGAAACAAGAAAAAACAGGATGGAGGCCCCCCCCCCCCCCCCACACACACACACACACAAACGAAAAACCTACAAAAAAGACGTGGCAAAAAAGGCAGGGTTTTATTAAGTTGATGATTCTCATTCAATCTAAACGGCGGGCACAGTGAGATCATTGACAGAGGCATGTGAACTGATATGAAGTAGTGGACTTTGCATCCCAGGGTAAGAGGCAGGTGACTCACTTGTCTCGAATCTCCCAGGCAAAGATCTGCGGGTTTTGAACCTTGTAGCGGTGAATGGACTTGACCACTGTCGGGGTCGTCACTTTGGGCTTGCTGCCTCCGATCCGCCCGGGTCGTACTGAGCCTGTCTGCTTGAACCTGGACAGGTGTAAGTCAACAGTCTTTAACCGATTCCTCCCACAAGTGTTCATTAAGACCCTTCACAAACAGACACCTTCAAAGGATGTAAAGCAAAATCCTTCCACTTTATCAAAGAATATAACATCTAAAAATCTGAAGTCCACCACAAAACATCCATGGTTTCAATTCCACGTCCAGTTTGCGCCCAATTGGATGAGGTAGGTGACTGTTCGTACTTCATTTTCATTGTCTTAAATGTTGTTTGTCTTGTTGCCTGAAGAAGACGAAACAGGTCGAAACTCGTCATGTTTGTCTTGTAGTTTGTTTGTTTGTTTTTGTTTGTTTTAGTCCATTCAGATTTAGTCTAAAACAAAAGACACGAGTGACTGGTCAAGACATTCTCTTACGTTTAGTAAATGGTGGATTTTTCACTTACTACTACAAACACAAGGATTATCCAGATGCACCATTTCCTTTTAGCACTGAAAGCTGGAACTGAGAGTTAACAACAGACAAGACAATCAGTAGGTGACTGATCAACAATAGCATGGGGCAGGGAAAGGAACGAAGCCAGCCTAGCTGTTAACAACAAACAGACAATCAGTACGTGACTGATCAACAACAGCATGGGGCAAGGAAAGGAACGAAGCCAGCCTAGCTGTTAACAACAGACAGACAATCAGTACGTGACTGATCAACAATAGCATGGGGCAGGGAAAGGAACGAAGCCAGCCTAGCTGTTAACAACAAACAGACAATCAGTACGTGACTGATCAACAATAGCATGGGGCAGGGAAAGAAACAAAGCCAGCCTAGCTGTTAACAACAAACAGACAATCAGTACGTGACTGATCAACAATAGCATGGGGAAGGAAAGGAACGAAGCCAGCCTAGCTGTTAACAACAAACAGACAATCAGTACGTGACTGATCAACAATAGCATGGGGCAGGGAAAGAAACAAAGCCAGCCTAGCTGTTAACAACAAACAGACAATCAGTACGTGACTGATCAACAATAGCATGGGGAAGGAAAGGAACGAAGCCAGCCTAGCTGCACGCCTTTGTTACTCATGTATAGAAAACAAAACAAAAGTACACACCTCTCTTCCCTGCTATTTTTTTTCCGCTTCTAAACAGAAAAGGACAGTAGATCACTACTTAACACACCAATGCTAACACTGAAGCTATCAAGGGACGGGTCCATCATTACATACTTCAGTAATATCAGACCTGCATGCCCTAAAACTGCTATGGACCAGCTGTTTATTTTCTACAGACAGTGTGCACATACCTTCCACATTTTTGTAAAGGCGGCACGTGAGGAGGGGAGATGGACTTCATTTTTTTTTTCCAAAGGCGGGTACAGGGACCACGACTCGCTAACCGTCCAGCGAATACAGCGGAAATAAATTCTCCCGATATGAATTACCTTCAAACCTGACTCATCGGCAGTCTTTGGCACATGTTCATGCTCTCTTGCCATTTTTTCCCCCCACCATTTTTGAAGGGCCTGAAGTCCCCACTATAGTTCTAACGTACCGGTATTCTGTCGAAAACTCAGAGAAGTGCTGGTAGACGCAAATTCGCGGGCGAGAGTCGCACTTTGGTCAAATCACACCGAAAAGAACAGAATGGTTACGTACCACAAGAGCAGTAACCGCTTAAGAACTTCGTCTCGTTTTCTTATTCCATTTTTTTTTCAGATCGTCGTATTCATCGTATTTTCACCAAACGGTGAAATCGTATGGGTAAATGGGTACCCAATATGCTGAACCATCTGATTTTTTTTTTTCTGAAGACTTGGTCATTTGAAATTGTATCTCCTGATGAGTTTTCACTTGGTATGTAGCAGCAGATGATTACACTATGCACTGCCTTGCTGCTCCCGATCCACAAGGGCGGTGTATGAACTATCCAGAATTTCAAAAATTGATGATTTCAAGCGTAGTGGGTTCTCAACCGAGGCATTTTAGCAGTAGACCGTTTAAGAGGCTTGAGATGTTATGAAGATCAGCGGAGTTATCTTCGAGGATATGGTTGACTTGTACAGGACTGTTATCTGCAGACAACGAACGCTATCTGTCCGATATGTTTAACACAGGGACCTCTAAAAGTTGAGTAACAAACCTGATAAGTGAGTGAGAACCCCATACCAGTCAAAGACGTTAGCAGTGTGGGATATGAGGATATCAGGCCGTTTTCAAACACGTTTTTCAGCTCCCCCGTCCCGCTTACTCCTTCCGTACGCTTAACATCGCCACTCCTCGCTAAACATCTCATCACCACCACCCCAACTCTACTAATGACCAATAATAACCTAAAAAAAAAGTATCCTAACGAATACGCCGCCCATGTGTCCACACGACAAACAAAAGACCCAAGACAAGTATACATGAATTACACAGGTTCTGTCAAGCACTTTCTCTTTTTCATTTGTCCTTTTGGCAAGCCGTGTTTCTTTTAACAGCCCCCCCCCCTCCCCTCCCCTCCTCGCCGCTTTTCTGCCTCTTGCTTTCCACTCGCTTAAAACTTGAACTCCAGAATAGACTATCCCCCAACAAACAAGGGTCCTCTGGAGTCCTGCTCTTCGTACTCCAAATACAAGTAGTGGACAAATGAGAAGTTGTACGCATCAATTGTGTGACAAAAACAAAAGCAAAAAAGCTGCAGCTGGGTCGACAGTTAACATTTTTTCGACACACAAACTAGTAAAATAAAGCACGCACGCACACACACACACACACACACCGCGCGCGCGCGCGCGCGCGCGCGCGCCACACACACACCACATATATATATATATATATATGGTACTGCGCCATGGCAACACACCATCCGCATGTAACTAGTTTATAATAATTAAACATGATTTATGATTTATTTGAAATTTTTCTTTTTTTTTTTTTCGACTAGATCAATTTAGGACGGCCGAAATTCATTCACCATCTTGCCATATATTTTTTGTAGACATTGAAATGGGCCTTTTTTTAAAATATTGATTTACATGCTACAGACAAAACAAATAACGAGTAAGGTAGCTCACATTCGACCAGGTAGGGTACATTTCGTTGTAATGAGCGAGTTCGTTGGCCGACTGGCCGATTGTTTTGCTTTTTTGGTGGATTAAATGATCACGTGACTGTTTGACCGATTACAGTTCTGGTTACCATTCATCGACTGGTTAACAGGCTCTCATATCTTGTTACCAATAAACAATTTGTTAGAACAATCAATTTGTTAGAACAATCGCGCGCGCCTCTCTATGTATATGTGTGTTGTGTGTGTGTGTGTGTGTGTGTGTGTGTGTGTGTGTGTGTGTGTGGTGGAGAGGGGGGGGGGTATAACGTGTGTGTAGACGTGGGCATGCCTATGTGCACGTACATTGACCTGTGTGCAGCTAGAAGTGTCATCATTTCAGCTATGCATGTTTCTCACGTGCTTGACCGTGTTCGTATATTTGTGGATGTGTTCTCAACAAAGCCCCTTTTTTTCGATTGCTTGTGTTCATTTCATCGATATCATTTGTAATGTTACAACGGCATTCTAAAAATATGGTGCGCAATCGACACAAGCAAAATAATAATAATAACAATAATGATAATAATAATAATAGTAACAAAAAGATAATAATAGTAATAATAACATGAATGGAAATGACATCAATCACATTAAAAACAATAATAATACTGATGATAAAAGCAATGACGGTGATGAAATGATGATGATGATGATCATGAGTAGTTGGACTTGTGATAAACTAAGCCGGTCCACTGGATTGGATTTCGCAAACACAACAAGAACCGAGACACAATGCCGTCCTCTGAAGTTCTTATTCAACTGGACAAACTATAATCTGCAAGCCAAACTAATTTGCTCACGCGATTTTCATTGTCCTCGTCTATGTTCATGATGGCGCTATCCGTCAGTTCACCATTCACAATCACAAAGTTAAACACGAAGAAAAACAAAAAAACCCGACGATTGTAACTTCTCGGAAGAAAGAAAAATCGTTCAACATGTTCTATAAACTTATCTGGTTCATGAAAAAGGAGATAATACTATAGAACCTCTCCTTTTTTTTTAACATGAATTTGTGGTTTGTAGATGTAATTCCAACTCTCGAGCCTTCAGTAAGCATTCCGTTCGGAACGGTTTTATATTCAAAGTTCACAGTGACATCGGAATACGACAAATCTCGGGACAAAGAGATGGCTAAAACCTGTTTCTGCTCACCGTAGTTCTGAACTCAGTAAGTCTGACGATCTGTCTCCTTGAAAATGTGTGTCGCGTTTTGCCCGAACTCGTTTCGCCCAATGACGTTTCACACAGTCCTCCGATCCCACACATTCTTCACGTCTCACCCAAAGATATAACAAAATTGTTGAAAATCATCAGTTATAGAAAAATGCATTTATCATGAGTTCAACACACAGGTGAAAAGATTTTTTTTTCATGGTTATATGCACATGAGCAGGATGATCACGACAGCTCTCGGAAAATCGTCCAGCACTGGCAACATTCATTAGTGTTTTATCAACATCTGGGAGGTATATGCCTATCTGTTAATCGCATTCACACCATTCACTCAATCCACGTAACATGATCAATTTTTCTTTAAAATACCTGCTCCAACATGCTGCGGTCGTGAAAGTTGGAAAAAAAATATTTGGTCACACCCTGAATTAAATACTGATGAAACGTCACGCGTGGGATATCACAAACTCTTGGAAGCGAACACTCGCCATTATGCGTGAGAATCAAGTAACGGCGAAACGTGATTGGGCGAAACGTGATTGGGCGAAACGTGATCAGCCCCGTGAAGCAACAACGAGCAACACTTCACCCCTGGGTATGAGGAACAAGATGGCACCTCTGCTTTGAGAAAAAGATAATCTGTGCATCACCACACAGCGGCACTTGGGAACAAAATCATGCATCGTCGAGTTCTCCACTCTGATAAAGCACGCAATTCAGCTACGCGAAAATATCTTCTTTTTTTTTCCTGCAATGAGTAACAGGGGATTTGAGGGTGGAGGCGGAGGTCTATGGGAGTGGGGGTGTGGCATGGATATGATAAAATAAACCGCGGTTCGGGCGACTTGTAAGAATGTACCAGAGCAGACGCTTACCTCTGCAGGATCTTGCTCACACAGCCGTGAGAGACGCCCAGGTCTCGGCCGATGTCGCACGGACGCACGCCCTGCTGGTGTTGGAGGGCGATGCTGGCTCTCAGATGCCCCGGTAGGGGGCGCCCGTTGCTGAACAGCCGCCCGTAACGGTTGATGTTGCGGGGTCCTGCAAGCGCCAAACCATGGCATGGGTGAGGTGTACAGGTGGGAAGGTGGACGGAGCAGGCGTAATGTTTAACTCTTGTTCATCTCCCCCCTCCTTCCCCCCCCCCCCCCATTCCTTCCCCGTCCCATCCTACTTCGTGCGTATCTTCCTTTGCCTTACGTTCTTTTCATCACCCGATATCTAAAACAACAACAACAATAACAACAACAACAAACAAACAAACACACCTTCAAAGAAAGAGAATGAAACCCACGGCGCATTTAAGCCTGTCCTTATCCTCCCCTCCCGCCAACGCTTTCCTTCTCCACTCTCATCCCTCTTTTCACATAAAGTTATCAGTAAACAAACACACGCATGCACGTACATGCATACACGCTCTGGCCCAGGCGAGCGCGCGCGCGCGCGCGCGCCCGCGCGCGCACACACACACACACACGCCCCTCCCCCCCCCCCCCCACACATATCACACACACGGAACAAAATCGACCGCAGCATCAGTGATCCATGCGATGGTTTTCCAAAGAGTCATCCGTACATGGCCAGGGCATTGATCCGCTAATCACACCGGCAGGAAAACTCTCCCATCACGGCCTGAGAGAATTTAAAACTCATCAGTCAGGGAACAACACAACCCATTCTGAGTCTTTGCTGCCGTTCCACGGCCTGAAAATTATACGGAACCTGTGTGCGCCTCTCTCTCTCTCTCTCTCCTCTCTCTCTCTCTCTCTCTCCTCTCCTTAAATGAAAAACAAAAAACGGAAACACTTCCGCCAAACGAAACAGACAAACACGTTACAAGACAAAAAAACGACGCGGTTTCGACCTCTTTGGTCTTCTTCAGGCAAGATGAACAACATTCAGGACAAGGAAAACGAAGAACGAACAATCCCGCATCTCAAATTGGGCGCAAAACGAACAATCCCGCATCTCAAATTGGGCGCAAAACGA
>CM065731.1:9539759-9552259 GCA_033310375.1 Conus canariensis
CTCGTAGTCTTTCCTCGGAGATATATTCCTAAGCATAGTCATTTCTGAACACCACATAATTATCTCTCTTAATGTCCCCCATGTCACCTAATGAACAACAGAGTGAAACACAACAGACAGCAGGACACTGAGGCATCACCTTTGTAGTGTCGGTTTCTGCCGTCATTCCCGCCCTCCTCCTCCTCCTCTGTCGAAATCTCCACGTTGTCGCTGTCGTCCGACCCCACGCTGCCCTCCTCCTTCCGCGCTTCCCGGAGGCCGCTCACCACACGCTGCGAGGGGACAGCGGGGAACGCCTTAGTCACCACCGCACCACCACCACCACCACCACCCCCTGAAGCGCCTCCGCCGGCCTGGACCACGCTGCCAGAGGCACCTGCACGAGCTCCGCACACAGCCTGCTGGAGGAGGCCGATGAACTGGAGTGGGATGGGCGGCCACATGGCTCCGCCGCTACTGTGAGACACGGGGCTCTGGCCTGCCCCAGCCGTGCCCAAGGAGGCGGCGCCTCTGCCGCTGGGTGGGCTCGAAGCGATCGATGTCGCGCGGTGCGCCGGGTCCGCACGACCGTCCGCTGCGACATCCGAGACGGGCGAAGGCGTCACGCCTGGACTGACGAGCGGCGCTTGGTTCGGGTGGAAGAAGAAGGCGGGCCTGGGGGTCGGCCCGACGTTGCCTGCCTGCGGGCTGTTGCCTGGCCAGGCCAGCACGTACCCCAACGTGGCCGACACGGGCACGGCCTCCAGGAGCACTGGGGCCGAGGCGTTCTGGGCGCTGGGTGTCTGGCCGGGCATGGATGATGTCGCCAAACGCTGTACAGGTACTTTGGGACTGGCTACTCGAGTTGCCGGCAACGTTTCCGTGGTGATGGTTGGAACCGGTGCTGAAGTTGTGACACTCGGTGTTGCTGCTCCCAGACTGGATGGTATTTCTGACGTCACACGGTGAACATCTTCACCGGCTGTCCCCTCCGGCTTTGTCGTCTGGGTGTGGAGTTTGGTTGTACTGCTGGTGGCGGCACCAGACGAGGTAGTCTGCGGTCTGTCTCTATGGCCACTTCCTTGAGACCCGGCTTCGGCGAGAGGTGCCACTGGTGAACACGCACACGCGGCAGGTGACTGTTTTCCGGGCTCTGGAAGGCCAGCTGAACACGGAGCACGCACTTTCGTTACTGAGCTGACTGGTGACAGTGAACAGGCAACAGGTGAACTGGTGCCTGAGCTGTCACGTGGACTGGAGCGAGCAGCAGGTACGTCTCTCCCGGGTCTGACACATGGACCGGACCAGGAGGTGGACAAATAGGCGGAGGCTGACAGTTCTGAATCTGTGGCAGTGTTTGTGTGAGAGGTCACACTGGCAGCCGTGGGAGTCACAACTGTGGAGGTACACTCTGAAGAAGGCGATGCACGCTGTTCCTGAGCTGTTCCGGAGTCAGGTGTCTGGTTAGCTGGGCTACCTGTTGATGCCGCTCCTACGCTGTCTATCAAGCTAGGAGTGTCGGCTGCGACTGCCTTTTTGTTGTTTACCCTTGCAGAAAATGTGACAAGAACTCCATGATCTATGCTCAATTCTGAAGCAGCCAACGTACCTGGGCATTGTTCTTTCGTGTTCAAATCCGCAGCATCAAGTTCACCATAATCTTTTTCTTCTGTACTCCGATGTGCAGCACCCAAAGCTGCAGGTCGATTTTCTCCAGCAGTCAGTTCTGCACCATCCAACGCTGCTGAATCCTTTCTCACTGCACTGAAGCCTGCAACGGCCAGAGAAGCGGAGTGTTCTCCCTCTGCGTCCAGATACATGTTGACCACCGTGCTCCTCTCTTCCCCTTCAACAATGACAGCTGGAGACGGCACACCACGCTGAACTTTTTCTTCTGTGTTCAGGTCTCCACCGGCCATGATGCTGCTGTCCGGGTGTTCCGTGCTGATGATGGCTACGCGCTCGCTGTCGTTATCTCCTCCTGCTGGACAGAAGACAGAAGGGACCACGGCGTCATGGTCTTCCTCCCCTGTGCTGCAGCCACCACTCTCCGCGCTGAGATCACTCTCCACAGCGCTCGAGTTCGCACGGGGTGCCGTGCTGCTGTCTTTCACGTTCGAATTTACGTCTACATTGCCCAGAGAGCAGACCTCCTCGCCTTGGCTCATGTCCGCAGTCCCTGAGTCTGCTGAACAGTCTGCTGGGGAAGAAACCTTCGATGGCGGTTGAGATGATGGAAAGGAGTGGCACGTCACAACCGGTAAGTCACAACGTGAACTGTCACTGGACGGGGAATACCCCATTGGGGACCCAGACGAATGATGCATTTCCGGGTTGTGTTTGAGGGTCAAGGTCTTTGGTACAGTGTGATCGGGTTCCATCATGGTGACAGTGACTGCTCGCTCATTTTATCTGATGTTAGCTCTAAGAATACACGCGCACCAAGCCGCTGCTAGTCTTTGATATGCCTTTGTTGGACAACAGTCTCTATTTATTATAAAATGCGTTAAAAATTGAATTTTTATGCCTTTGTTGGACAAAAGTGTCTGTTAATTATAAAATGCGTTAAAAATTGAATTAGGATGATGGGTGTGTGCACAACATTTTGGTGCGTTTGTTCACAAATATGGTTAGTATGAAGTTGCTTTCCTTTATTTTTTTCTGTGCCTATGAAACATATAATACAATATGTCGAGTCTACGATCCTGAATAAATAACTCACTGACTCTGGAAACAGCGGTAAGTTTTGCCTCTTTTTTGAAAGCGGAAAACGGGTAAGATCTAGAATCACGTGTAATCTGACAGTGTTGAGTTTGTAAGCAGTCCTGGGGGGCCGGAATGTCAACCCCTCTGCTGACAACAAACAAACAGTGACGTGTGCAGGATCCGCATGGGCAAAGCTGCAACACACTGGCGTTGACAGTGATGGTGATGGCAGTCCTTGAATGAGGTCCAAGAACAAACGTCTCGACAACAACGGGATGTTGGACTGTCCACTGATGGACATGAAGGGGAACGGGGCGGAACGTGCCAGGGGCCGAGACACGGCGAGGGGAAGGAGGAGGGGGAGGAGGCAGGAGGGGGAGGAGGCAGGAGGGGAAGGTTGTGTGTTAAAGTAATGAAAGGGAAGGGGGGAGGGGTGATATCAAGTGACGTATGAAACAATCACCGACGGACGCTGAGTTCAGCAGCAGTCACTCTTTCAGACCTGATCGACGATAGCTGTCTCGTTCCGTTTTCTGCGGGGCTCAGCCAGTAGTGGGAGAAATCAACACTCGGAGACAATTGTGATGCTGGCTTGAGATAATTCACACTCGGAGACAATTCTGATGCTGCTGGTGGGAGGGGGGTCGCGATTTCGGGAGTTGATTGTGATGCTGGTACCACTGCAGGGAGTTTCATGTACAACGGTCTGCAATCAAGAATTGTTCCTGCATGCAGACGTGCTCTTCTTCTCATCAATAAATCATTGGGAAAGATGTTTTCAAATTTTACAAAATGTTACAGACCCTGTAACGCAACGTCTGACGTTCTCAGCACAAATAAGTGAAGCAGCAGTGGCAAGACCCTTACGTCTGCGGGCCATGCATACAATAACACGGACGCTCCCTGGATCCTGTTTCCACGAAATAGTATAGAATGAGCATAGAACAGGGGGAAAAAAACAACTAGCGCGTTGTGCTTTTTGGAAGCAGTTATTTGGCCATAAACAAAATGAGCGCCAACTTCAAGCTTCAATCTGAAGACGAAACAGAGTTGTTTTTTTTTTTTTGAAAACAGAATATTCAGTCAAGAATAAAAACTGTCAATAAAACTGTTTTTGCAGTGGGCAAGACATCTCACAACGGTTACGCATACAGTGATCGCCGCATGTTCCGTGTTGTATTATAAACCAAATGCAAGATTCTGTCGGAAGAACGTCAAACCTCGTCTGCACCAAAGCGAAATGTACAATGTTTCTGCACTCCGCGTTGCTTTTAGATGGCAATGCCAGTGTCCAGGGCGGAATAAACACTACGCCGCGGCAGTTTCTGCGGGAGCACCACAAGAATGGACCCAGCAGTCACCTCAGCCTGACTGCCAGGAACACCACAGACTCACTGGGACCGTGACAGACCACAACAGGTTCCTGACTGGGGCAGTGACAGAAAAAAAAACGTCTGTCCAGAAGTGGTGATGGGGGCTCCCTCTATGCTGGCAATGCGCTGGCGCTATGGTCATGGTCTGGTTCTGTACTGTCATGGGTTTCCTGTCAACACAGCACCAGACAACTTCAGGTTCTATGGCATTCATCATATGTGTCTTTACAGACTAGAGATCAACAGGGGGCAGGACAAACATCTTCTTCTTTCGCTCATCACAGTTCTGTTGGGCATACTGAAGGCATTCTCAACTTCCTGTAGGTCTGATTGACTGTGTCTGCCTCCTATTCACGGTCTGGTTTCTGTTCGCCACACTTTGCCACCTACAGTGTCAGACTGTCACGTTTTAAGTATACATGCCGTGTTTCACCTGCGGGCGCATGTTACGTGCAGGTAGTGGGCCAATCTCACTGCACAGCGAGCAGAAAGCTGGCATACGTGGTGACCTGAGAGAGAACCCTAGCCAACGGAATCATTCTTTCACGACGACACTGTCCGGTAGTGGTTTGTAACCTGGGGAGTGTAAAGGAGACTCCGACAGAGGCGGATAGTGGGACGGCGAGGTGAGATACTTCTCCTGTCCCCTCTTCATCTATGGACGGATACAGACCAAACATAGTACTTCACATCATGCACCTGCATATCAACCAAGACTGTACACATAAACAAACACACCAGTCAAATAATACACCATGCACACTTCAAATAGTATATGCACAATCAACACGCAAAATTTTCACTCTCTTCCTCTCTCTGTCTCATGTGTGTGTGTGTGTGTGTGTGGGGGGGGGGGGGGGGGGTCACACAGTGTTTCACAAACACGCCACATACATAATACACCATTATACATCATATCACGCAGCGTGCAACAAACATTGCGTACGTCATCACACATCTCATACACATACACATCATCTCATACAGAGTACAACAAAGACATGATGTTTATCGTCCACCCTATGTAATGACGAAAACTCACGACCTGAAAAATTCTCAGCGATAGGTTCAATACGCACACATGGACTGGGTGAAAAAAAAAGAAACTGTCGCTGGTGAATACACAGAGTAATACAAAAGTTTTTACCAGATTGGTGCGAATACATACACACTAAACTTTTTTCCACCACGTGCCTTAAGGGCGACCGTACTTCCGATGAACCCACCATAGGTATAGGTAGTGGGACTTGTTGCGTAAACCGTTTGGCTTTTATAATGTCCCTTCCTTACATACACATTTGGGTCTGGCTATTGCATGCGTTTATTTAAAATCTATAGTCTCAGTCAAAATCAAACATTTCAGTAATTCTTTTAAAATCATTGTCGAGGAGGATCTTCAAGGATAACAGATTTTGTACAGATTTGGGTATATCAAAAAATTTTGTTAGTGCATCCAAGAATGAACAGCTCGATTAGTATACGAGTATTTTCTTAAATTTAGACGTGAATGTTCTGGGTACAGATTATTATCTGATCCTCTCGTAGATGGTATTGGATGCCTTTAAAAAAAAAAGGAGTCAGGATTTATATGATCAATGTTATTCATTATTTCATACATCTATATCGTATCTGCTCTAAAGCGGCGGTACTTTAATGAAGGTAAATCTAAATTCTTCAAACGTTCCTCATATGTTGAATTTTATAGATCTGGTACCATCTTAGTTGCTCTTCTCTGAACCTTCTCTAGAGATACTGATTGTCCTTTTCGATTTGGGAAACTCCAGACAACATTTGCATATTCCAGGTATGGTCTCACCATTGTCTTATAAAGGTTAAGGAACATATTTCTGTCTAAATAAGGGGAAGTTTTTATTATGGCAAGCATCTGGTTTGCTTTACTTATAACAGCTTGCACATGTGCCTCGAATGATAATGATATCAAAAATTGCCCCTAAATCCTTCTTTTCTTCGCAGCTTGCTATTTTAACCTTTTCTCCTTTCGTATTTGTCACTTCGTATGTAATTTTTTTATTTCCAAGATGCATGATTTTACATTTTAAGATATTTAAATGAAGTTGCCAATTTTCTGACCATTTCCCTAAGCTATTTATGTCATCTTGTATTTTGTCTTTGTTTTGTGTAGAATTGTACAGCTTCGTATCGTCCGCAAAAATGTTGCATGGTAATTGACTCGGGTAAATCATCTATGTGCAGAGTAAAAAGTACAGGACCCAATATGCTACCCAGGGGTTTTCCGCTTGTCACTTCTACCCTAACCCTTTGATCTCTATTCTTAAGGAAATGTTCAATCTAATTCAGTAAATTACCTGTCATTCCACAAGCTCTGAGTTTATTTCCAAGTCTTAGATGGGGAACCGAAACAAACGCTTTGCGAAAATCTACATAAAGTATGTCTACATAAAGTATGTCTACATCAAGCCCTTCGCGTCTAGCATCTTTGTCAAGTCATCAATCGCCTCATGCTCAATGAGCTGTGTGACGCAGGATCTGTGTTTCCCGAACCCATGTTGATTACCTGCAAGCAAATGAAGATCTGCCATATGGTTTACTAACGCATCTCTGACGAAAGATCCAAATACCTTGCACACCACACACGTCAGACTCACAGGTCTTTAATTTCCTGGGTCAGCTTTAGTTCCTTTTTTAAACATAGCCACCACATTTGCTGTTTTCCAGTCCTGTGGCACGCAGCCTTCTTCAAAAGTTTTATTACAGAGAAAACTTAATGATTTGCCTAGTTCGTTTGATCAGGTCCTTCCGCTTTCTTTGGATTTAGATGTTTTCATTTGCTGCAACAAATGGCCTACGGAGTTACAAGAATAAAAGCTAACGGATAACCACACTGTTAAGGAGATAAGCCTGTAAGCGAAACTTCACGACCAGTTTTTGAGATGATGACGGCACCACCCAGTGATACGTACCTTGCCCTTTACATGTCCCAAGCGCTTGGGCTGTTTCTCTACGCGTCTCCAGTGTGAACTGTGGTCACCTGGTTCACTGAATTTACAGCCCTCGAAATGTATTGTTCAACAATGACGCCTGCTTCACGTTATGAATCCCTTGTCACAAGCCAACGTATCGCTGACACGACTTGCATAAACGCAAAGGCCTGGGTAGGTTTACACCCATTATAACTCCCTTCGATTCTGCCGCATGGGATAAACCAAACCAGCAAAGGGGGAGGGGGGGGGGGAGGGGGAGGGGGAGAAGTGTGAGAGATCTCGTTTCGGGACATTGATTGCTGGTACGCATCCACAGCCGGACAATCCCCGGGTATCAATGCGTATTGTTTTCGGCCCAGCCGAGCGTGCGGGCCACATTGATCTTCAGCATATCACCACAGCAGTAACGTAGTATGGTACAATGGATTTCAGCATTCTGACCGGGCTCGCATAATCTTATTTCGTAACTCACACAACCCTTGCTCACTCTTCACTCAAGCGAAGGAAATTTAGACGATGGTTTCCTTCCCATGACAAATTGCTGCCCCCCCCCCCCCTCCCCACTCCTTCACTCTCTTTCTCTCATGTTTTGCTAAAGAACACAGTGACCTCATGATGCAATGCAGCCAAAGGGAGAACAGCCAAAACATCGCAACGCCATATCATCTACCCGACGATGACCAAAACGGACATCATCCTGTTGCTCCCCCCCACCCCCGACACACACACACACACACACACACACACACACACACACACACACACACACACACACACATCCCCTAAACGGATGGCATCTTTAAAGGACTCGCCCCATCAAATATGGTCTCATCTCCACCCCCATCCTCTCTTCCCACACCATTCCACCACCACCACCACCACCCCACCTTGGAACATGCATGATTTTTTTTGTTCACTGCACGTGAACATTCTGCGCCAATATTAAGAAAAGCACACACACACACATTGGAAGGAGCTTGTCCACACTGAAAAGAAGGGGGAAAAATAAGCATGGACAGAAAGACCACCACATCACAAAACTGGCGAAGGAGAGCGGGGCGGCGGAGGAGAAGAGGTGGAGGGGTTAGGGGGATTTGAAGGGAAGAAAGAGACGGGTCTTCATCTTCATCCGTTGCGTGTCCACAATCATCCAGTTGATTATTCTGACACTTTTAGGGGGCAGACGCAAAAACAAAAGTTGCTGCAGAAGGCTGCAAGCTCTTGACCTGAATAGGTCAAGAGTCTCTGATGTCACAGCAGCCTCTGTCAAATTGTCGTTCCACTCCTGGATAGTACGTGGCAGGAACGAGTTCAGTCGGTAGTCTCGAACACACCGAAGGCGGTTGAGCTTGTGGGAGTGCGATCTTCTGTCACGTGAGGTTGCAGCCCTAAGTTTTGTTTTTTTCATCAGGCAGATGAGCCTTTCCAAAATCCACATGTGCCAAGCCATGCCTGATCTTATAAAGCATGGCGAGCCGTGCGATCTTTCCCCGGCTCTGTAACGATGTCCAGCCTAGTTCACTGATCAGCTGTTGGACACTTCGTATCGGTGGTACTTGTTGTTAAAGCGGGCTGCTCTTCGTTGCACTGCCTCAATGGTGGTGATGTGATCGTTTGTGTTCGGGTCCCAAACAGTACAAGCATATTCCAGGACTGGGCGCACCAGAGCTTTATAGGCAGTCTCTTTGATGTGACGGGCACTGATCTTCATGTTACGCCTCAGGAAGTCGAGGGTCTTGTTGGCTTTGCTGGTAATGTTGTTTATGTGGAGGTCACAGCTTAGATCTTGGGAGATGGTAACCCCCAGGTATTTGGTTGAAGTGACATTTGCCAAGGTCTGGCTATGCAGATGATACCCTGGGACAATAAGTTTTTTTCTTTCGTGTGGGACCGATGACTAGAAGAGTGGTACATTTGCCAGGATGGAAAGCCATGTTCCAACGCTTTTCCCACTTTTCAAGTTGTTGTAGATCATGTTGCAGATCGCTTTGGTCTTGGCTTGTTGTTATTAGCCGGTAGACAGCTGTGTCATCCGCGAAGAGACGTGTCTGTGCGGAGAGATTTTCAGGCATGTCGTTTATGTAGGCGAGGAATAGACTCAGTCCTAAAACGGAGCCCTGAGGTACTCCAGACTTGACACTGACAAAGTCTGATCTGGTTCCATCAACCACAACTGCCTGTCGGCGATCTTGCAAGAACACAGGTTACAGTTAAGAATCCCTCTCCCGTCCCATAACCCGTTTTCTATTAAAATGATTGATCGTAGCGCCTGTACGCAAGCTGCATTGAACACCTATAGACTGTTGCTTTCATTCACTTGGCTGGAAACTCCTTAAAACATCCTTCTTGCGCATAATGACTACCGCGAACAAAACTGGTCTGAGCTCTACATAAATTTGTTTAAGAAAGCTTTACGATGACAAGAGTCAATATAAGGCATTCTTTCTTCAGCAGTTCCGTATGTAAAAATTCCCTCCCAGTAAGAAAACGTTTCACCCATGCGTACGGAAGCGCTTGATCCTCTTGGGTATTCACTTCAAAGAATCATCTCCACACACAGAGCACACAATACGGAGTAGAAAGAAACTCGTGGAGAGCGTGGCAGCAGAGAGTCCTCAGAAGAGAAGCCCCCTTCAAGCAAGTGTTTCGGCCCTTATCTCCTGACACTCTAGGGGGGTTGGGCCACACCCGGTTCATGACTCCGGATGTCCCTCTGCTGCCCCTTTTTTTTTCCCATCTTGGGACGAGCCATGGCTGGGATTCGAACCCATGACCCTCTGGACATGCTCATTTTCCACTTAATGACTCGCGCTTTAACCACTGAGCCACAGGGACACCTGATATTTGTAGGGAAATTAAGCCTTATGAAGTTCACTTTTGTTCCTCCTTGACCAGATCCAGCTTGAACACCTCTCTGCCGCTTCTGCCATTGCTTTCAGGGCTCTGGTTTTTTCCTTCCCTGCAACTGAGAGCTGTTTCATGAGGCTGTATGCAGACGTTCCTACAAACCCCCTAGCTCCAATTTCTGCAGTGAGGACTTTGACCTGATAGCCTTCTCTCCTCAGGCTGTTTGCCAGATCTGCATACTTTTCAGTCTTGTAGATTTGAGCTGCCTCCATTCTGTTCTCATATGGCACCGTGAGCTCGATCATGATCAGCTGCTTGGTTGACTTAGAGTGGACTACTATGTCTGGTCTCATGCCATTCTTGCTGATGATCTCTGGGTGACTCTTCCATTTTGGGAGGTCTGCAGTGCACTCCCAGTCATCTGCCCCGTCCAGCAGACTCTGCCTGCATGTTTCGAGTGGCACTGTTGTTCTTGGCCATGATTTGCTGCCTCCTGCCGTGAAGAATGTTGCGGGTGCTTTTGGAGTCCTGATTTTCCCTTTTGTGGTGTTGGTACTAGCCCAGACTACTTGTACAATTTCTTTGAGCACTTGGTTGTGCCTCCATGTGTACCTTCCTTGAGCCAGGGCTACTTTACATGAGCTTAGGACATGCTCCACTGTTTGTTTTTCATGGCAGAGGGGGCATGCAGGATCGTCTGTTTTCCCCCACTTCACCAGGTTTGCATTTGAGGGCAGAAGGTCATATGCAGATCTGAGAATGAAGCTGATCCTGAGAGGGGCCATGTGCCAAATGTCATTCCAAGTGAGACTTCTTTGGAGTGCATTCTCCCACGTTGTCCATTGCCCTTGCTGGCTCTGCTGGACTGCTTTTTGGAGTCTTTTTTGGTCTTCTTCTTTTCTCATCTCCTGAATCATCATGTCTCTTTTGGCTTTTCCTTTGGCCTTTGACCACCATTCAGTTTTGGTCACCCCCAGTCCCTGTCTGTTGGTCTGTGTGTGTCCTGTTATTTCTCTGATCTTGAGACTTTCTTTTGCAGAATCCATCGCCTCTTGAACTTTCCATTTTCTGCCTGTCTTCAGCTGGGGCTTAATTGCTTCTACCACCTTGTCTCCTGAGTCCTCCAGCATGCTTTGAAGTCTGATCTTCCCTGCTTTGTATTCCTCCAGGATGGATTTCAGGGGTAGTTTCAGCTTTGCTTGGCGACAGTACAGCGCTATGTCAGTCAGACAGGGTGGGACACCAAGCCATTTCCTTGTGAACTTGTTGATTTTGGCTTCCATTGCCTCCACTATGCTGGTGCAGATGTCGTATATCATCAGAGGCCATAGCAGCTTTGGTATCAGCATGAACTGCAGACACCAGACACCGGAACAGATACAACGCGCATATAATGCACTGCCAGTATATTTCTGACGATGTTCTCCACAGGAAACACCGACAAAAACACACTGAAGAAAGCGTGGCTGACATGATCGGTGAATCTTGATTCACGAGATTAGAGCACGCTGATTTCTCAGTCGTGAGTTTTGTTCAGTTTGCTAGGAACTTACGCTGATGGAGCAAAATTCGCGAGTGTCACCCTTCGCAGCCACAAGGGAGATAGCTGCTCTGTGCGACATTCAACACTGGCTTCGTTCACCAGGCTGAAAAACAATCGGATCTTGAACACTGGCATTTGAACTTTCTAAAAAATAAAAAGGGGGAGAAAAAAATGACTCTGGTGGCGAGGGGTGGAAGATACGATTGAAGGTGGGGAGAAAAGACTGCGCTTTTGAGCAACTGTTTCACATCGCAAAATAACGGAGTTGTCTGCTTTTGAAATAATTTATGTCCAACAGGTTTTCATTCAGATTCCGTTTCATAGGAGAGAAGGGAGGGGGGGGGGGGTAAGGAGTGAAGTTGTGTTCTGATGATTTACAACATCTAGAAATAAAAAAAAAATCAGGGGAAAATTAGCTGGAAAAAGGGGAAAACCAAAAGGGGAAAATCAGCTGGAAAAGAGAAAGTCGGCTGGAAAAGGGGGAAATCAGCTAGAAAAAGTGAAAAATTAGCTGGAAAAGGGAGGAAATCAGCTGAAGGGAAAGGGAGAAAATCAGCTGGAAAAAGGAGGAAATCAGCTGAAAAGGGAGGCAATCAGCTAAAGGAAAAAGGGGAAAATCAGCTGAAGGAAAAAGGGGGAAATCAGCTGAAAATGAGGACAACTGATCCACCTGGTGTGTTAACAAGTTGCGAAAATGGAAGTAAAAACGGTGACAAATACTAGCGGGAAAA
Organism: Conus canariensis; assembly: GCA_033310375.1. Classification (NCBI taxonomy): domain Eukaryota; kingdom Metazoa; phylum Mollusca; class Gastropoda; order Neogastropoda; family Conidae; genus Conus; species Conus canariensis. Next base: position 9,551,902 of record CM065731.1, read on the forward strand.
GGGAAAGTGCTGTAGGGTGAATTATAAAGAACTGTAGGTACTACCAACAATGTACACAATAACGAGAAAACAGTACCACAGGCACTGCAAACGATCACAACCAGCACCGACGTCCAGCCCCCCCCCCCCCCCCCCTTCCATAACCTCTTAGTTATCCGTGGGTGAGTGGCCCAGTAATGCAGGGAAAGTGGTGGCACAGTGGTTAGAACACCAGACTCAGAAGCAAAATTTCATAGGGATCATACGGATGGACTTGGTCAATACTCACCTCTCCCCCACGCCCTCTCTTTTCCACGAGACCTTGAGTGGTGGGTTTGGGAGCTAGTCTTTCGGACGAGTTTCTAAACTAAGGTCCCAA